>CM075861.1:53230250-53600250 GCA_037975125.1 Latrodectus hesperus
CATCTTGCCACTTTCATACAGTAAAGGTAAATCTATAACAGTAAATTGATGCCCTATAAAATAATAGACAATTTATTTCTACTGTCAAATTTAAAAATAAAAAGTAATTGCAAAATACATATTAAAATCCGATATCCATAAATTATTTCAATCATTCACATAATTTTTCAAATCTTGTTAGAATTATCATTTCATAATAATTCAAGCAGTTCAAAAAGACAGACATGATTCTGTTTTTTTTTTTTAATTATATAAATGATGAAAAGTTCAATAAATAAGAAAAACAATAGTAGATATAGTTAAAATATAAAACCACAAAATTTTATTAAATTTTACTTCTCTCAATACTGAAACATATCACAAGACACATTTTGTAGGCATACATGAAAAGAAAATGTTTATGGACTTCTGATTTCATTTCAAATTTAATTAAGATGCTGTTATATAACAACTTATAAAATAACATATGGGAGTGAGTAATCATTCATGTTTAAAAAAAAATTTGATTTGCTTTATCACTTTACAGCATGGGTGTCTAAACTACAACTGTTTGAGGGCTGCATTGCAAAGAAAAAATATTTGTTGGGCCACACATGTAAGATTTTTTGAACAAATTAAAGTAAAAATTAACTTTATGTAGTTTTATAAATATAAACTTTTTTCTATTATTAATTTTTATAATTTGAATTAGATATGTATAGATACATATTTATCTTAACTTTGTAAAAACATTTCACACTATTTAGTTTGGGTTACATAAAGATGAAAAGAATTCAAATTAATGAGAAATATTAATTTGTCGCTATTGGGTTCAATAGATCAGGTTGCAATTCTTAATGCATTTTCAAGATATTTCAGTGATCTTTGTCCTATTTTTATTTTTTGTATTCTTGAAAATAATTGTTCACAAATATAGGTACAGCCGAAAGCTGACATTAATAATGCACGATTGTGAAAATTAGAAAAATTATCACAGGGTAAGTAATCTTTATAAAACTCTAGTAAAGAAACATTTCCAAATTTTTCATTTCCTTGATAGTCACTTCGCAGTTCAATGCATTCCATTTGAATATTTGAAGGTAATTTCTTGGATAATAGGGTAGAAAATATGTTGAAATATCCTTGATTTTTTAGAAAATCTTGAAATTGACTTTCAAAGTCTTAAATTAAAAATTAATACAGCATATTTTACAAATTTTGTGTAATTCTCAGATTTATGTGCAGGCAAAGTATTGAAATGTATTAAATCTTTTACTTTTATTTGATTATGCCAAAATTTTAACTTTCTTACACTGTTATTGTTAAGAACACATTACAAAGAAATTCTTTGAAGAAGTCTTTTTCCTTGAAGTTTCAAATTTAAATCATTCAAACATTCTGTTAAGTCTATTAAATAAACTAAATTTAAAACCCAATCTTCTTCAAATTCAGACACAAGTTTCCCTTTTGTTTCCATAAACATTTCTATTTCAGTTCTTAAATGGTAATATAGAGAATATTTTTCATTTACTGAGCCATCTCATACTTTTGTATAACAAATAACAACTCCAAATTCAGAGGCCATTACCTTAAGAAAATCTTGAAATTGTCTATGATTAAGTCCTTTTGCTCTTATAAAGTTAATAGATTTTATAACAATGCTTAATACACTTTCCAGTTTTAAAATTTTTTCACATAAATTGCCCTGATTTACAATACAATGATATGCCATCAAGACAATATTGAAAGTAACAACAGCTTCATCATTAACCATTTTAACAAGTCCCCCATTTTTACCAACTATGGCAGAAGCTCCATCAGTCATTATAGCTGATAAATTTTTCATAGATAAGATTTTTTTTACCATCGTTTTAATGCATCAAATATATCTATAGACTTGTGCTCTTTAATGATACTAAAACAACCATTTCTTCAATGATATTATAATGTTCATTGATTCCTCTGTTAAAAATTGTGTGGTAAATAAAGCAAAGTGCTTTACTGTTCTCCTCAATAAAAAAGTATTTTTCCATTCATTTTCATTAAAAACTTTTTCTTTTTTAGGTTCTACTTGTTTTTTTAATGAAATGGAGTTAATACATTAAAAATTTGCATACATATTTAAAATTTTTAAAAGTTTAACGATGGCAAAAAGAAGTGACAATAAATGATTGCTTAAAAAAATTTCCCTTCAAAAATAAAATAGAAAATTTAAATTATTTCAGAATACTGATTACATTATACATATATAAAACAAACTGAGAGCTAGTAATGTTTAAAAGCAGATAGTGTTTAAATTGAAAGCTAGAAATTAAAGCTGAAAAAATCAAGGAATTTTAGAGACAACCAACTCTGAGCTCTTGTCTTTTTACAATGCCAAGTGATTGACTTATTCATACATACAATATCCCATTATGAATCACTCAACAATTTTAAAAAAACAAATTTGCTTCCAGACAGCAACTTTTAATAATCAAAATAGTCTTTAGAACTCAAATGTATTTTATTATTTATGGTCCGATTTTATTCACAAGTTACACTAGAGTAAATAAGCACATCAACAAATTGTTCGCAACTTTTTTTTATATTTTACTTTGAATTTTGTAAACGATTTTTTAGCCACACTAAATTTATAATTAATTTCATATGAAATAAGTCATTCTAGCCAATGTTGTATCATTAAAAATATAGCAAATCTGAATTCTTATCCTTCAATTCTTCAGTTCTTAAAAAACTGCACTAAAAATTTTAAATCAGAAAAAAATTTGTGTTAATTTAAATTAATAACAATATTAGATTTTATGGAGGGACTAAAATTAATACAAATTTAATATAAGGCAATGAATAATGCCATTTGGTTGGTTTCACTAGTACACTCATGGTATCAGAGTAGGTGCCCTGGTGGCTACTTGGTTTAGGGCAACAGTAGACGAGATCAAATTGCTTTTACCCATTTCATTAATGGTCACTTGTCACCACTGACTTTGTTGGAGGCATTAAATGTTTCAAAATCTGCTCTAGGTGTTCTTCTGAGCAAGTCTCCCCAGGTCACATATTATCTTGTCTGGGACTTACCAGACAAGACCTGGTTCAACACTCCTTTTAATTCTTGATTTTTTCAAGGTGAATGAACTCGTGGACCTGACCATTGCTGGTCATGGGGATAAGAAACAAAACAAAAAAACACCTTTTGATATTATGATGATTAAAGACTATAATGTGTGTCTTACAAACATATTGTAGACAGTAAAAATAAGTTTATGGAAATTTTAGAAATCTTTGATATTCTTTTTTAAATAATAAATGAATGAAATATATCAAGATTGCTAAAAAAAATTTGACCTTTGTGCAAGATACGCGGCAACAATTGGGGTTGCAGTATGCTGATTTAGAAAAAAAGAGAGCAGATAAATTCAATTTTCAGTAAAAGTTTACAATTTGGTATCCCTCAATTCTTTGGCAATTTTTTTTTACACCAAGATATAACTAACAAGATGGCCACTACACACAGGAGCTATAAAAATATATAGTTACCAAGGTAATCAGAAATTGAATTTCATTGCCAATATGTATCACCAAATTTTTCACCAAACCAAGGGGTACCCATTTATACACTGAATTTCAATTTTCCAATCAGCATTTATAAAAAGTTGAATTGTATACATCAGTGTCTGTATCCAAAAATCTCTCTCTTATTCTGATTAACACCAATCAGAATACCACACCAACATGCATAATTTTTCCTCAGAAGTATGTGAAAAGGATTTCAGAAGACATGTGGGAAAAACAATAGGGAATTTTATTAAAGGGAACTATAAAAAGAAATTTTCATTGGGAATAAGATAAGGAAAATAATGACTTGGTTTTATAAAAATTAGGCTTCAAATATCATACATTTTATAAGGATTTATCTGTAAAATGAATAATTCTAGAAAATATTATCATAAAAAATATATAGACAAACACTTACCTAAAAAGAATAACTTAATACATTTAAATAATATAGATTTATATATTTCTGGATGTGTAATAGAATTCAGTAAGCTTCTTTTTTCAGGTTGGGTAAAAACAATTTGACCCAAAGCTTGGCGATTTAAAGTACCGTCTTCATTGAATAAAGCATCTCCAAATTCTTTTCTAATTCTTTTATTTGCTTTTTTACCAGGTTCAACAACTGAAATATCAAAAATACATTCATTCCAAAAACTGTTCAGTCATTTGTTATTATGTGAAAGAAACATAGTATTCTTAAGTGCACACAAGATAAATATGTAAATATTAAATTTTTAATTTTGTAAAATATTCAAAATGCAGAAAAAATAAATGCAGGCAATTTTTTCACTATTTATTTGAAGACAGTTTCATAATGCAGGTAAATTGATACATATTTTTTACTATGCAAAAAATTATCTTTAAATAGTTAGAATTTATGTAACTTTCAAACAATAAATCGGTTATTTTTCAATCAAAAGATTTACAGTTATTTTACTTTAAAATAGTGTACATTACTGTTACTAATATACAAAAATTCAAAATTTAGGATTTATTAGAATAATGAGTAACATTTAACTATTCAGTTTTAGCTATTAAAACTAAAACACATGCCCTTAACTAGACTAGATTACTGATTAATTATAAATGAGATAAAATTAATTAACAATTAGACACATTATATTAAATCAGCTAATAACACTAACATTTTTAATGATGAATATATATTTTTACTTGCAGAATTTTAGGTACTTAAAATACAGTAGAATCCTGAATACCCATATTTGTCTCTTGTAAAATCTACAATCTAACTTATTTCAAAATAATTATATTTTTAGTTATATTTTATTACATATGTGAAATTGGCATAAACACAAATATAAATTATGCTGTGACATTAATGATAGGTGGCATTGTTGTAAAGTCAAGAAAAATATATATAGGGAGTAAATCAACGAAGTTGGCAGTAGTCAACTTAGCGAATATCTGAGTGTTTATTGCATTTAAATATGTTTTATACTATGTTTTTATATTATTTTAATCAAAGTTTATAGTTTAAATATTCATGAGGATGTGTTGGTTTTTATTCGCCCATTGCCAAACATATAATGAATTCATTGAATTATAACTTAAACTTATATAATTCCATAATATAATTTATATGTACAACAAAAGGCTGATTCTTATCTTCCATTCAATTTTCTAAAATAAATTAAGAATCAATTAGTGTAAGAGGTATGGGGATATGAATTTTAAATGTTAAATCTATCATTACTATTATTGTGTTCTCAATAATCAAATGAATAGTCTAAAAGTTTTAATAGCTAACTATTCAAAAATTGGTCACATATTTTCTTCTGGGGGAACTTTACATTAATAGAAGCTGTATTTCTGAGTTACAAAGTATGAAATATGAAAAACAATCAAATACTCACGCTAAAAGATGTATATGCAGATTACAAAAACAATATATTCATTTCCAGTACTTCAGAAATTGCTAAATTCAAATTTCAGAATCATGCAATAGAACAAGGTGAGCATATTTTTAATCTTGTCCAGTTTGTTCACTGTTCAATGGTTATTTCTGACACATAAGGTCTTTCAACAGGAATCTAAAGTTTAAAGTGGATTCCAAACTATTAATTTTCTTGCTCAGCTAGCAGCTTAACTAGTGATAAAAAAATACTAACCATCAAGCATTAGTTATATAGATTTGTCAATTAATGCTTATTTTCAAACATGAGGGCTAATAAGACTGAGACTTACAGATTACAGTGGAATCTGGAGTATTACAAACATTCAAGCTTAAAGAGGAATTTGAACCCATGAGCTGTTGAACTAAAGAATTAACCATTTGGCAGGCTGACAATTAATTAAACTACCATTAATTACATAGAAAATAGGAAGAACTATACAGATTTCTGACTAATCAAACTTTTATCATTCATTAACCATGTTATGTACCATAACCAGAAACTTATTTAATTTTCATATAAAAAATCTATGTCACAAAAATATATTTAAGATACCTAAAAATAATTTTTATAATACTAAACATAGTTATGTTAAAAAATCCCCTTACTACAAAATTTTCTACATTGAAACTTTTCATAAAATAATGTGATTCTATTAATGTGCGTAAAATTGAATTAGTTCAAAAAATATTATTGAAACTATTTTTAGAGTATGATTAAATATTAATGGAAATATTAAATTTTGAGAAATTGCTTATAAATTATCTATATAGTCAGACAAAAACAGTACCATATCAAGCAACATAAATGAAACAATTATCAGGTCATACCTTCACGTGCTATAATATCAGCATCAATTATTTCAATTCCCATATTTCTAAGAAAAGTTGCTACAGAACTCTTACCAGTAGCAATGCCACCAGTAAGTCCCACAAGAAACATATTTACCTGCAATAAAGTTTAAAATTACTTTATTATCAATTTGTAAAATGTTCTTAGCAGCCCAAAAACTTCCAACCATAATAACAATTATGAAGAAACTATCAAAATTACATATCTATTATTAACAGATGACACATAATTTGAAATGTCCTTTAATGTAACCTCCGAAACTTCTGAAATTCAATGAAGTTGAATTGACTTATCAGATAAAATACTTTCCTCAAGTATTACTAGCCAAAACATGTAATAAATAAGTTTCCAAAGAAATGGAAATTTTCCTCCTAGTGAAACCTTCACGATGCATTGTTTTTTACTACATTGCCAAGGTCAGAATGAAGAAAGAAAGTAGTTTCTTCATGATGGTAAATAATTCTAAAAACATTGGAAATGATATTTTTCATGAAATTATAATTAGATTCAAATGTTAGGCGCATTTGTACTCAAACATACCGCTTACAAGATCAATAACGTTAAAGTAAAACATTAATGTTATATTATATCCCTGCTTATGATCCTGAAAAAATAGGATGTTTCTTACAAAAAAGCAAAAATAATATAATGTAGATATAATGATTTTAGCTCCAAATTTTACCGTAAATTAAATATATTCCAATTGATTTTTTTGGGCAAAAATTATCTGAAGTTATGATAAACAAAAAAATATTTTAAACAAAGCTTCAGCAACTTGGCACAAAAGATGGTTTAGTAATAATTTTGTCTGTAAAAAGAAGCATTACAATCACAAGTCACTAAGGGTCAAAAACAGCTAAATTTAATTTTGTTTCAATGAAAAAAAGGTACTATTTTTTTATATGTACACAATCAATCATTGATGAAATTTTTAAGCCGATTCAGCCAGAAATATTTCAATTTGCGAATGGATGAAATTATAGATATTAAAAACAATATTCAATTGATTAGCTATCAATAGTTAATATAGCACAGTAAAGCTTTTTTCTAAAATAGGTATATTGCCTATTTACCTAATAACTAATTGCCTATATAACTAAATGATCAATATTTTCCCTAAATCCTTGATGTTTTTAGTTCTCGAAAACAGTTTAAATTATTTTAAGCATGTTCACTGATTCCTTTTTGTTCTGCAATACATATAGTTCTCCTTTATACAAAATAAAATCATGTGAAAGCACAGTTATTTACATCAAAATTAGAGTCAGAACAAAAACTGAATAAAAAACTTCATAAAAATTATGCCATTATAAAAACATTTAAAATAAATTTTGAAAAAGACAATCTGTTAATATGGGAAAATGCACTTTACACTTTAGCAACTGGCACAAAATGGTAACACATCTTTCCAATACTATAATGGCATACCTCTGTTTATACTTAAATAAATTATTTTTCAAACAGTTTTTCAAATGCAAATGTACTGAATATTTTATAAAACAGTATTTTTTATAAAAAAGCACATAACTGTAGCTATCATACTACTAAAATTATAATTTTTTTAATAAGCTAGATTTAATTTTTATTTTTAAATTAAATTTTATAAAAATTTAAAAGCAATGAACAAATGCAAACTATAAAGATATCAAAGTTAACTTCAGTGTTGCAAAAAGTTTCAACAAAACTGATTTTTTTCAAGGCATGAAACAAAAATCATTAAATGATTATCGATGCTTATTATCTAGTTTCAGAAATACTTTTAAAACAGTAGTTTCCATAAATTTACATCTTCATTTATTGATACTTTTCTGCTATTTAAGACCAGAATTGTCAATAAATGCTTAGCCAAAATCATAAAATTGTAATTTGTAAATTTTGGTGATAAACAGGATTCTTGCAGTGAACTCAAAGTATCACAAGGAAATCAATGTAGAAAAAAGTAATGTTATTAAAAGCCATATTTATAAAAAATTTTAACATTTAATATTCACACTATACTTTCAACATAGTAGAATTACTATTTCAAAATAATGGATAAGAAATTTTGTTAGAATTCTAATTTAATTTCTGTTTATAGCATAATTTTATTTTATCTATCATGATTAATTTCTTAGTTCAATGAAATGGTATCAAAAGTTACTTCTGTATTACCGAAAAATATAAATTTGCAATGCATTACAGAAATTTTTATTGCTGGAGGGTTAAATTTTCACACTTTGGAATGGTTAAATTTTAAAATGAACAGATATTTTCTAAAACCTGATCCATCATATTGATTTCCAATAAAAAACAGAAAAAAGATGTAAAAAATCATATGCAAATTATTATATTTTAAATTTAAAAAATTATAATTTAGAAAAAATTGTTTTGTTTAAGATTAGGAAAACTTAACACAAAAGGCAACTTTTTTAAAGTTATTTCACAAACGATCTTTACTTATTTAAGTAATTGTACCTCCTTTTCTTAATTCATTTAATAATCAATAAATTATTATACTAATAATTTATTTAAGAAAAGTTTGAGGCAAAAATATGCATCATAAGCAATAAACTAAATTATTGAGACAGATTCCGAATTAATACACAATTTTTATACTGCTTTTAAAGAAAATTATCTGCATTTTTCCTAATTCCTTGATGCTTTTAGTTCTGGAAAACACTTCAGAATATTTTAATTGGGATGACCGATTCCTTTATGTTCTGCAATGCAAGATTTTATAATTTATTATTATGATTAATTTATAATTATTATGATTATGACTTTTATATTTTCATTCTATGAAATATTTCTGAAAGTAAATTTTAAAAATAAATATTATTTACAAGTAGATTAATTTTGAAATATAAAGCACTCGAATTTTATTTAGAAGGAAATAATGATTTCAATGAAATTCCTCAATGCAAATTTTACTTTTCACGAAATCATTTATAACAAATGAAAAAAATAAGATCAAAAATTATTAATCAATTTCAATATGAATAAAATATTAATCACTTACTTTATGTAGCAAATTAGATATTTCCTATGAAATTTATATTTAAGATACTATTATGTAAAATATTTTTTTAAATAACTATGCACCAAATAAAAACAATAAATCATTACGAATACATATTATCTATGAAAACATAATAATTATAAGTAAATTAAATGAAAATTAACATGCTTAGAGAGAACATCTCATATCGGTCTTTGTTGACGGAAGTGAAAAGTTCAAATACATTTGAAACCACGTACATAAAGGTGAAAATCTCCGTTTGTCTTTAGCGGTGAAGAAAAAGCAACAACATACCAAATAAAACTTACCTAAATAATTACACACTAGATGACGCATTATTCGAGATTATTCACAATTCACTGGTTCGTAACGCTTGACTTCTGTTATTGTAAGCTAGTTTCTTTTTAATGCTTATTTTTGTTGCAGAAATGCAACAAAAATAACTCATTTACTTATTACAACGAATTGAAGACGAATCATTTGTTGCTGTAATGTTAGTATTGTTGTATGGTACTGATGACTGAGTGATGTATTATTTTTATTATTTTGAATTTGGAAATGCTTATAATATGAATTATCTGTGCCTCTTAGCTTTGGAACCCCTTTTGGACTGCACTTTTAAAAGCATTTAAATTTTGACTGGAATTTTTCGCCGTAGTTTGTAATTTATCTGTGCTCTGAAAAAAATAAGTTTCAATTTATTTTGCACCATTTCGCTTTCTGCGTCACTGTTGATTGAAATATCTGAAACCGTTCAAAGTAAACAAATGAAGCGCAAAACTTAAAAATAAAACAGAAGGATTAAGAAAAAGAGAAGGAAAACATTTGTCAACTTCCTTCTCCATAAAAATTAATTCATCATTTGAGGAATACACTAATGTTGAATACGAGAGTCAAACGATTAATTCATCATTTGAACGTATTCCTTATTTGAGGATTCCCTATCTTAATAAATTTCATTTTGATCAATAAATATCCAAGCCGACCGATTGGCTGAGTGGTTAGCGTTCCTGACTCCTGAGCTGTTGGTCCCGGGTTCGAATCCCGGTTCGGGCATGGATGTTTCTTTCCTTCTCTGTTCTCTCTGTCCTTTCTTCTGTTATGTTGTATGAATGTGGCCCGCCCTATAAACGGGTTTGTGGAGGTATGGCGCGGGTAACGCTACTCGCCTCCGTAACTTGGTTCACAGGTGCCCGCTGGGTAACGACAATTGAGTAGCAGTCTCTGGCCTTGTTGTGGCATAGGGTTATACCCTCTTGTGCCCGCCATTGGAAAAATAAATAAATAAATTATATTCAAAAACTGTCTCGACTAAGAAAAAATTCAAAAACATATTCTTACATTATATCGATGAAAACTAAGGCGAAGTAATCACTTATTTCTTCTGTGTGGTAAAATAAAGTTTTGGAACCTATAATTTTTTCCCTTTGTTTCAATTTTGGAAAATATTTTATTATTTTTCTCAAAAAAGTACGTCAGTTGTTAACCATTCATGTACTTCTTTTGCAGACATCCACAATATTTCATCATTTTCTTCTTGTTTAATATCTGAAAGTTCTTTTTTATTCTTATTCATTAAGTTCTCAATCTTCTTTCCATGAAATACTTCTTCCTACATAAGATTCAATTAAAAAAATTCTCAACTGAAATTCAAGAACAATGAGTTTCTTTGTCGAAATCCATGCCTGAGTACCTCATCTCCACTCAAATCAACAGATAAATATTCTTTATAGAGATAACGATAGCATAGATAGACAAGTGCATTGCTCTTATTTGTCAATTTCATGAGGTGATTTCATGCTGTGTCCTCCTTGCAAAAGTACCTTCAGATATTTGTACTTGAAAATATATTGATTTTCTTTTGATGCATGTTTTGCGTAAGACAGAATAAAGTTCCTCATCACTTAAAATTGTTAATTTATAATCAAATTACTTCATGTTTGTTTTCAAAAATAATTTATACTTATGTTAAATTATCTTAAAAAGTCTTTTTTCAACGAGGAAGGTTTAAACTATACTAAATAATTATTTTTTACATGTTTTCTACCCGAGAATTGATATAAAATGTTTCTTGTTTAATATTTTTATCTGATTATTTAAAATCATAAATAAATTTTTTAACAAGAAAATGATTATTCAAGAATTGTACTTAAAATATTTATATTCTTTCAGAGATTTTATTAAATTTAAAAAATAAGTTACAGTTAATGTAGTTCATAAATAAGGAAATAGTTTTTAAGAGTTTGGTTTCTAATTAAACATTAAAAATATATTTTACAGACAAGATAAATGAGAACCAAAAATTTCGTGTGATTAAATGTAAAATTATAAGATGGGAATTTTAAAATTCTTTTAGTCTAAATCTATAATTTTTGTTGATATTTTGAACTTATTATTATTAAAATTATATTAAGTCATTGGAGATTTCTTACAAAATGATAAGTTTTGCAAATAGAATGCTGAATTATTAATCAAAAACTATTATAAGCAAATTAGAGAATTAATATTGAAAAGTCAATTGGATCGATGGCAGGAATGATAGAATATGGTTTGTTTAACTCAATGCAACTTGTAGGAAAATAAAAGGAATACGCAAATTTGCGATATAGCAGTTCTTCAGAGCGGAAGATTTTAAGTTCGATCCTATCCACTGTTAAGCAACGAGAATATTATACTGCTTTTTTCATGCATATCTGACGGGTGATTAAGAGTTTTCCATTTACGATACGATAATGCAAAACATATCTTATCAGAAAAAAAAGAAAACTAAGCTCTTAAATAAGAAACACAAGCTTTTTGTAATAACTTAAAACCTTTTAGATAAAATGCTACGCGGTACCTGTGTATTTGAATTTTTAATAAATTATATTATAATTAAATAGCGTTTTGCAAGGTAATAATTACATAACATTTATTACCTTAAGTAAATAATTAGAAATACACTATAATATACATAATTAAATTGTAATATGTACAATTTTATATTAAGTTATATGCAGTGTATTAGGTAATGATAAAATTTTTTCACATTGCACAATAAACTGATTAATTTGTAAAACAATTCCCGTACTATTGTGTGTTTTACATTTATATATAAAATTGCTTCTTTTTTTTTCAGTATATTTTATGTTTTGCTGGATATGGAGAGGGACAAATCAAAATCCTTTTCAAGTGTTATTAGTCTTTACTGCATCATTTCGTTTTGGATCTTATCGTTGGCACATAATGATAAATCTTAAAAATAATGTTAAATCTGATTTAATAAGCAGTTTTGAAGCCAAATAAGCTATCTCACCACATTTTTTCCTGACTACCTCCCCGTTCTACTTTTACTTCAGTTGACGACGTTTGTTATGATTTGGAAATTTTATATATTTTAAGCTGTAGGTTCCGCCGAAATAACCCAAGAAAAAAAGCATTGCAGAGTGACGGTTACAACTGGATTGTATGACATGTATCGTACATTAATTACTATCGTCACTTGCGTATTATTCTGTGAACCATTTTTGCCAAAAAAAATGCATATAAATGTGGCTTAATGCCAAAATCTTTCCATCCTTCGTTTCTAATCTTGATGAATATTAGCTAGCACAAGCCAAATTTTAACCACTTTCTAATAATATGAGGGCAAAACAAAGAAATTGATATTTTTATAGGAACAAATAGATGAAAACTTTAATTCATATTCCAATTTATATAAGCACTGTAACAGAAAACGTTATCATAAATTTAAAATCTGCTCAAGCTAAAAATAAAATGTCGAAAATTCATCTAGATTTTTTTATTAGTTAAAATTTTTAATGAAGTATAGGATTCATTGATTCAAGATTACAAGTTGTTAAACTCTGGACAAAAACAAAACATCTAAAGAGGATTTCTTTTGTCTTTCTCGGTTGAATATTAAATACAAAAGACTGCCTTTAACGTGTATAGGTTGCAATACAAAAACAAACTGAAATATATGTTATTCATTTTCCAGGAAATTATAAGTTATTCAAGAAAAGGACAAACTCTGATTTTAATATTTTACTCTCATGAAAGGATTGGTAAAAGTTTTGCATTTTTAAGACTCAATGAATTCTAGGATCTTTTTTAAAAATGCAATTAAATTAATAAAACCGATTAAAATATTTTTCATCTTTTCCCCCGAGAAATAAATTTAAACAAATATACCCCTAGAATCCTTTTAACAGTTTTGAGAAGTGTTCCGAATTTTTTTCCAGATTATATATATATACACAAACACACCTGTGTCTAAAATTTAGTTAATTTGTAGAAAATGTACACTAAGAACCCCAATTATCCGAATCAAATGGAACCGAACCCCATTATATAATCAAAAATTTGGTTAATTGTATTTTAATGAAAAAAAGAGTCCAATTAAATTAATTATTGTATGTTAACAATGGGAGAAAAAACTATACACATTTTTAAAGAAAAAAAAAAAACGTTTAATCAATTGAATGAAAAGGCAATACTTTTACATGCTAAGGTGTTTACAAGAGCTTTACATTAATAAAATTATAAATATACAAAGATGTAACTGAAAATCACTGCTTGCTGAACACATCGGTCAGAGTAAGTTGTTTCACTGCGTTCATCCGTTTTCTGGGCAGCCAAGTCCTACTCCTCTTGACAGTGAGAATTTGTATGTTGTCATACTCCAGTTGACGCTCCATCCACTTCAGGGCACTTTCAATGCCAACAAATGTTGCATTAGCTGATGGTCACGTGTCTGCTTCAACTTGGACATTAACGTCATCTTCGACCCATTCAGTAAATTTACCATCATTTTAAATCTAGGCTCGCACTCAATCTATTCTCTGTATATTTTCCGCACTAGCTTCTGAACATCCAGGAATTTTCAAAAGAATGTTTATAAATATCTCAAGTGACACTTATCTTTCCTTTTCTTGAGTATTTCTTTTCCTCATTTTCCTTCTCTTCAGTGTAATTAATTTTTCTGAAAGTGTGATTCAGATAATTGAAGTTCTACAGTATCATCTGTCTACATCAAGAAAAGCTCTCGCTTAATCGGGTTTTGCTAGTAGCGAGAGTTGTCCATTTTAAATGGGGTTTTAGGATCTGATGGTATTTAGGTATTACTTCATTTTGTTCAATAAAAATGAGTTTCATTTGAAAGAAGAACATGTCAAGACATGACAACACAAAGGTATAGACAAATTGGGAGGAACTGTTGAGTCAAATTAAGCCGCAGACTACATTTCTGGTGTGCCTTTCTGTTAATTCATTTAAGTTTCTCTCTCAGCTTTGCAACCATACTTTCCCTGGAACCCAAAAGCTTTGGTTTCCCGGTAGCTGCCCGACGTGTCATTTGAGGAACAGCCGGATCGCTGGCTGGCATCATTTATGGCTAGAACTAGGGAGGTAACTGATCGCCTTCGAACCTCTAACTTTCGTTCTTGATTAATGGAAACATTCTTGGCAAATGCTTTCGCAGTAGTTCGTCTTGCGACGGTCCAAGAATTTCACATCTAGCGTCGCAGTACGAATGCCCCCGGCTGTCCCTCTTAACCATTACCTCATTTTCCGTAAAAAAAGAATGCTTCTCACGCCGGGAATCGAACTCGGGCCTACTGGGTGAGAGCCAGATATCCTAACCACTAGACCACGTAGGACTTTGGGAGAAACTGTTGTCGTTGTACAGTACCACCGCTAGAGTTCAGTGAGTTGTTTGCGATAAGTGTGTTTTGAGGATTCATGGCGTCTGTTTTATAGCCGCCAAACACAAACAATCATGAGACTAAAGACACTATTCCAAATATTGACCAATGAATTTATTTACAATTTGAATTTCAACAGTTAAAATTTCATTTCTTCCTCCATATTCTTAGAATTTTAACTCATTTATATTTTAGATTTGTGACAACTGTGAAGAATTCTCTGTTTTATAAGGGTATCTGGTAACCTTCCTTCTTCAAGTTTGGGCTCAATCTTTAGTAAACCCAATGGATCAGAACTATTAAGGAGTTTTTTTTTAAAAACCTTTTAATGTTGCATGGGTGTAAAATTAATGACTTATAATTTAATGTCAAATAGAATAACTGGTTCCAAAATTTAAAAATAAAATTCATTCTTTTTTGAAAAAAAAAAAATCGACAAGTTTGATTTTTAATTTTACATAAGTGCATGATGTATTTGACCTAAAAATATAGATTACTTTATTTCGAATTATTTCAACTTGACCAGATGTTTAGAAATTTTGCATAAGTATTATGTTATTCAGTACAGTTTTTTGATCTAATGACTCTAATTGTTCGTATACTTTAATGTCTCCAGTATATACTGGAGACAAAAATTAAGTAGTTTAGTTGCCCTTTGTCACTAGTGGGCATGCCACCCAACAGGGTACACTGATGGTATCGTTCTCGGATTCCTTTTCTTATCTGTTGATAGGACTGCAAAAGGTTTGGTTTGTTTGTAGCTCAACGGTCATTTTTTGCACACGAGGGCTAATTAGACCAGGACTACGATTTAAAGTGGATTTTGAACCACTACAAACATCCATGCCCAAAATGGGATTCGAACCCACGAACTGTTAAACCGATGGCAAGAGTGCTAACCATTCGGCTGCCAACTCGGCGATTAGACTGCAAAAAGAAGCTTATCTAAATGTTAAGTAAATAGTCAGAATATCGTAACTTTATACCATACATTTGTGTACAATAAAAATCTATTTTTATTGTTCTAAATAATCTAATTCAAAGCATTTTGAATGCATTCTTGAATACAATTTCAAGCATATGCAACTGAAATTTTTTGCTGTTTTAATATATTACATCCATTAATTATTACAGATAATATATCACTGTTATAAAGTAAAGCTCTCAAGGACAACCAATAATATTAAGATAAAATAATTTTTACAAATCATTAAACGCCTACAGCAAATGGGACTCAGAATTATTTTGAAATGTTTAAGAAAATTGCATTTAAAAATTGAAGATTTCATAATTATATACATATTAATAGATTGTTATGTTTTAACCAAAATATTATAATAATTTTAACATAAAAATATTTGCTAATTTTAACCAAAACTATTTACTTAGATATTAGAACTTAATACAAAAATAAGGAGACCACAATGTTAAAAAATAATTTCATTAAGATTTGATTAAATCATAATAGTATATAAGAACAAATTTAAGTACTTAGATACATTTTCCATGCATTAAACAATATTTATACACCAATATATTATCTATTATAGAATTCAATGTCTAAAATTACAAAAATTACTTTCTAAAATACTTTAATTAAATTGATGTAGTACTGATACAAAACTAAATATTTTACAAGATTATGGCACTCATTTCAAATATCACAACCTTAAAAATACTGTTTTCATTACAAAAAGATTACTTGTCATTAAATGGACAGAAAAATATTTTTTTTGCAAAATAGTTGCCACAAGACATATCAAACTGGTACAAATTTACAACAAAGCTTAAAAATTTCATTTATAAAGCTCAATGTATTACATTAATATAAAAGAATCACACAAATAATATATTTATAATTCTTTTTACCAACTTAAAATCAAGTTAACAAACACAAAATTTTTTAATTAAGTAGTCAATTAATATAACCAAAATAAGTTTCTTCTAAGAAAATAATGTTTTTCTAACAAGTAAAACTACTTTTAAGGATAAAATGAGTATATTATATGGCAAATAGGAAAGATACAAAAACACATTTATATAAATAAAACAGATATTAGGAATATTATATTTGTACAAGACATAAAGGAAATTGTGCTATATTAATACAATTAAAATCAAGAAAATATACACTTGAATGTTAAATAAAAACAACACATAAAGGGAATTAAATATCTGTCATGGACTAGTTTATTTTCTAATACTGTTGAGTCAATACTTGCAAGCAACAGAATATAATAAAAACCTATTTTTAAGTACCTATTATTTTTGTAAGGATTAGGAAACCTTTTACAACATTAATGAACTAGAATATATAGAAAATTTTTAATATATACAAGCATGAAAGTGCGAAAAAAATTAAATAAAAATTGAACTATGTGGGGAGGTCATAATATGCATTTATTACTACAAAAAAATAAAAATGTTTTTCAAAAAATGAAATCAATTAAAACTTTAATACAAAAGCTCTTTGACTTGTACATAAATTCATCTATATAACGAAATAAAATGGAAATACTTGTACTTTACAAAAATTCTTTCAGTACTAAGAAATTTATAACTATGCACTGTATAAATATGATAAACTATATAAATATAAACTATAAATATGACAATTATAGTTATTCATTATTTACAAACGTCAATACAAAATATATTTCATACACATTAAAAATTACATTAATATTTCTGCATATACATTATATCATTTAATATAAAAATTCACAACTTTTAATAAAAACTGTTGCATTTTCCAATATGAATATGATTTGGAAGATCATTTGAAGGAGGAAATTTTAGTTAAATGCAGAAATACAGCAATTTGATTTTTGAACAATGACAGAATTAATGTGTCAAATATAATTTTAAAATACAGTAGTTAATTGAATTGAATGATTTATTGACTAAATTAGCTATCCTTTAAAAATATAAGTAAGACATTATATAATATTTGCAGTAACATTTAATCTCAAATAATTCAAGAAAATTCATTATAAAAACAATTTAAATTAAAAAATTAAAACATGTTGTAAGTCATATGTTAATTACATAGAACTTTTATATTCCAAAAAATATAAAAACTTTTTATCATTTCAAGTAATTTGAATAACCTATTCAAGTTAAATTAAGATTACCAAATACACGTAGAAAATGTCTGTCATCATATTATTAAATAAATTTTGCTAGAAAAATGCACTTAATTTATATTTCATATTCAATTGATAGTTAATTTCTGAAAGTCTAATCAGCTGATGTTTAAAAATATAAGCAATAGTAATTGCTTTTGCTCAACACTGATTAAAAACATTGACATATTTTAAAACTACAGTTATAATATTTGATTCACAAAATTTGAATTTTTTAATTGATGTACACAAATATTAATAGTAGATGAGTGATATTTTCTACCACAAAAATAGATTTAAATTTTAGTTTAAAGTTGTACAATTTGCTTTTCCAATTTGTTGTTAAACTGCCTCAATAACTTAGCAAACAAAGAATGCATACTTGATTTTAAACAGTAATTTAGATTTAAAGAATTTTTTTAGCTAATACAGTATAAATAAAATCAGATATTTTACTACAATCTGCGTAGGGATGAAGCTAGACAAATTTATGTACTTTTTAATTACTAATATTAAAGGGAACTCTCTTGTAGTGAAGATAAAATAGAACAAATTAGAAATTTGATTAGTTATAATTATTTTATGAATTTTGCAATTCTAAATTATTTTCCAAGGGCAAGTTAATAAATTGGAGTTTCATATTCTTATTTTGACAAATAATATTATTTATAAAATAAAATCTGTTTTTCTACATGATCAATAGATATTGATCGCCAAACCATCGACTGAGTACTAGAAGCATACAAAGACATTCCATATAGTTTGCATAAACGCTCTAGTTGGCTACAGTTTTTTTTCTTCTCAATACATTAAAATTATTTCAATACCTTCAAAAGCAAACACATTAAAATTATTCAGATTTGTGAAATGACTTCCCACCAATCAATTCAAACTTTTTCAAGATTCGCTGAGGACATTGTTGGACAGCTAGTCAAATCGGATTTTTGAGATTAATGCTGAAGTGTTCTATATATGTCATGGACCACTTTGATTGCTTTTCAAATTGACTTATCTTAACATCGTTTATTTTAAGCTTTAAAAATATTTGGCAAGTTAAAAAAAATAATAAATAAATAAAAATAAAATAAAAAAATACCCAATATTGGTCCAGGCTTGTCTCAAAGCATAAGAAATGTTAAGCTCTACATTTTTTGTATTATTCCTTATTTCAGAACGAAACTTATAAAAGTGCAGAAACAAAATGATAAGCACTTGTTAACTGTATTAAAATATGATAGACACTACTTATTTTCCCAACTTCAAAAAACTTGATGATAAAAGAGTTGCATCTTTTTCAAGCTAACAAGTTTGATTATCTTTAATTACTTTTGTTATTTATAACTAACTGAACATGAATATTTTTAATGCATAGTTCAATTTCAGTATTTATGTCACTCTGTTTATGTGAAATGTAAGTTTTCATAAGTAATAAATAAATGTGAGATTTTAAAAGTTCTTTTGGTTATAGGCTCACATTATAATTGAAACTGTTATGGTATCTCAAAAGTTTGATAACTTTGGTGATTACTGATTTATAGATTAATACATGACTTTAATGAATTAAAAAGAAAATAAATTAAATGCAATTTTTATCTTACTTTATAAACACATAGCTGGATTTTTTTTTCATGGTTACTTAATTCTGAACTTTCTTGTAATAAACAAGAGATAATACATTTCATTTAATGCAATTTAATGATAAATTTAGAATTTTAATTTGGTATTGATAAATATTTGATCTTTGATTTCTAACACTTGTACTTTCTTATAAAATGATAATCCAAATCTATATATACATACATAATTAAGGTAAAATAATACTTATTCACTAGTATAAAAACAAAACAATTATACTAAAAACTTATTTAACAATATGTTTAAGTTCCCATAAGAAAAATGCTTTTCTTTAATGTAAAAAACACACTATCAAAGAAACAGCAGTATACTGTGAAAGAATAATATGAAATAAAACAATATTGAGCAAGAAATACTTAGTAAAGTAAAATTAAGTATTGTTAAATAATTAAGAATGCTGTTTTAAAATAAATTTTGATTATGTATATATGCATCATATAATGACTGAATGATTATATTATGAAGAAAAAATATTAAACCAGCAAAAGCTGAACTGTCATTGAAAATTTTACCAAGATTATAATAAATGTTTAATAAAAATTCATAAAAGCTTTTAACTTTTTTGATGTTCTTTCAAACATTTTCATTTTTACACACACATATATACAAAAACAGATTCATATCAAAATAATTTAAATATTTAAATTTAGATATTAAAATGAAAACTGAATATTACTAAAAAATACTACTTAATATTCTTGCTTAAATTCTACATTATACATACCACAGCATATTATTTAAAGAACACTTACTTTTTCTATTCATTTCAAATAAAATATTATTTTAAATAGAATAAAAATTTTTGAAGGTATGTATTTTTTTAAAAATTTCAGCAAATAATTTAACTTCATTTGAAATTTAAATAAAACCTAAAATTGCAAAACTAAAATAGTTTGTTAACATAATAACATTATAAATTACTTAAAAAATTAAAAAAAAAATTATATTAAAAATGGATGATATTAAAAATTTTAAAATGAACAATAAATGAAAGCTAAACTGTAATTGATCACTGTTTGAAGTAAAATACAAGCCTAAAACTTACTAGAAAACTGCATAATAAGGAAACACAATTTTTCATTGAATGGAAAGTAATGTATATCAATTGATATCAAAAATTTCTAAACTTTTTAGTTGTATTCATAATTAAATAATAAATGTTAAATTACAAATTATAGTAATGTTGACACATTGTTTTGAAGAAAAGTATTGTTCTATGGCCAAACTTATTTACTTGGTTGTACAAACTTTCAAAATGCAATTTTATAAATTATTGAAGTTTGCGAAGAAATAGAGCTTTTAAATTATACTTTTGGTGAACAGTTAAAACTGTAGTTATAAAATTTCCAGAAAATAGAATAAAGAACATCAAACCAGCCACAGATACCTAAAATAGAAAAAATAAATTATAGATAAACAATGAAACATCACTGAAATTTTTGCAGGCTTTTATTAAAAAAAATTAAAACTCCAGAAAGAATAAAAAATATTTATCTAAAACAGAATATAAATTATTTCAGAATAAAATATTTTGTAAATCTACATACATACACATACATATATACATATATATATATACATATATACACATACACATATATAATATATATTCTTAAAAGTAGCAAACTCAGAAGGCGATATTAAACAGGAATGTCAAGAATTGTTATAAAATATGCTACCATAAATGATATTTAATTGGAGACAATAATATAAAATGACATTGAGGAGAAAAGAAAATATGCGGTAAATTGATCACTGATCCTTGTTTTCATGGATTGTTTCACTGATGTAATAAATTGCTCTAGCCAATATCATGCTAATTAAATCACTGAACTATACATGCAGCATTAAATTTGAAGAAAGTACAGGTTGCACAGAGTAATGCAGAAGATGTTCTTTTTTTTGCAAATTTCATGTCTGTAGGGAAGAAATAGAAACAAGGTAAAACCTGAAGCAATTCATGGATATAATAATTTCATTTAAATATACCTGACTGAATCAATAAGAAGAGACATATGTAATTTATAACCAAGTAGGTAATAATGGATGCTATGCTTCAAAAATATTTTATATTCTCTGCACATTTTACAAAGATCTATAGATATTGATGAAATATAGGATTTTTTTTCTCATGTAGCAAGATACAATATATAATAGCAATACAATACACACAAAATGAAAATAAGATTGATTGCAATGTTTTTTTGATTTCTAGTTTACAAATCATTGCAATTAATCTTTTTTTGTATGAGATAGAACTGAAGGTCTTACATGCGGCCAAAATATATATCCATGCATAACATTTTTTAAATCATTACAATTTTGTCTGGAAACAGCATTTTTTTTCTTTGACTGACACTGGACAATGAATTAGAAAACCTTGGAAATTTTCATTTAAATGCTTGCTAGAGATGAAATATGCAACTTTTCTTATGATGTTGGTCAAATGTCATTAGAATGCTAGCAAAAGTCACAATGAAAGCAGTAAAATGGGAAAAATAACACAGGTCTATCACCCTTTAGAAAGGAATTTATTTTTAGTGGATGTTTAGGAGAAGCTTCAATTTCGAAAGTAAATAACCTCATTGGGGTTTTCAAAAGCAGTCATATCTAATGGTTTTTAAAAGTTTGAATCAGAATCCACAGTTCTATTTAAAAGATGTAACTATGGTTCAATAAATTTTCTATGAGTGTGATTGGCAGTGTCTTTGACAAACTGTACAGCAGAAGGGATTCTATTATTCTTCAAATGACAAATATCACAAATCAAGATTCTTCTTAGCAGATTTTAACCAAAATATAAGCAGAGAATTAAAGAAGAAAGAAATAAAATTGATAGCATATGAGAAAATCATTAATTTCTCTCCAAAATGAAAAAATTCATTTGTAGAATTGTTGGGAAAGAATACACTAGATATCTGAGGTTTAGAAATGGGTAATGTAGTAGGATGAATCACACACTGCACTTTATATTGCATTGATAGAAGAAACTGAGTTTTTCGAGAGCAACCATAAAGCCATGAAACCATCTTATTTACTTACGCTTTGTAAAGATTTAGTGGCAGTATCATGATATGGAGCCAATTCTGCTATGATTTAAATGGCCTGGTATTTGTTGAGAGTAAATAAACTATCATGAGATGCCTAGATATATTGCCAGACATTTTATAGACAATAATGCAATTATACATAATGTGAGAAGAGTTTAAAATTGGTTTGTAAAACATCAGTTTAATTTTCACAATTTCCTTGGCCACTACAAAGTTAGGATTTCAATTCTATAAGGAATGCATAGGATATGAAACAAAGAAGGCGTATCAAACAGAACTAAACTTTTCCATCAAATTTAGATCTGAAAAGCTTCATATCTAATGTATGGTACTCCCTGGACAAAAAAGTACTCCAGAAGGATGCAGACTTGATGCTAAAATAAATAATAATTGTTATCTGTGCAAAAGGTGATCCACAAGAACTATTGATCTCGTGTTTTTAATTCATTTGTTAGTGTGTGCATGCATATATATTCAGTTTAGATCATTTTGTTTAGAATTCATTAAATTTTATTTGAAAATATGTTCCATAAAATAAATTAAATCTTAAAAAATTACACAAATGCACATTTTTTAAAGTTTGAATTGTTATAAGAAATACAACTCACTTGCCACTCTATATCTTGAAATTGTACTGTTACCTTATATAACGTATATGCATTGTATAACTGGAAGGCCTAAAACAAGACATTCAGATAGAAGTTGATATCAATTTAAATAATTATGCACTTCATTTAAAATACTTGATAATTTTATGAGCATTTAAACACATGTTCAAACAAATTTTAAGCCATGAAAAAATTAGCTTCTCCCCTTCAATTAAGACTACATTTTAAAAAAGTTAAAATTTATTTAAATAGTAATGAATAAACAATTGAGATAAAGTAAAAAGTACTCATTAGCAGAATCTGAGTTAAGCATATTTTCAAATGCTTAATTTAACATAAATGTATTATTTATTCCTAAATTTCAATCAATATTTAAAACATCATTTTTAACTTTGTAGAACAATTCTAAGAACAAATTAAGAAACATTAAACTTTATCATTCTTTTATTAAAAATTTCTAAATTTCCAAGTCATTTGTATAACACATATCTTATAATTTCATTTCAACATTAGAATTAAATGCAAGTAATAAAGCATTGTACAAAATCAATTTATGCAAAAATATTTAAACATGCTGCTTAATATTTTGTTAATGCAAAAATTATCACGTATATACTTAAAAGAATATATAAAATCATGTTTGTTCCAAAAGTTATAAGTAAATTGAAATAATAAACTCAAAAGAAGCATTGAATGAGCTCGATTCAATGCAGATGAAAACAAAAAACTGAATTGTTTTAAGATACTGATTTATTACCTAATAAGAAATGTTACACCTACTTTACAATAAAAAATTTCAAATTATTTGATTATTTCAAATGCTTGTAGCTTATGTCATTCAGACAAACTGATTACTCCTTTTTCAATGTTGGAAGTTAGAAGGAAAATGAAAAATATTTAAAAAAGAAATAAGGAAATAGTTTTTAAAGTCAGTATTTCAATGCATGAAAAGTAATTTTAAAATTTTATTCATGTAATTTTTAGTTTCCATTAGTGTAAGAAATTAGTTACTGATTTTTCTTAATATAGTTTTAATATAATACTGAAAAGATATTTTTAATATAGTTGGTTCAGCAGTTTAAGATTAAAATGATTAATTGGTATACTTTTTTGGCGAAAATTAATAAAAATACTGAATAGAATTTAAAAATACATCAATTTATTTTTCACAAACATCATAATTCTTCAATTTGGAATAATTTTTTGATGTTTAGTTTAAGTAAATATAAATAAATAGTAAATAAACATTCAAACTATTATGAATTTAATTTAAAATTTTATTCTGAATAAGGATGAAGATAAGGATAGATATTTTACCATAAAATGCAAACAACATAGAATTAAAAGTTTTCATTCATAAAATTAAAATAAGCATACTTATAGAGAACATGACTTTTCAGTCATATATTTTTTTCAAAATAGCTTATGATGTTCACAGCACATAATATTTTGATAAGAATATCAATTACACATACATCTTCATATAATATTTACTCAAAAGCAATTTTATAACAAATTTTAACATTTGTGAATTTCCATGAAACTGTACAAATGAAACCATTCATAATTTAAAATTTTATATGCAGAAAAAGAAAATTTTTTATTTAACCATTATTTTTTTTAAAGAGAATGTCTTTTATTATTATTATTTTTTGAAAAATAAATGAGCACTTTAAAATGATACATTTGCTTATCCTCATAATTTAGTTATTTCAAATTTGGTGAATAATGTCAAATAATGTGGTTGAAATTTCTTTTTAATAACTCAATATACAAGACAAAATATGTCAAATTAGAGACTAAGAGATATTAAAACTTATCCTTATTGTTATAGTCTTTAAATATGAATTTAAAACATATCTATTATATGACATTGAGCATAAATATGTATTGCTCCAAAATAAAATCAGAGCTAATTGTAATAAATTTGAGAATACAAAATTGAAAAACACTTTTTCCTTCCATTGCCAAGTATTACAAGCATGTTTTTGTGTGTGCAGCTGTTATTTATGTAGTTCCAGGATAAGTTAGAAGTAAATCAGCTCATAAGTTCTTTAGAAAATTGTATGAAGTTTACAGTTCAGTATATTGGTTTTAAATTCTAGATTTTAAAATAAAGAAAATTTAATATATAAATTAAAATTTTGAAACAAAAAGATTTTTACTTAAATTTTTTAGTAAAATTTAAAACAATTTTCTAACAAAGCTCTTACAATATTTTTTAATCACATTTTAAACATCCTTTTATTATGGACTTCTTTAAATAAATATGTATGCTAAACATCAAATAAAAATAAGGAACAATCTTAGAAGATATAAAAAACTGAAAAATTTTCTTACATAACCAGCAAGTAAAAACGGAAGCAAAAATTGTAAACCTCTCCACATCCATGAATGAAAACCATCTAGTTAAAAAAAATAAATTTAGTTAATCCATATCTAAAAATTTAGTCTTAATGCATGCAAGCAAAAAATTTAGAATCATACTCTAAGGTAAAGAGTTCATGCTGAAAAGTCATATACTTTTATGCATAAATTACTTATTTTTAACTGGCACAAGAAATATATTGAATACATTATTCCTGATTTTAAGTTACCGTTTTTTCAGTTGGGATGGTCTGAACCTCTCTGCAGCCCTGTTTCCATGTTCTTTAGTATATGTAATAACATCTAGCTTGTATGTTATGATATGGCAATCCCAATGTTGTTTTTGGTCAATCCATAACTTGCCAACAAATTTAAGAAAATAGAATAGTAGAAATTTCACACTCAATAATCATTCATAAAAATTGGGAAGTTTAAATGAACGTAACTGCAATTGTCATAGGCAGCACATATTAACTGAACTCGGATAACTATAATCTCACACTCCATAAGAAAATAACAAATTTTCAAAAATGAATGCAATCAAAAACTAAATTTTGATTTGTAAGATGTACCCTGTTATTCAAATCTATTTTCAAAGGGAAAAAAATGTGCATTATACACTGGCAAATATAGCAGTTAATGCTTGACTACGACTGCTAAAAAATATCTTGATTCAAAGGAATCAAAAAACAATACATATATTTTTCAATGTTACCATTTTATATTTTGAAATATTTTTTATATTTTTCTTTTCATATTTTGCTATCAAAATAGACAAAAATTACCTAAACTTTCTTTTTGTTCAAGAGATTATATAAGAATTTTTTTAGTTACTTTTAAAAATTCAAACAACTATTTTATAATTATTTAGAGTTATATAATTTTTTGAACATTTATTGGAAAACTAAGTAATGATCAATATAAATATTAGCCAACTTCCAACAAATATAATTATTTGTTCATCAAAATATTTTTAGAAATATAAGAGAAAGCAACTATCAATTTTTTGATGCTTTTAATATTCATGATAAATAAACAATTAAAAGTGGCATAAGAAACAATTATCTTGTATTTAAATGTTGATAAACTTAAAGTATAAATTAAACAAAAAATTAATCAATTTTCCATTCCAAGAGAAGAACATGATACTCACTTCAGTAATAAAGTTATAAAACTAAAAGAAAATAAAAAAAATATATGTATTTTCGAAGAAAATAATTTAAACAAAAATATGTCATTTTGAGGTATAATTGAAAGTAAGCAAATTATGCTTAAAAATTTTAATTAATACATTACAAATAAGCTTACAAATAAATTTTGTATTTAAGAAGCAAACACAATTTCTACATAGTTTAATTTCTTCAATAAAGTATTTAGATACATACGAAAACTATTGAATGTTTTCTTTATAACTGTATTATTAAATTTTATATTACATTATTAATGTAATATAAGCGATTGAGTAATTTACTACAAAAAGTTTTCAATAGTTAAATTCTTAAATTTATAATAGTTACAAAAATGACATTATATATTTTTCATATAATATCAATCAACAACATTTCATATAACATTACACATAAATAGGTATTTTTCAAAATTGCAGTTAGAGGATAGCAAAATTATGCACTAGATTTAGGGACACAGCATGTGTATATCAAAATATACCTTTAATTACTGATCAAAGTTTCAATGGTCAAATTATTATTGCTTCACTACAATTTAATGAATTTATTAAAAATTATGAACCTTATCCTATTTCATACAAATTTTATAAGAAATTAGAGTATTATAAAAAAGAAAAAAACATGCAAAATGTACATTGCTTTCATTTGTAAAATGATAATGTTAAATAAAAATTAAAAAATAATAATTACAACATCTTAGATTTTCCACTATTAATTTACACATTTTATTTCAAATAAATTTTCCAAATTATAATTGTTCATTAATTCTAAGGCAGTTTACAATTACAATCATCTTTTAAAATAAAGCTCAATTTCTATTTAATATAATTTTTACGAAAAAATATTTCCAATAAAATAAAAGTTATTAACAGAAATGACAAGGATACTAGACATGGGCAAAATTGTTCCTTTTTTAGATCAGATTTAAACCGATTACTACTTGAATGAAACCAGTTCTTTTTCATGACTCACTAATTCACTCCTAGGTGAAAAACTTAAAATATTCCTTGAAAACTAAATTTTATTTTTAACATAGAATTAAATTACAAATAGATGAAAACAAATTTAAAAAAAACATCTGAAATAAATAAATCTTTATTAAATACATGAAAAAATAATATTGACATAGATTGACACTTATTATATACATTAAGTTGTAATATAATGATTATGAATTATAAAATTACATTAAATATCAAAAACTTATATAATGCACATGAAATTACTTAATCTATAAAAATTAATTTATTATTCTAAATTTAATTATTCAAAAATAATATATTCCTTAATTTCTCACAAGAGTATTTCTTTTTTCAGTGCATATTTGTTATGCTTTTGAAAAAACTCATACACACAGCACTGATGTGGAAAGGATGCTCAATGTTTTTAAAACCAATTGCAATAAATATTTTTTGCAATTCCCATCAAAAGGGATTTTTATTTCTTTGCAAATAAGGCTCTTGTAAATATTTATCTAATTTATAGCTCGAAGTCAAATGGGATTCAGGTATTCCTAGCAGTTTGGTAATAGCCAATTTTAACTGAAACTTCTTCAGAAAAAAAGGAGTTCATTTTTTTAAAATAATAATGTTATTCATATTATTTTTAAACACAATATTAACACATTTATATAGTAATTAACTATTATATGAACACACGTATTTTAGGTCAGAGGATACTTTTGGAAGGAATGATCATATCCTGAAATCGCCTTATGAGACTAATATTCTAGGCACAATGTATGCTTGAAATGATGTCGCAGAAAAAAATGATGTCAAAGTCATTTTGCAGCTGCTTGTTTTATTAAATAAACTGCTGAAACTACAAAAAGCAAAAATATCTGACAACTTGAGTGAAGTCATATTATTCATTCGAAAAACTCTGGATTTCTCAGAAATGAAATTTGCCTTTCTCGTCGATTGCCAGGCTACAATTCATACAGTGACAAATTATAATCCCCTGTCTTCATCAATAGAATCAAAATGTAAAACCATCATTAACACTTTGCAAACTGCAGGGAAGGAAATTGCCTTTCAATGGATCCCTAGCCATTGTGGTTTACCTGGTAATGATAGTGCAGATTTACTCGCCAAAGAGGCATCTTTTTTAAACCCCCCAAACACTCCAATAGGTTTAAGAAATGTCAAACACTTATTAAAACAAGCGATTCGAAACCAACGACAGGCTTATTACAAAGAAAAAGCAGTTAATGCTTGTTGGGGGAGCCTCTTGACCTCTTGCATCCCCAGGGATCTACCTAGAGCTATGGGGGTGTCCTGCTTCAGGCTTCTCACTGGGCATGATTATCTTCAGGGACACCTGCACCACATTAAACTTGTGGACTCACCTGACTGCATTTTGTGCAATGAACATTTGGACATGAATGGCGAGCACCTTTGGATGTGTTCTGCCCTCCAAGAGGCCTGCGATTCTTCACACTTCAAGACTCTCTCCTCTCCTGGAGAAGCTTCATTTCTCTATTGGACTGCAAGACTTATGATGCTCGAAAGAGCTTATATAAGGACGTAATTAAAAAAAATATTATTCATTCATGAACTTTGACAAAGAAACCTACTACTTCCCAAAAATTTCACCTTATGACTTTTTGAATCCAAATTCAGATGTAATTTGTTAATAATAGTTATTGGGTAATAAAATGATTGAGAACATAATAAATGAGAATGAAAAAGAACTTTCAGATATGTATCAAATATCATATGGATGCATATATTTTACAGGTATATATATATATGCACTTATTCAGGCCACATTTTTTTGTCAGGTGTTTATCAGTTTTATTATATGGAAGATTAGTTTCCCAAAGATAATTATTTCAGTTTTAACACTGATATCTAAAATTAACATTAAGACAGAAGATATTGATAATATTTTCAGAAAATGGCACTTCTCATATCATAATACTTCTATCAAAATGATATCCAGATATATGTATTTAGGTAATGACTAAATCTAAAATTACTAGTTAGCTTAAATATTAATTATGAATTAATTTAATTGAATAAAAGAGTATTACACAAAAATACATTATTTGCTTATCAGAAAAAAAATTCATGAATACTGAATAGAATGAATTCATTTACCAACAGTGATGTCCATATTGTAACGTTCTCCTAGAGCTCGTAATCGATATAAACATCCTTGCTGATATTTGTATTGCAAAAACTGCAAAAAACCTGGGAAGGAAAAACTAAACCACAATCAAAATAATAAATTATCAATGTACAATTTTAGACTTTTAAAAAGCAAAAGTTTATTGCAAAAATAAAATATAAATAGCAATGAAAAATTTCAACACAATTATTTAATGTTAGTTATTTTTAGATAAAATTTTAATGAAAAAAATGGAAAATTATACATTGGAAGATTTATTAAGCATATTGGAATATAATATGTCTGTTAACAATTATTGAAATTCTAAAAATTATACAGAATGTTCCAATTAGCATTTTGTTGGACAATTTTACAGGAAATTAATGTAGTTTGTTCTCTATATAATCAAAATTACCAAATAGTGTATAAATTTTATGTATTTAAAATGGCTTTTTTTGGAGACTATCTGTATGTAATGCACAAAATTGTCAGTAAACTATAATAATAAAATCAAAAACATTAAAAAATTAAAGCAAATATTTGTATCAATTTATCTATTATAAAGAAATGGAAAATAAGGTCTAAATATAAATTAAAATTTATGTAAATATAAGGCTAATAATATTTTATAAATCCACAACAAAATATAAATTAACCATTTAAGATATAATTTAACAAAACAAACCGATTTTGCAGATATATAGAAGAAACTAACTAGTATAAAAAATGCATTAAATCGTATTGTTTTCTATTTAATTTGGAATTTTAAAACTATATATATATAAAAAATGATATAATTATTAAAAATAATTTTAATTTAAATATAAAACTTAATCATTACTCACTTGAATAGCAAGAATACAACATAAATTGTCTTCTAAATAATTGGTATGATTCTGCCTCATGCCTAACAAAATAATATTTTTCAAAGCAAAACATAAAACCAAAACTTTACATAACATTAAATTTTTTAAAACACATATGAAAATCAAAAAGACAATAATTTTGGCACTCTAAAATTTTTTTCAAGTAATTTATGAGATTTCATATTGAAGGAAAAAAAAAAAAAATTCAAAAGTAAAATATATAATGACAATATTTTAAGTAAACATAATTAGAAATAAAATTTTGTCAAAAAGTAAATTTCTCACAAATTACATGCGTTTAAACACTTTCCTTTATGTTTTAAAACTATCAAATAATATTCAATTATGGAAAAGTAATTGCTTAACCATAACATATGCATTATTGCTTGAATTGTAGTACTAAACAGACTAAAATAGTGACAACTCTTAAATAAAAATTGAAAGCAAAAAATTGTTTTTAAAAGCAGACATTAATATCACTGCAGGATCTTTTTGAAAAGTGGTTCTGAAAAATTAATCTACAATTACTGAACTGGAAATATTCAAAGAAAGAGCACTTGAATGACAAGTGATAAATTTCAGTATATGAAATCGAAGAAAATTCAAACCAAAAGCTAAAACTAAATTGGTTCCAGCAAAGACATTGACACTTTAATTGAATATGCAGTTGAATATAGTTAAAAAATACTTAAATCAATAATAATCATAAATGAATAATTAAAAGAATTAATTATTAATTAGATGAATATTTCAATTAATATGAAAAAATAATAAATTCTTGTGACTGATTAAATGAACCCAATTTGAGAAACATGTATCTCTTACAACCATGAAATAAAATAACAAAAATGCCTAAGCAATATAAATAATACAAATTGCAATGAGGATTAGTGCCCTTTTGTATTCAGTAAAACTAAATGGAGTACCGTTGATTAGTATTTTTCACCTAGGTAAGTAAACTGTTAGCATGGATTTAGTTGTAACAAATTCTATATCATAATCTGAAGTATGCCAAAGAGCATAAAAAGAGGACAGCAAATGCTAGGAAAACAGTGATACTTTCTGATTTGAATAATTTTAAAATTTAAGAATTCAGTAATAGTGCATTATTAATGCCAATGCCACATAGTATTCCAATGCATTCATTGTAGAAAAACAGGTTAATACAATGTTGATACTGTTCAGATATTAGATAGTTTCTCAAGGAACATTAAACAGCACATTATTAACGCCAATGCCACATAGTGGATAGCCTAACAGCTGAAAACTGCTATAAGTCATATGAACAATAAATGTATACTGCTTTTCAAGGACATCATAAGTAGATCATGTTTGAACTATGGTCTCCTTGTGGTTAGGACATCGGCCTTCTGTCTAGAAGTGCTGGGTTTGATACACAATACTGACAAAGACCCACCAAGTACATGCGATATATGTGCTCATTAAATCTGTGGAATCGAAAGTTCTGTGGTGGGTCATTGAGTAGTTACGATGGGTGTAATGGTCTGGAGAAAATTTCTCATCTCTGCAGATCAAAGTCAAAATTGAGGGAGGGGTTCCTCTGGTGGTGCCGTCTGTCACAGAAGTCTCAGAGCAAAGACGTACTTTCATCTTTGTAATGCTCTGGTTAAACGAAAGACACACCATTCTGACTTAATTTTGAATAGCTGTCGGCTAGCGAGTTTGGCTTGTCCAAATCGCTAGTTATTATTTATGACACACTGTATCAAGAAAACTTTTATACAGTGTGTCATAAGTAACAACAGATCATATTCACATATGGTGCTGGAAACTTTTAATTATGGACCTAAATATAAGTGCTAGTAAAACATAATAATAAGCTCTCTTTTTTGTCCAACCACACACACACAAAATCAGAAAACTTGGAATGTTCCACTACAAATGTGATCCAAACAATAAGCCAACATGAATCTTAGGCTTTATGTAATTTGGGGATACATTTCCTATGTAACTGTGAATTAGCTTTATATTAGATGGTTTTACAACTGTAGAGGTTTGATTTGTTTCCCAACTGTCATTTTTTGTATATAAGGGCTAATTAGACCAAGAGTTACTGCTTAAAGTGGATTTTAAACTATTACAAACATCCAAACCCAAGGTGGAATTCGAACCCACAAGCTATTGAACAGAAGAAAGAGCACTAACCATTCGGTTACCAGCTCAGCTGCATATGTAGAGGAAGCAAATTTTCAGAAAATTTGATATCACACATATAAATGTAATTTTTGATATAATAACATACTAAGTCATTGATTTAAGAGCATTTTAATCTCAGTTTCCTTGTTTCTACATTTGTATAATATACTTCAACATCGCATAGTGGACAGCATAACGTATAACTGTTGTAAAACAATTAAAAAACCCCTTCATTATTTCTTTTCAAGAAGACTTTTATACAGTGTGTCCTATTTATGTGTTTCAAGGAGGAAGAAACCCAAGAAACTTTTAATCACCTACCTTGACAAATATGTATTCAGGAGCTAGAAGATAAATATGCATCTTCTATACATTATAGAAAAATGATTTTCATAGCGAAAGGATCAGCAAAAGACTTTGCTTTGAAGAGCATTATTTTACCATCAGAGAGTGATTCCTTTGTACATTACACTTGAACATTACGTATTTATTACATGCACAATGTTTTGGGGACTTAACATGCGAACTTACTTCAAAGAAAAAACTTAACACTGGCTAAGGAATGCAACATATTTTAATTTTAAATTGCTGATTCAAATTGGAGTTTGAGATAGATAAAAGAAATTTAAATGCAAATGCTATTCTAGGAGAAATTAAACAATGTGCATTAATATCATTAGATGACAAATACAAGGGTTTAATAGTTTGATTTTGGAAGCAATGTAGTTTAGTCAATTAGAAGGCAAGAGTTCTTTTTAGAGTTGGGTTTGTATCTCATTGGGCACCTCTGCTTTTATCAGCATTTTGTACTATTAACTCCAAACCCAATGTCTCCTAGTTCCAGTTGCGCGGGTCACCCACTTTATTAATAAAGCCTGATAACTCTTTAATGGAGTCTAGGTGTAACTCTCTAGTATGGATGATGCCCAAAGAAGTTAATCTATGGAGGGCAAGAGCCTCACATTCGTAAATGATATGCTTGGCTGTTTCCTCTTGCATATGACATTTCCTGCAGATAGGGCCTTGCTGAAACAGTCCCATTTTATGGAGGTGTTTTCTGAGATAGTAGTGCTCAGTTATGAAGCCTACGATTAAACGTATCTTCTGCCTAGAGCATCTTAGAATTTCAGAGATAATCCTCGCTGATGATCCACAAATCATACTTTTAGCATGGGTTTGACCAGGAGTGTTGAGCCAAGCTTCATACATCTTCCGTTTTTCCCATCTAAGAACATTGGTTTCTGTGGTCTTCAAATTGATCCCACAAAAAGGTTCTGCACCAATGGGAGCAAGAGACGATCCTTGTTTCGCAAGTTCTTCAGCTCTTTCATTACCTTCGATACCTTTGTACCCTTGCACCCATACAAGGATCACCTCGTTTCTAGTTGACAGTTCTGTAAGGTCTCTACATTCCAAAATCATTTTAGATTTGATTTCAAAAGAACTGAGAGCTTTTAAAGCGGCTTGACTGTCACTAAAAATGAGAATCTGCTTACCGTGGTAGCCCTTCCTCATATTTAGTTGCAGACAGTAGATAAGGGCCAAAACTTCTGCCTGGAAGACCGTAGCGTATCGCACAGGGCTTACAGATAGGCTTATTCTTGGTGACACGCCACATACTCCCAGTCCTGAGAGGCTGTTTTTCAGTGATCCATCTGTGTACTAGATTAGATCTCCTGTTTTAGTTTCGAACATGTTGTTATCCCATTTGTCTCTAGGTGGAAAAACTATTTCAAATGTCCTTTCAAACATGTATGACTTTTCCATGATATCCGAGGGCATCAGGAAAGTAGGATCTTGAATTTTCCTGGTAATACCCCTGTGCCCTTTGGCAACATGCTGGTCGTACCATTGGTTTTGCAACTTCATTCTGAATGCAGTCATTCTGGCAGTGCTGCAGATGAAGATGTCTAAGGGAGTCAGATCCAATATAACTTCCAATGCTCTGGTTGGCGCGGTGGACATTGCTCCTGTGATGCAGAGACAGGCCAGTCCTTGTAGACCTAGTCTGTCAGTCAGTCTTCTGTTCCACCTTACGCCACCAGATCACACAGGCATATGTGATAATGGGCCTGACAGTAGCTGTGTACATCCAAAACATCAGTTTTGGATGTAGATCCCAGTTTTTACCAAGCATTCGCCTGCAAATCATAATGCTTTTCTTTGATCGGTTAGTTTTATCATCAACGTGCTTATTCCAGGTGAGTTTTTGGTCTAAATAAATGCCCAGATATTTCACATCTGAAGCCACATTGATTTCAACATCAAAAAGTCTTGGTATGAAAAAACCCTTCCATTTCCTTTTGCGTGTAAAAAGTACAAGGTCGGTTTACTGAGGATTAACCATCAGGTCCATGCACCATTGACCTACATAACTTAGAGCATCCTGCATGAGATGACAAGTTATATCGAAATATTTACCAAGGATTAGGATGACAATGTCATCAGCATATCCTTGCATATAGTAGTCCTTATCATTTAGATTTTTTATAAGGCTATTTACAACTAGGTTCCAAAGTAATGGTGATAGAACACCTCCTTGAGAACAACCTCTAGTAGTCTTTTTTTCAAATGATTCACCAAAGATGCTCATTTGTATACATCTATCCAAAATCAAGGCCTCAATCCAAGTACACAGGGTCTGATTAAGCCCTGCCTCTCTAAAGGCAAGAGATATAAAACATTAATTTTTGGATTATTACTTCGATCAAAATATCACAGGATGCTTACGAAACTATATAAAATAACCCAAATTATTCAGAATTTTTTCTTAGAGAAAATATTACAATCTTATTTAAAAAAGTGTAGGATAATCTTTTGCAAATTTTTTTCAAATTGAATAAAAATTCAATGATATGCAAAGTGATGTTCTGAATAAAAAAAAAAAAAAAAAAAAATAGAAGTTTATTTCCAAAAAATTAAGATTTTTATGTCTAAATATTTAACTTTCTTAACTAATTAATTTAGAATCATTGTTAAATGAACATAATACTTCAAAACTTAACACTTACAACATTAATTTTTAAAAAGATCTGTTTAAAATAAAAAGTAAACAAAAAACATTTTAAATAAATTAATCATGTAATATCCATAATCTAAACATCTTTTAGCTAACTATTTTGAAATGGAAACAATTTTATAAAGGAAAGCAATTAATTTACTTCATTAAATATAATAATATCAATCTGGTGTAATGATACTTGGTTGAATTTTCTTTAGTGATGAAGAATAGAAGAGTTTCATCTAAATAAACAATCAACACTGATCCACTAAAGATTCTTATATATTTCAAGGAATTTTATTGCAATCAAAAAATTTTAAACGTTTTAAAAAATGATATCTGGTTTTGTTTAAAAAATGATATGCAAGCAGTTTAATTTTCATTAAAAAATTAATAACAAATGATTTTAGACAGCATAGTAATATATAAAAATTTATACTATTTCAATAAATTTGTTTCATATTAATTTGCAATGTGAAGCATACATTAATTTTTAGTCATCTTGTATCAATATTTTAGACTGTTTTGTGAAATGTAAAAACAATTTCAAGCAATTTACATAAAGGAAATGCAATACTTTTTTTTGCAGAACCTGATAATGATGGAATAATTACTATATTAAAAATTACAGCAGATTTTACCCTTCAATATGCTATTCAATAATATAAATTTACATGAAAATATTAGGTTTATATTATTAAACATTCTTTATATTATAACATAATGAATTTTTTAATTGAATAATAAAATTTCTTTTGAACTTATTAAACTAATTGAAAAGTTTATCTGACTTAAAATAAATTTTTAACTAGACCCAAAGTAGTTTCATAATAATAAAACTTTATTAATTTACTTACGAAAATTTCTTTACATTTGAAGAAATTTTTTGTATTTTTAAAATTTTTATACTAAAATCTACTTTTTCCAGTGAGAAATATAAAGCATATATTAGAAAAATAATGTAAAATTCAGAATCAAAACCCCTCTTGCTTAGTTTGATAGTATAAAACCATTTTCAATTAATTCTTTTATTACTTCATGTTTTTATTTTTAATGAATGAATATACAAATATAACAAAACAAATAACAACAAAATATAAAAATAATAGCAAAGTATAATAAGAAACAATAATAATTAAAGCAAATTTAGGTTTAAAATAGTACGTAAATAAATTTTCTTTTTTTATGCATTGTTGCACAGTTTAGTTTTTCAGTTTCTTTAAATACCAAGTACTTTCAATGTAAATAAAAAAATCATCTATTTTTAAATTGAAATATATATACATGTAATTTTCACAGTATCTTTTATGAAAATTAATAAATTTAAAAATATTGAATATTTATTAAAAACATAAATTACATACACATATTTTCCATTAAAAATAAACTTAGTACAGATAATATTGAACTTCACAATTATTTTTAATGAGTAAATTGAAAAAAATTTTAAAGGTAGTTTTTTCTTACCATAATATTAGCACTCCAGCAAGAGCAGTTGTAATGAAGTGATGCAACCGCCACCAACCTTTAATTCTATTAAACCAAACAATACATTTAAGAAAACATAGTAAACTTTTATTACAAAATCCTCTTGAAATTTATGTAATTAAAAACAGGAAACATATGAAAAAGAGCTACAGTTTAGATATTTGTTAATAAAAGAGATATAAAATATTTGATTATCAACATTATTTTCTCCAAATAAAAATATATTCAAAATTTTTAAATGAAAATAGTAATAAAAATAACACAGAAGAATATGTCTAAATGTAACAAAAAGTAACAAACAAATATATTCTTTTGCAAGAACAAGCAACACTTGATGAAAAAAAAAAATAGTATGGCTCATACATAATCTCATTTTCAGAAGTCATGTAAGAAAGCTTATTTTAAAAGATGTAAATTCAAAAGATGAAGATTTATATGAAGAATAGACAATGTATGGAAAAAAGTCTAAAAGACTATCAATGTCCATGAAGGGAAATTACTAATATTTGTTTATTCATCAGTAAAGATAAGTGGCAAGTTTATGAGCAGATGTATAGTCTGAATTTCAGCGCTGCTGAAGGATCCCACTGAAATACAAACTTAAATTTTTTTGGTTTCAAGCAATACATTATAATTACATAATGGGCATTAAAAAATGACAATCTATTTTTTATGATAGGTCTTGAATAGAAAAGTATAATGCTAAGGACAGCCCTACAAATATGAACTGGCTTTTGTCATAATAATTTTAGCAGCAATGAAGAGTTATAAATTCCGATCAGTTAACAAAAACAGTAAGTTGATTTGGTTTGTTACTCACTCTATGCTAACATTTTGTACACAAAGACTAATTAAACTAGGATCTACAATTTAAAGTGGATTCCAAACCATCACAAACACCCATGCTATTGAACTGAAATCCAAGAAAGCAGAAGTTGAAACAAGAAAAGATAATACAGAAAAAGAAATAAAGATCAAGAAATTATCAAACAGGTAAACTATTTATCAAATACAAAGTAAACAGAAAAAACAGAAGAAATTTGACTATGAAACATTCAAAGGCAAGCAGAAAATATTTGAAATTGAAAAAGGTAAAAGTTATCTTTAAAGAAATGTTTTCCATTAATCAAGAAATGTTTTCCATAGATCACTCAAATTCAGTGATCTTATTTATTAGAAGTTTGGTAAATTTACTATAAGATCACAAATTTTTAAGACAATTAAAATAACGCTCTTAGAATTGAAAACTTTAAGATTAAAAAACAGAAAACTATATTGCATAATTTATATAATTAATTTTTAAAAGTCACACCAAAAATTAAAATCTGCAAATCAAAGGAAAAAGTTTTGAGGCAGAATATGCAAAATACTTTATTTTAACAGAAATTAAAAAACACTGCTTATCATACCTTATGTGAAAAACAATAGCATAATTTTCTCATTGCACATGCAACAAAATTTGCAAAATATTATTCTATTTTATAAATTCTATATTTTATGTTATGCAAGTGAATTACTTTTTTGTAACAGAGTTTCTTGGAAAATGGAAATTAAAAAAATTATTAAAATTGAAATTCACAAAGACATAAAAGAAATAATATTTATAGTATTCTATATAATACTTAATTGATTAACCAAATATTAAAAAATAATTGCAAAATTTTGTTCCACAATTTGTATCTAATATCTTATTAAATAGTGTTAAGGACTTGTTTGCTTACTAACGATGATTCCCTTAAAAATATAATGAATAAAAAAACATGATATTTTAAATTTTCATATAAGAAACAAACCATCCACTTAAATAACTCATGAAGTTTAGAAGTTAATTATAAAGACATAAAATAATATTATAAAAAAAATAGATCTTAAAATTATTTATTCCTAACTTACTATTACTGATAATAAAATTATTTATTGTAATAGTAAATTGGTTACACATATATGTTCTACATAAATTAAGAACTCACCTTGATCCATTGACAACAAGAATGCTTTCTCTTATTGTTAATGTACAATAATACCAGACCAGGAGGAAATGCAGAATAGCATCTAATGTTCTACAAGAAAATAAACAAATACTTTTAGTACTTTGCAAGAAAAAATTGTAAATATAAATTAGGTTTCTAATAATAAGATAAAATGTAAAACAATGTTTTTTAAAAATGAAAAATTTATGAGCCTGCTAAGATTTATGAAAGTTTTTTTATGAAAACTAAAATCCAACTTTAAAATAGAAATAGAAGAACTGAAATCAATGAATTTATTCATATAAATATTGAAGCCCAGTGGCTTAGTGGCAGTGTTTCAAGCTCCCAAGGCACAGGTCTGAGGTTTGATTCTGGGGTTAGGAAAGGTTGACTAAGCCTTTCATCGCTTCAGTGGGCCAATAAACTGAATACCAAGCATGCTTGGGAACTAAACACAGAAGGTCCCATGTTAGCTTGACCACTTAACTGGAAATATGCTGCACACCCCAGGGCCCTTTGTCATGAAAACAGTTACAGGCTCTGTAGGCCTTGGCCCACACGGACTGTTGTGCCACTGAGTTTAGATCATACAAATATAAATACTATAGACAGTCAATATTTTAGGACATATTAAATGCTATAATATTTTAGCTCCTAAAAATTTAACATTTCCTTATTCTACGTAAAAAACACAACTGCCAACCCATTCAGTTATTTTAAAATTCAATTTAAATGTAAAAATATAAAAGGTGTAAAACCTAAAAATTCATGAGCAAAAACTATGTTCTAGAGCAGTGTTTCTCAACCGCCGGTCCACGGACCGGTACTGGTCCGCAAGAAATATTTACCGGTCCGCGAAATATCCAACTTTTATGGGCCGACCACCGATACAGTACTTACATTAAAATAATAATAGTTTACTAGTTTAAAAAATAATGTAATTTTTGATGAAAAATACAACAAACTGGCAACTATGTACCTAAACGCGTTTCATAAATTGTAAATTATTACAAATGTAAATTATAACAAACAAAATGCTTTAAAAATTATGTATATGTTCATGATTTATCTTTGTGAAAAATTGTGCATTGGGTCAAATTATTAATATTACCGGTCTGCGCGAGCGTGCCAAAATATTTTACCAGTCCTTGGAGTAAATTCAGTTGAGAAACACTGTTCTAGAGCAAGAATCAAAATATATTTAATGAATAAAATAATTTTAAAAATAAAGACTTACTTATAAGTAGTGAATATATTAATGAATGATAAGACTAGTGCAACAATGGTGACAATCAACTTGAATCGTTCATATTCATCCTTATATTTGTACCTGATAAAATTTGGGTTAATATTAAATGATAATTATTGCAAAAATACACTTTTTCATATATACATATATATTTCGAATTGAAAAACATTTTAATTACCAGAAATAAAATTAATGCTTAAAAATTAAAATAAATTATAAAGAAAAAGGAAACTTTTTCTTCACATAAAATGACATAAAAGTAAATGTGCAAAAAGAAAAAAATCTACAACTGTCTGCAATAAAATAGAAAAACTTTTTGCTACAATTTTTCTGTTTCAATTCAAATATAGGCAATTTGAAAATATTAATAATTTATCAAATATTTTTCCTTCATTGGTTCAGATGCATTTTGAAGAAAGAATTATTTTTGATAAATAGCTTATAATTCATTATGAAAGAGGTTTGCTGTTAAAAAAGATTTTTAATACATTGAAACAGATTTTTTTATCACTCATGGCTACAAAAAGTACATAGTTGTTTTTATTTGGAATATACTTAATTTTTGGGATGTGTAAGAATAACAGAATTTACACACAATTTATCTATTTCATCATTCAAGATTATATATTTTTCTACAGTAATGAACAAACTTAAAGCAATAATTAGTACTCAGTGTCAAGTAAAATTTCTGACAAAAAAAAAGTATATGACATTCAAATACATGAAATGTCTCAAAGAATCAAATTATTATATTCACTGGAATTATATTAATCAAAGAAGGAAAAGTTGATTGGAATGAAGGCATAGAAGATAACAAAATAGTTGTTTTGTTGCATTATGATTACTCTTTGCCAAGATGGCTAATTTGAGCAGAAACTTTAAATTAAACAAATAAGGTAACTTCCATCCCAAATATCTATTGCTAATATGGGAATTAAATTCACAAATTATTAATCTAAAGGCTATAGCAATAATCACTGAGCTACAAAACCTACAAAAATTATGCATACAAAAATAACAGACTAGATAGTAAAATTATGCATACTCAAAACTAGACTGTAATAAGAGTTAAATAAAATAAAAAAATAAACAACATCTATTTTATAAAAGAAAAATACATTGAAAAAATAATAAATTTACTCCATAAATTTAGGAATCTTGCAAACTGGAATAGTTGATTTCAATATTGACTTATGAAGATTAATTCATCAGCATTAATATATAAAATTTCAATTTCACAAAAAAAACTTGGCTTCAAAAATGATTAAAATATATAAGATCTCACAGCATGAGACAAGCAAATTAATCTTAAATTTTATTAAAATGAAGATCATTTAAAATTCCAACAGAGGAAAAGATACAAAATTTTTCTTTAGTATTCTAAGTACTAACATTGTTAAGTAAATCTGATGCCCATATTAAAACAAATAACAGGGCATCATGTCACCTCAAGATTGAGCGATGATCAGAAAAATAAAAGGTACTTTTTTAATATTTGCACAAAACACTTTAGAAATTTTCTTGCTGTAATGATTACAATTATTTTTTCATGATAAACACCTAATATACATTCATATAAAGCATAACTATTTTTTAATCTGATAAATTATGGTAGAACAATTATCTGAACTCTGTCTACTAACTCGCTTTCAGAATTTCAGAAAAATGAATCAGAGAAAAATGCACTGCCGTTGCAAAACAATGGTTCAGTCTGTGTGTTCTATTGTCTTTACCTCCAAAAATTGTTGGAAAGAAAAAAATGGCAAGTTTAATTAATTTTTTTACTGCAAACATCACAAGTTTGTAACAGCCAATGGACTAGTCTACTATCAAAACCAAGAAATGCTATTATAGAAGACAACTTTTAAGAAAACTACTGGTAAAGGATGAAGACAAAAAAGATGCATTAGCAATTTTCAAAAAATAAATTTGAAAGATTGCGCTTATATGGTGGCCTTTGAGCTTGGTTAAGGGAGTCACATTCAGATGTGCATGGAATAAGTTGGAAGACATAAACTAGAGAAAGAAAAGAAGAAACAGTTTGAGAAAAGGAAGGGAAGAGAAGGACGTGTCACTCCAGAAATTCAGGTTTGGTTGTTAGTTGCTCAACGGTCATTTTTTGCACACAAAGGCTAATTAGACAGGGACCTACAATTTAAAGTGGATTCCAAACCACTACAAACATCCATTCCCAAGGTGGGATTCGAACCTACAAACTGTACAACCGAACGCAAGAGTGCTAACCATTCGGCTGCCAACTCGGCCTCGAGAAATTCAGATACAGTCTTTCGAAAATTCCTGGATGATCAGAAGATAATGCTGAAGATATAGGAGAGTGGATGTGATTTGTCAGACGCTGGATTTAAAATTGCAAATGATTATGTTAAAAATGTAAGAGAAGAAAATTTTGGAGAAGAAGATAACAATATCAAAGCTGAAGTAAACATGGAACAACATCTTGTGAAGCATTTGGTTGGTCTTGAAACTACATTGAAGTGAATGAAGCTTCAGCCCAAGTTACTTCTACCTGTCATGTTACTTCTTCCTGTCAAGCGGATGTGAAGCTTGATTACCCAAAAACGAATGAAGGTAATCAAACAGATTATTCTAACTGAGATATGTTTAGCAAAAGTTTCATTTACAATACTGTATGTATATATTGTACTAATGTATACACTTGTAAGTACCTTAACATACTATATTTGTATACAAGTGTATATTTTCCATTTAATTAATAAAAAGTTCTTTTTCTTTAAAAATATGTAGTTTTTCACCCACTTTTAAAATAAAATTAAAACAGAACCATTTTCAAAAAAAAAATCCAATTACTTAAATTTTGTCTGGTCCCAATTGATTCAGATAATTGAAGTGTTCTATATTATGCTGCTGTCTATCAGACGAAAAATTTAGCAACATAGAATGGATTTGATAATAAGTACATGAATTTTTTTATCATCAAATGATAAAACCTACCATTTAATTAATCAAACTAAGCTAAATTTCTGAAAATGTATAATTTTTTTACAACTTGGCTTCAGTGATTTCAGTATTCTTTTGTATTTAATAAAAAGATTTTTTTTCTAACTTGAAATGGGAATTTTTCATGAGTTACAATTAAATACTTATGAAACATTTTTAATCATTTTATTATGTTAAGTAAAAAAAGATACTTCTTTAAATTATAGTATTCAGTGTCTTTTAAAAGTGTTTATAAATTGCTGCATTTTTTGAAAGAATCAATTTAAATCAGAATTTGTCAGAATCAGAAACAGTCAGTGGCATAATTATGTTTTTCCTACCATGTTATTGTACTCCATATCATTTAATATTATTTTACCACATGAATTTTTTTTATTTAACTTACATAAATTGTTCCTATTCATGTCTTTCAAAAGACACTCCTTTTTAGTATAGATATTTTTTACTTAAATTTTCAAATAGTTTACTTATAGTAATGTAGCTGAATTTTAATATATGTAGCAGTTTATTTTGATTTGTAAACAAGGACTAATTAGACAGGGTAGTTTAAAGTGGATTCTAAAGTGCTACAAACATCCGAGATTGAAATAGTATTTTTTGAGTAAGCAAATATCTTAAAAAATAAATAATAAACATTACATTTATATTTCTTATTTAATTCTTCAAACAAGAAGCACAAGATTCCACAACGTAAAATAAAAATTGAAGTATAAAAATAAATTCAGTTTGACACTAAACTAACTAAAAAGTATAAAAAAAATTTATAACTGTCATTTAATTTCAATCTTTAAAATGTGAATGCAGAAAATTACAAGATACATATAAATAAGAAAATTAAATTTATAAAATTCAGCTGTTAAATTAAAATCCAATTAATTATTAATTTCTTGAACTAAACAAATATTATAAAGAATTTCACTATTTAAAAAAAAATCCATAATATTCAAAGTATAAAAACTAAATGATTAATGAAAGAATTATATACATTAAATTTTCCAAGGAGATTTTTAAAGTTTATAATATTTAAATACTTTTTTACTAATTTAAAAAGTTAATTTCATTATTAAGATAAAAATTTCAAAGTATGTAACTATATCCCAACTGTAGACTTATTTAATTTAAAAAATACTTTATAATTCATACCATAAATTTTTTAATCTTTTAAAAAACACAATAATTTATTTCAAATTTTTTAAATTAAAAATATGACTTTTACCCCAAACTTAAAACTTTTTTGTAAACATTCATTAAAATTTATTTCAAATATATAGGATGTATTTAGTCAAATTTTAAGTGCTTACACAAATAAAAGAAAGTATAAAACACATTTTACAGAAAAAATAACTTAAAATATATTCTAAAATCCATTAAATTTTAAGAGAAAGCTTATGCAAGTCCCTTTTTGATTTAACATTTTTTGAAATCTTTAAATACATGCATGATTATTTAGCAAGTTATCTTAGGACTTAATAATTAAAGTGCATATATATGGCACACTATTTAAAATTTTGTATATTTTTAATCATTAAAGTTACTAACAAGAATAAATATAAAAAACTTACTTTGCTTCTTCATCCAATAAAGAGACATTCACACTACCCAAAACAATTTTCAAATATAACCTATAAATACAAAATTTATTGCTGCATTATTTTCACATACAAATAATATTTTAATTATAAAGTGCAAACATTTTTCGCAGCTCATAGATTTTTCAAATAAATGTGATATATGGATAAGACAGAGGTTTAAAACAATACATTTAATATATAAACATTAATAACACTATTTAGAATAATATACTTTATTAAAATTGTGATAAAAAACTAATAAATTAATAATTTTAAATAGTGATAAAAAAACTTTGAGAAAATTTCATGCATTTAAGATACATGATGCTATCCTTGGATTAGTCTATTACTGTTAATATGTAAGCCAAAGCAAAGTATGTATAATATTTGACTCAGGGAAATTTCTGGATAACTCATTTGTTATTAAATTACTTTATTTTGCAGTACATTAATATGAACATTGTATATGACATTGTATATGGACTTTCAGTTAAGAGGTAAAAAAAATACCTCAGGTAATTCTTTAATACAAAATGTCTAATGTTATTAAAGAAAAGCTCATCTTAGTCCAGAAACAGAACCCCACTCTTCTGAATGGAAATTCACAGATTCAAATCCAACTATTACTTAAGAGTTTCTCCATGTATTATTCAGAGTTTCTTCAATGTAAATAAAAGTTACATCAGAAAACTTCTTAGAATTCCATTATATATAGTTATTTAAGAATTATAATATAATGTACCAAAATAAATACTTATAACATCATATTAACTAAACTCAATGGTATGACAACCCATATGGGGGCCAAGGTTTACAGTGCCCATATCTGTTTTCATGACTGTGAGGGCCCTGGGGTGTGAAGTATATGTTTCAGTTAGGGGGCAGCCTAATACAAAACGCTCAGTGTTTAGTTCTCAAGCATGCTTAGTACTCAGTTTTATCAACCAACTGAAGGGGTGAAAGGCTGAGTCAACCTTGGCAAGTTCAAGGACTGAACCTCAGACCTGTGGCTTGAGAGCAAAAAATGTTACTTCTATGCCCCTGGGCTTCAATTTCATATATAAGTCTCATTAAATTTATGTAGTATATTTAATTATTTAAAATTTTGTTTGATTATGAAATACTTATGATTTGTGTTATTGATTAATATTGAAATGTAACTATAATATATGTACAATTTCATAACACATTTTATAAACAAAAAATAAAGTATTTTAAACATATACCGCAGAAAAAGAAAATGAAATGTAAAGAAAACATTACCCACTATCTTTTGGTAAAAGCGAAGATATGCTATTTAATTCCTCTTTTCTGACATTAACTGATTTTTTCAATTCAGAAAACTTTTCCTTCTCTTCCTCTGTAGAAGGTCTATAACTAAAAAAAAAAAAAAAAAAAAAAAAAAAAAAAAAAAAAGGATACTTATTAAATTGCATAAAAATAAGTAAAGCTAACTTTATTAATAATTTTTTAGAAAAATTTACAATTTATAAATATTTTAGGCTCAAAATAAATAAAAGCAATATTAAAAATCAATACAATGAAAAATTTTAACTAAAGAAAAATCACATTACAGAAGTATTTAAGTTAGATAATAGATTTTTCCAATTCTAATATTTAGTCATCAGTTTTACAAAATTTAAAAAAGCAGGAAAGAGAAATGAAAAAGTATTTTAAATATGACAATAGAGAAAAGTAATCATGATTTTTTTTAAATAAATGACTCAAAACTTACAGCTTTAAGGGTGTAAATTGGATGTATTTTTTATAATTTCATGAAAAATTCATAGATATAATTTGCGATAATTCATAATAAGAAATCGAGACAGTTTAAAAACATTTTAGGACGATTCTAATGATTACAAATTTATGTACACAAAAACATGTAGATCTCAATTTGTAAATTGTGTATTATATATATTTTTACATATATTATATACATCTTATACACTGACTTTATAGTTAAAAGTCAATGTTATGAGTCAATGATGCATAATATTGATTTTTAAGTTTAAGATATTGAAGTTAAAAAATATAATAGATTTATTTTTATTTGTAAAATTTCTACTGGAAATTTTATGAATTTACCAGCTATTTTTCAAAGAAAAGATACAATCAGATATAATTTTTTTCCATACACACACTTTCTTATTTAATGAATCATTTAGTAATTTTTTTCATAAATTAGATTTACTGGAAAAATTCTACAACTGATACCAAAATTATATTTTTAGTTTTAAAATTGTTTCAAATATCATAATTTGGAACAATTTTTTTAAATTTATCAAAAACACAAGATTTCTATAAGATAATGCTAAAAAGATTAACTTCACATAATTTAATGAAATATATGCATTAATAATTAAAATAATAAAAATGTTATAATAAAATAATAGATGTTAGCATTAAAGTAATATGAATAGCATCCATTTTTGTAATAATTTGCATTTTGTGCTACTGGATTTAAAATTTTAAAAAGCCAGTTGTCTTTTAAAATATTATGTTTGAGTGTCAAATATTCGAAATATTTATCCATTGATTATTCACACAATTAAAATTAAAAAAAAAACTAAGCCTGAGCCACGTCAGCTCATATGAGGGCCAAGGCATACAGTGTTCATATATATTTCCCTGATCGAGAGCACTGGAGTGCAAAGCATATTTTCTGGTTAGGTGGTCAGCCTAATGCAAAACCCCCAGTGTTTAGTTCCTAAGCATGTTGGGTACTCAATTTATCGATCCACTGAAAGGATGAAAGGCTGAGTAGATCTTAGACAACATGAGGATCAAAAGTCAAGCCTGTGGCTTGGGAGTAGGAAGTGCAAGCACTAAGCCAATAGGCTTTGAAATTTTTTTAGACTTAAAAGTGAAAGGAAATTTTATAAGTACTGGTTAAAAGGCTGAAAGAGATAATTTCTCATCAGCATAATAATGTCATCATTCTCTTATAGCAGGGAGGGCGAACCTTTTTTGATGTCCGTGCCACAAAGTCATAAAATATTTTTAAATAGGTAACGTGCCACAATAAAATTTCATTCGAAATGTTAGCATGGTGAACTTGAGACACTTGAGTAGATATAAAATCCATATTCCAAAATTGGTCTTATAAGTGAGATGTATGTTATTCAAAGAGTGTCAGGCAAGCTTTCCAGTTCCACCCATAGATATATTTTAAGAAGTTCAGTCTTTTTTTTTTATCTCAAATAACAAAATTCTTTATATATTTATTGCATATGAGTTCTGGCTCTATAATGAATCATAAATACTTGGGGTACATTTCATATGCGAGAAGTTGACCCCCAAAACTAATCTGTAGGTGATAGTTGAATAGCTTATTGTTAGTAGTCAAAAAAACAATTGGTTAATTTCAGAGTATTAAAATTTAATTTGTGTTATTCAGCAAACTTTGATAATTCTGAGAAGTTTAAATTCAAGTTATCCTCCAACTTTCAACATCTGAGCAAGAGTTCCAAATAATATCATTTACAAATATTCCAGTTACACAATTAGCAGGCAAGTACATAGAGAAAAGGGTAAAACTCAAAACTGACCACTGAGGAATCCCTGACTCAAACTAAAACTCCCAGAGATAGTTTTCTTGTATTTTATTGTTATGACCATTTCTTAAGTAACAATAAATTCAGAACAAAGTCTTGCCATGAATTCCAAAGACGTATTGCAATTTAACAATAAGTTTCTGCTTACAAACTTTGTCAAAGGTTTTAGTTAAGTGCAGAAAAACAGGGACAATATCGTTGGTGAGCCTCAAGTTAAGTGAATCTGAGACTCTTTGACAAAAATACAAGACTTGGTCAGTAATACTGTGTCTCCTGGAACCAGGGGGTATGCGTACCCCTCTGGGGTTTGAGCTAGCCACCAGGCGCGTAGGCAGGTGGTGGATAGCCGAAAGTCCTGTAGGAATAACAGGATAGCCTCGAATATTGAATAAGAGGCCGCGAACCAGCTCCCGTAAACCCTGGTGTTATGCGTTCCGTGCCTAGGGCTAATTGGCACCGCGGTATTGGTGTCTTAACGGAGCCTCTAGTTGCCTGGCGAACTTCTAGAGTAATTTGCCTTGCCCAGTAACTCAGGCAATGCTGGGTGGACTTATATTACCTGAGCTTTTTAATTGTTATCTTGTGGCTGAAAAGACACAAGTAATAACAAACCTTTCTGCATTTGCAGGTGAAGCCTCTGAAGTAGACCTTCCTGAAAAAGACAAGGGAACTCAGAGGCAATCTTGTAAAGGGGCAGTTATAAATCCTTCGCTTGAGGTAGAAATGACCTCTAAACCATCTTCTTCTGGTGAAAGTTGGGAAGCTATCTCTAGCATGTCTGACTTTCTGACCAGATGGGACTGTTTCAGCAAGACCTTATCTGCTGGAAATGTCATGCGCAAGGGGAAACGGCAGAGCATATCATTTATGAATGTGAGGCTCTTGCCCTCCCTAGATTAACTTCTTTAGGCGTCATCCATACTAGAGAGTTACACCTAGACTCCATTAAAGGGTTATCGGACTTTATTAATAAAGTGGGTGACCCGAGCAAATGGAACTAGGAAGCATTGGGTTTGGAGTTAATGGTACAAAATGCTGATAAAAGCAGAGGTGCCCAATGACATACAAACCCAATTCTAAGAAGAAGAAGAAGAAGAAGAATACTGTGTCTTCTATTAAAACCAAACTGGTAAAGAGGTCTCTCTAGAGTCAAGGTAAAATTTTAATCTGGCAAGTACCATTTTCACCATAACCTTGCATATAGTGCATTCAAAACAACAGGTCTGTAACTTTCACGTGAGCTTGCCTATTTGTTGAGTTTGCGAATGGGAACAACGATAGTCGTTTTTCAAATCAAGGGGAATTTTTCTCAGATTCTACAGTAGGTTAATATCTAAAAGTCTTTGTTAACCCTTTTGATCTAAATGAGCTAATATTTGGCCATATAAACCATCAGGTCCAGGGTATTTAGTTAATTCTAGAGAAGTCATGGAATTACTTAATTCTTGCAACATAAAAGGATTGGAAAGAGTGGTCAAATCAGAGTCTATTGTTTGATAACCACATGTATTACATTTCAAGGCCTCTTCACAACTTGTCTATCATTAATATTAAAGCTCAAAGAAGTATGTGCGTAATTATAGTATACTACTTTCTGATTCCCCTGGTAGGTAAATTACCTAAAAGCAATATCAACAATATTTTTAGAACAAGACTACTGTATTTATCCATACAAAAAGGTTTTGTGCAAATTTCCCCCCTCCCCATGATTTTTCTTGATATTGTTTATTGATGAATTCTGTTTTGAATAATTACTGCAGTATTATTGCAATTTAAATGTGAGAACTCATGAATCTCTTCATTTTCAATGAAGTTTTCATGTAAAGCATATGCAATTTGATTTAATTAAATGTAGAATGATAATTTTTTTTGCATACAATAATTAATGAGACTTGGATTTATAATTTAAAAAGAGTTTTAAAATACTGCATGCTTGCACATCTGAAGTGGGAATCAAACTCCTGAATTGCTGAATATAAAATACGAATGTTAACTACTCAATAGCCAGCTCAGCAATATATATATATATATATATATATATATATATATATATATATATATATATATATATATATATATATATATACATATATATAACAGAATCACAAAGGTCAGAACTTTGTGAAACAAACTGGATTATAGTCAGATCACAAAAAATTAAAAATAAATTTTAAATTATTAATAAAGTTATTATCAAATAAAAACTATTTTATTAAAAGTTTTAAAATCAGTAGTTTTGATAATATAAATTAAATATTAGATTGGTAAGATTCTGTTCTTAATTTTAAATCCATACTATTAGTTCATAATTAAGACCAAAATGCATTAATTGTTGAAATTCAAGATTTAAATTTTGTAGATTTTTCTGATAAATTAGATAACTAAGTTTGGTTAGTTTTCATTTATTTGTTGCTCAATGGCAACATTTTGCTCATAAAGGCTAATTAAATTACAATTTACAGTCTAAAGTAAGTTCTGAACCATTATGCATATCCATGTTTAAGAAAGGATTTGAAACTAAATTGTTGAACTGAAGACCAGATTGACTGTTCTGGCCACAGATCAACAAAATTTTCATTAATTGAATTCTAGTATATAAATTTAAAAACATTTATAAGGAAAATTTCTTTGCAAATAAATTTGTAGAGAAATTGATAGAAACATTCATGATAAAAATATATGCAAAGAAAAACTAAATATTTATGATATTTTGCATTTTTCATTTAATTTTTTTATTCATAAGAGTAATTTTCAATATTGTACAGAAAATTCTTACCACTTTAATGCCTCAGAGATACGTGTAACCCCTTTAACATGATTAGAAATAGATTTTTTAAGCTCATTTTCTGTTTTCCTGAAATTATTCACTGCACTTGAGCAGGACTTTTGCAAAACCTGCAATAATTTACATTTGTACAATATGTAATACTTTGAGAATGTTAAAAAACATTTAAAGAAAATAATACAACTAATATTTTACTGATTATCATAATGAATTTAAAAATATTTTACAATAGAAAATAATTCTGAAATTGTATGTAAAAAATCCATAGAGAAATGTTAAATTTAAATAAATATACAAGTTCTTCACTCATTTTGAAAAGCATTACAAATCATTAGTTCAACAGTTATTATTATTTTTTTTAACAAAGCAATATAACATGGATAAACATCATAGAAACTAAATGTGAAAAAATTTAGGCTTTAGATGGCTAATAGATGTAATATATATATCTTAAAAATAAAATTTATTTTGAAATGATTTTTATGAGGTAAACATTGCAAATTATTTCCTTAGAAAAAAAATGAATAAAAATATTTTTGACTGTATATTTTATAGATTTACCCAATCTAAATTGAATTATTTTCATTTTTTGTAATTATCCATCATTATTTTAGGACATAGATAAAAAAAAGGAATTTATAGTATAATTTTATCTGAAGATTTCTTCATTTAAATCCCATTCATTTTTTAAATAGGTATTAATTGAATATTTTTATTATTTCTATTTTTGTCAACTTACAGATTTCATTATATCTCATATCATAGCCTACTAAATATGAATTATTTTCAACATTTCTATTGATCAAAAATATCAAAAGCTAGACATTCACTTTTATTTTTTTTTTGAATTACTTTTACAATTATTTTAATCACATCTTTTATATAAATTTTTTTCTATTTTAAACTAACATTGGATACTATTTTGTATTTTGACTGCTTCCATCTAACCAACAGAGCTCATTCCAGAGCAAAGCATAATAGCAGAGAATACAGCAACCAGTTTGTTTTAATGGTGAAGAATACAGTTTTGAATTTTAGTCAGCACATTCAACAATTTTTTTCAAATATTTTTTATTTTTATTTTTTTTAGAATTTATTTACTTGATAATTTTAATTGTATTGCATACAAAACATAGAAGAAAATAAATTTTATAGCAAAGTTAAATTTTAATATTATTAACAACTTGAGTTAAAATGATGAAAAATCTAGTAAATTAAATACAATTTTATGATTTTTATTAAAATTTTTAAAATAAAAATTATAAGTAAAAGCCTATAAATATGTGGAAAAAATAAACTTGCATTATAAAATAACTTTTTATTCTAATAGCAATATATTCTAATACAAATACACTTTTAAGACAGGAATAGTCTGCTTAAAATATAAGCACGTGTACAGCAATCATAAATCCACAATATTATGCAGAGACAAATTTACTACATACATGACTCTTAACTTATTAACTGCAATTGCTTCTCCATTGGGAGCATTTTATGACATTACACATTGTACCATAAACAGAGGATGATAGTTGATCAAGGATGTTACTGATATAAAGGTTAAAATCAGTGATATTTAAAGTATTTCCTTAAAAGTATACCTTCAATTTGTACTGCATACATATGGTATAGATGAACCCTGGACTGTACCTCTAGGTTATCAGGTTTGGAATACTCGCCCATCACCAAATGCCTCGTAATTTTGAACCATGGTCTGGTGACAAGGTCACACCTGAGCAAGCACTCTACTCTCCACATCCACACCATCGGAAGGATTTTGGACATCACATATTAACGTGGACACGTCCCTAACCCACAGAGCTCCAGTAACCCAGTAAGGTAGTGTACGTGGTCACTCTCCCAATCACTGCCCGTGGCAAATGTTTCACTATGCTGATCTTAAAAAGAAGCGGCATGAAGCTATTAAGCCACTGGAGCTCAATTTGAAATACAACAATAACAAAATATTTCTATGTGGACTTAAACAGCAAAGCAATGCAAGAAAATTTTGGATAAATATTAGATTACTCTGAAGGTAAAAATCATATAATAATAAAAAATCCCATTTCACCATCTATGGATGCACATCTTCTCAATGTTGAAAAAATGGAAACTAGATGATTTCTCTATACAAAAGTAATCTGGTTTGTAGTTTGTCCCTTTAGTTTTTTTTGCATGTAATTGTAAGTTCAAACAATAAAGCAGACTCCAAAGAATTACAAGCAACTAGGCCTAAAAGGGGAATCAAACTCAGACTCTTGCACTGAACACTAGAGTACTAATCATTCAGTAGGCAACTTATCATTCATATTTTCAGTTTGAAGTAAGAGATATTAAGAGATCCACAATAGAAACTCCTGCAGTGGAAGGAAATACATATAATTTTTTTATAAGGCATACATGAAAGGAATATTAACCAGATATTCAAGTCTTACACAAGTATTTTGTCAGAAATACTTGTGTGTTGATATATAATTCAAAGGAATTAAAACATCATTACCAGACTAGAAGGCCAGAACTATAAGAGCTTCATTCCAAAGGGTTCAAAATACACTTTCAGTTCAGATTTTATTAAACAAATAAAAAATTGGATAAAGACTTCATTTAAATTTTGAAGCATATGATAATTGATTCCACCCACATCTATGCTTGTATTACAAATATTTTGAAAACTTTTCTTCAATCCAGACAACTAAGAATTTCAATGGTCAGGCAAGGTTTACCTTATGTTGAAAATGATTAGGCGTTTACTTCCCATGTTTTTGTTCTTAAAAAAGAAAGAGCATAACAGTAAGAGCTATAAACAGTAGCAAAAGTTAAGATATTGGCAACATCCGTGAGAAGAGTATATAAAACAAATCCAGATTTTGAAATATAAATAGGAAATTTACAATAAACACCACTGGCTGTGTTTATTTTTTTCCACAGCTGCTTACTGGATGTTGAGATGTTATTGAAGATAAACAGTATGACTAAGATTCCTTCTGACTTCAATGACAAGATGTGTGAGCTAATGTTTTTACTATTTTGAAAGCCATGAGATTTCCAATAGCAGCATAGCTTTGAAATATCCTGTATAACTTCCTTTGTGTTTCTCATAAGTATTCTGGCAGTTTTCATTTTACCATGGTTTGCAAACATATGGTGTAGTGGAATACTTTAGTATTGCAATATCAACTGTAATCATTAGGACTGCCTCAGTAATTTTATGAATCACTTCACTCTTAGTCATAATTATAAGACAAGCAATAATTGGCAGTTGTGTATAGAGTCCTTTCTGTCTGAACTTACATATAATTTGGTTGGTTTGTTTCGATTGTTGCTCAATGGTAATTTTATCGCACAAAAGTTAATTAGACTAGGACCTACAATTTAAAGTGGATTCTTAACCTCTACAACAGGGGTGCACAACCTTTTCAGAATGAGGGGCCAAAATATGAAAAAAAGATCAAGTCGAGGGCCAAAGCAGCACGTAAATGTTAAAACATGTTATAAACGTAAAAACACTTTTTTGTGGCAATACGCATGTGAATTACAATTATTAATTTACTTATTTTACTCATGCAAACATTATACAATGAAGGAATAAAAACAACATTATAGATATGCTTAAAATACTTTATTTCTAGAAAAAAAACTTGAAATTGAATAACAGGAGAAAATTTTTTGGTATTTATACAAAAAACACAATTTAAATTTTGAAAAAAGTTAGTAAAATTTAATGTGATGGCTGTGACTGAATATTTGAAGTTATTGATATTATGTTAGGCTTAAGATTCGTTGTGGCAATACGTAAAACAGAAGAAAGGTTCTCATCTGCTATTCTGTTTCTTATTTTTGATTTGTTTAAATTCATTAAAGAAAATGTTTGCTCACAAATGTAAGTAAATTGCACATGCAGCTGCATTTTGAACTCCTATACGAACATTCATACTCTCGGGTAGCCATGAAGAGAACAAACTGAAAATCCGCGTTATAAAAAAAATGAACAGATGTAAAATATTTATTCTGATGTAGAATTGTTTTCCTATCAGATTTTTTCTTTTGTTTATTTGAAAGAGTCTCATTTCTTTTTAAATTAGTCTTATTTTATTAACATTCGCGGGCCAACTTTAAAGGCGACGCGGGCCAATTTTCACCCGCGGGCCATAGGTTGTGCATCCCTGCTCTACAAACATCCAAGCATGTGGTGAGGTTCGAAACCACAAACTGTTGAACCGAAGATCAGAGCACAAAATATTTATCAGGAAGTTTGCCTACATGTAAGTAGGAAGATGAGGACATACACTACTTTTAGTCTGATTGATAAGAGAAAATCACAGTGTCATTATAAAGATCATTTACTATTATTGAACTTAACAATGATTAAAATGAATAAAAGCTTCAAGCAAATAAAAGATCAAGTAAATAAATATTTTTAATATTTGTGAAAGTAAATTTTTGTAAGAGATTAATAGGCAGAGATATTTGTCAGAAATAATAATTTTATTATATGATTCTGCAAGAATTTATATCATTTCTCCCACAAAGGATTGTAGCTATTCAAGTTACCGAGTAACAAAAATGGTGCAATCAGCTGATTAATTAATGTATAAAACTTCTCTCAGTAGATATGATATAGTGATAAAAAAAATACAAACTACAGACTATGATTAAGAATGTGTGAATTCTCATGTTATACAAAAGCCTTCTTATGTTTCACTGTCATCACCATAATCTTTCCTTAAGCAATTAAACAGATGGGTGGAAATATTAGGTTATTTTAGGAATTTCCTAAATGGCTAGTCAAGTAGGGGATTTAATTTAAATTACATATTAAATGTTATCAAGATGCCAATACAAACCATAATAATTTAAAGAAACAAAGGTAGCTATTATTTAAATTAGAAAGCTTCTTTCTAAGAATAAAAAGGAAAGAGGTCTGGTGACTTCAAATTTTAGAAGAAAAAAAGGTTTTATAAATGGAGAAATAAGCCATATGACAGCCCTCACTAATAGCTTTTAACTTGAAAGCCTCTAATGCTTAAATTCTATTAAAAAAAGATTTTTTAATTATAGTGAAAGATGTATTTAATTTTTGCTTTTTCCAAATGTACGTGGTCATTTAATGAAGGGAAGGAGACTTCAATTTGAAATCTTTTTGACCTAATAGCTTTTTAGAAGCAGTTGTTAATCCAAGCTCAGGTGTATGAGAAGGAACCTTTCTTCTGGTTTTGGAATAAAAACACTTATTTGTAATTTTAATCAAAGTGGTCTATTTTTATAACACCCATATAAGTCAGTTCTGATAAAAGAGAGAATAACCATTCTTGCAGTTGACATATGCCCCTTTCACAGTGCAATTTAAAATGCCATGATCAACAATAGGTACAAGTATAAATTAGTTTGTCCTTGCATGCCATCTAAGAATGATCAAAACTTAGCATTATAAATAATGTAAAGGATTTGGAATGAATGTTCAGACAAGACATGTATATTGCTTTTGAGTACTGTAGAAGGTCTAGTGTTGTAAATATCAGAATTAGTTACAATCTATAAATCATTTTTTCTTCTTCTCTTTAGTAATGAACTTAACCGTACAGACCTTATGATAATTTAGGCTTTGAGAATCTAATCTATATACTCGTATATGTTTAACAGATCCCTAGCTGAGATAATCTAAAGAGAAAAGTGAAAGTTTCTATTAGGAGAGACTGTTAAATCTGAATTTGCAAACACATTCGTGTTAGTAATCATATCAGCCTGAATGGTCATAGCAATCTCTACAAACAAATTAGCAGATTGAAGATAAAAAATGTCTTTCTTACCCTATTTTCCCAATATTCCTCATATATTAGAAAGGATAAATTTTCAAATTTTTTGTATCCAATAAGGTCAATGCTTAAAAATAAAAAATAACCTTGTGTACTCATTAATGAACATTAGTTAGTCAGCAAATTACTGTTATATAGGTGTTTATTCAGCACAAATTAATTAAAAGACGTTTGAACAACAATGCTAAACAGCTTGTGATTTTATGCAATTGCCTCTTATGAAGGAAAACTGTATGTTTAGGGCTATGTGATTTGTTGGAATTTATGAAGTATATTGCATAAGTTAAATATTTATATTTAATACAAATTTCTTTTATAACAAGTATCTAATAAATTTTACTTTGATTTTCCTGGTGCAAGATCTACAGGTGGGAAAAGCTGCATCAAAAACAAAGTAATCTTTGATAAAATTAAGCGCCTGAGTATATAATTAGTTGAGATCTAATTTAGATGAATGACTCAGAAGAGAATAAAGGTATTAAAACAAATTTATGAAAGCTAGAAAGATGAGAAGATAAATGTGAAAAAATCTCAAATATTTTCTGAGAACCACAACAGTTTTATGAAATTAATGTCACCATGAACAGGTTTTATTTGAGTTTCTTTTGTGCTACTGAGAATGACCATCTTTTCTACATTCTGAAATGGTAAGAGATGTAGAGGAGGAGTCTATTGTCATATCTGTTTCAGAAGAGGATATATCAATTGTTCTTTTAAAACTTTTTTCTTGCAATTTTGGTTTTTTTAATTTTTGTGTCATCAGTCTTAGATTTATTGGTAATTGAAGTAGATTTTTTTATGCTATTAGAAGTTGATGGTAAAGTTAAAGTGGAGCAAATATAGGTAACCTATTTTTCTTTACTGGATTGTTATTTATTGTGCATCTGTTTGTAAAATAGAATTGGAAACGCCAACTTCTGGTGTTCTGTTTTTTACTATTTGTCTTGCTTACGGGAAAGTAGTATTTTTTGGCTTTCTCGAAAATCTATATAAGACAGGATATGGAAAATGCAGCATGTTACAACACTAGAAAATTTCTGAAGTACAAGCATTAGTTTCATGACTAGATTGCGCACATTTTCTATATATAGGAACACTCTATTCCTAGCTGCCTATTGAGAATGGCCATATCTCTGAAATTTGAAACTTCTAAGATAACTAGGAATGTATGGAAGAAGTTCCCAAGTTATATACCATATTTTTCCATATATAATCCATAGCGGCGTATTATCTGCAAGCCCCGTTTTTCGAGCAAAGGGAAAAAAGCGTCGTATAATCGGCAGCGGCGTATAGTCCAAGGCAATTTTTCTAACGAATGGTCCAAAACTTATACTGCAGATAATTTGGTGCCAAATAAAATATAATTAAATTCTACAGAAAAAGATATTTATATTGATAAACATCTGTTTGAATCCACCTCAACGAAAGGTGCGATTAACTGAAATGAAAGTACAACATCGATCAAGATCAGAAAAGATTTTAGTAAATCTTATCGATTTATAGATTTTAATAACTTTTATAAAACAAGGTTACATACATTATAAAACTAAACTATATTTGTTTGGTTAATAGTTAAATGAAAGAAATGGATTATTTTCTAACTGCGTGTGGAATACAATTTTTCTTTTGTATATCGGATGCTGTTTCTCACTTTACTTTACACATTTTTTTGACATTTTTTTCATTTATCTTCCCTATATAGCTTTTAGTTTAAAATTTGCACAATAACTTAATTTTTACTTCACTATGACGATATACAAATTTGAATGTTTTCAAAGCGAAAATGTTCAGGTCAAGATAAAATGCGAAATGACACTAATTGGAATTTTAATATCGTTCAGAGGAACTGAATTCATTCTTGAATGTAATTGGACAATGCTGATTATAGTTTAAATAATTCAATCGAGTTGTAGTGTACTCTGTTATTTATTTTATGAAACATAAACGACATTTCTTTCAAAACTTTATTGTAAGCTTTTCTGATGAAAAATATTTTTCATCAGATTATCCGCAGTGGAGGATAATACGCACAACAAAATGTGTAACTTTTTAAACACATAATCGGCAGATTATATATAGGAAAATACAGTAATCTGATTTTATGGATTTTGGTAATACTGGTGCCATAAAAGTTAAAATAACATGTTGTATGGGGATATGTCTACTCTACCAATGAATGTACTATACGACATCCAGCACAAACTCCTTTACCATGAAGTTCTTCCAAAAATTCTGATACGGTTATGTAAATATTCTGCTTTTGGATTAGAAAGAACATCACGAGACTCATTTCAAGCTTTATAAAATAATGTATTGATTGGAAATAAACCAATTTTTTAAAAAAATTACTGATTACCAAAGCTTGTTTTGAACAAGATTGCCCAATCATAATTATTTTAGCATTTCCTAAGTTACCCATAGATAATGTGAGAAGTTTTTGTACTAGAAAAAGACAATACTGCATGAAAACTGCTTGGGTGCTTATCAACTTGTAATGGGTAGATGAATTGGCTTTAATGGTGTAAAAATTAGAATCCATAAGATATTTATAAAGGTTCAGGCTCGATGGCATACCCAACATGGAATCATAAAAGGTTTATTTTAAAAAAGTTTTCCTTTTTAAAAGGGTGACATTTCTATTTTTTAAGTAAGATTCTTTTTTATAGAGTAATGCATAAAAAACTATCTTGACACACTTTTTAAATGAAATTTTTAATTTGATTCGTAAGAAAAACAAAATGCAATAATTTTACAGAAAATTTCAAGTGAAAACTCTTAAAATGAAAGAATTCTGAACAAAAATAAAACTATTCATATTTCAATAAACTCTATAAGGAAAAAACAATACATTCAAATAGGATACAAATAATTAAGTGACAACCAATACTGTAAAATCTTTTATACTAATAGACTAGATGTAGATGAAACTCATTATATTAAAAATTGTCAGATTTAAATATGTTTGTTATTAACAAGCATCTTTGTATTTTATTATTTTTTTTAGCAAACATGCATTTATTAGTAGTCTAAAAAATGTAAATACTAAGCAGTTTTGAAGAGTTATTATAATAGACCACTTTTAAATAATTTAAGATCTTTCAGTTTGACACTATATATATGTATATAGTACACATGAATCGATATTGTATACATTACCACTCAAAGAAAAGTACAACCAGAGCAATGCATCCCAAGTTTTCATAAAAATGAAAACAATGATAAGAATCAAAATATAAATGAGGGCTGCAAAAAAGTTTCCAAATGAATTTTTATTCCAAGCAATGAAAAAAATATCTGGGAAAATTTATTTGTATAAGAGTTTTGGTTTTAAAATAAAGTCCATGTTTCTCTTATCAAACATATTTTAGTCTAGCAATTTACAAAATTTTTCTATAATACCTCTAAATCATGAAATGTTTTATCCAATTCCTTCCATTCTTCAACAACTGATAGTAAACTATGTTTTGAAGTTTCCATTTTGAACAATAACTGCAACACCTAATTAAAGAGATTTTAAAGCATTATAAGTGCAAGTTCAATTTGAAGATTATTAAAAAAATTAATAATAAACTAATAGAAATATTTAAAAATATAGGTTTGAAATATTGGCACCAATATTATTTATAGCAAATTTAACAGTATAAATTCATAACAATAAAATATTGGTATACTAATCAGTGTAGACCCTTAAATTTTAATATAAATGTTAACATATAAAACTTTTCAATTTATCAAATATTATCATATGGAGATGATCTAAAATATTAATATATAAATCTAAAAGCATAAAAAATGGAAAGACTTGGTTGATTTGTTTTCACTCAATGGTTATTTTTTTGCATAAGAGGATTAATTACAGATTTAGATCTACATTTAAAAAAAACTCTGAACCACTACATATATCCCAAATCTATGAACTGTTGAATAAATGACAGAACACCAACCATTCAGCTGTATGTTCTATTGTTGGAAGTGATCAAACAGGTAAATAATTTAAGACAATGATTTGTATTGTATCATTAGTAGATATTGTATTTACTAAACCAATCAAATCAGAGTAAAAAAAATCTAAACTATCAATGCAGTGTGAATTCATGATTTTTTTCTTTAAAAAGTTGAATAAAAAATTAATTTGGAAAATAACTATAGGACAGCTGCATAATGTACACACATAAAAAAAAGTACTACCGCTATTGCGAAAATTATAATTTTACTCTTAGTTAAATTGTCCTTAAAGATTAATATTGTTATTAAAAATTGTAACAAATAGATCTTAAACATTAAACTTCCTGGAACCAGGGGGTATGCGTACCCCTCTGGGGCTTGAGCTAGCCACCAGGCGCGTCAGTAGTTGGTAGATAACTGAACGTCCTGTAGGAATGACAGGATAGCCTTGAATATTGAATAAGAGGCCGCGAACCAGCTCCCGTAAACCCTGGTGTTATGCGTTCCGTGCCTAGGGCTAATTGGCACCGCGGTATTGGTGTCTTAACGGAGCCTCTAGTTGCCTGGCGAACTTCTAGAGTAAATTGCCTTGCCCAGTAACTCAGGCAATGCTGGGTGGACTGTCATATTACCTGAGCTTATTAACTGTTATTATATGGCTGAAAAGACATTGAAAATAACAAACATTTCTGCTTTTGCAGGAGAAACTTCTGAAGCAGACCTTTCTGAAGAAGACAAGGGAACTCAGAGACAATCTAATGAAGGGGTAGCAATGAAACCTTCACAGGAGGTAGAAATGACCTCCAAACCATCTTCTTCTGGTGAGAGTCAGGAAGCTATCTCTAGCATGACTGACTCTCTGACCAGAATCAAGCTTAAAAAGAGAATATCTGGTGCACAGAAAAAGAAGCTGGTGAAGGAGCGCAAAATCGCTGAGGGGACTTGGGTTGAAAAACCCAAGGCAACCAAAGGCGAGAAGCGTCCTGCCAACCGGATGAACCAGGGCAAGGTCGGAAAGGCTGCCAAGAGAGAAGGACCTGAGGGATTTACTTACAGGGCGGCTCTCACGGCGATCAAGATGGCCGTGCTCTTAGAAGGTCATCCGAAAAAACGGTTAACAGAGAAACAGGCCTATGAACTGGAACTCTTGTTAACCAGGAAAATAGGAAGGAATGAGAAAGGCTTTGCCCCAACTTTCCTATCCTGTAAACTTGAAAACGGGGCTCTTATTATCAATTGTGCAGATCTGGAGAGCTCAAAGTGGCTGGAACAGAATGTCAATGATATAAGCCCTTGGCAAGAACATAAACTCTTGGTGGGTGAGGCAAGGAAACTTGTCAGAACCACCAAGATAATTGCAAAACTGCCAAAAATCTGTAATGAACTGGAACCTAAAGAGCTCCTGAGAAAAATCGGAGGCTCAGAACGGTGGGGTCACTCCATTGGAGTGGAACATTCTTAACATTAAGAACGACCCATCTGGGCGGACCATCGTTCTTAGTGTGCCTGAATTAGATGCTGCCACTCTTCGTGTAAGGGGATATAGGTTTTATATTGGCCTTCACCATGTGCAGGCTAAAGTACTTGATAAACCTGCTCCTGTTGATGGGGGTGAAGGTAGTTCAAGCCAACCTCCACCACAGTAGAAGTGGTACTACTAACCTCAGTAAGAAGTTTCTTGCTGGGGATATACACCTGGCCCTGATTCAGGAACCCTGGTTGGTTAGGGGAAGAATCAGTGGTCTCAAAGGAACTAAAGGTAAGCTTATCTATTGTACTAATGGTAACGCTAGAATTTGTATACTCTTACATAAAAACATTGAGGTTCTTCCCCTCTCTGAATTTATTCTTAGGGACCTGACAGCTGTGAAAGTCAGACTCAACATAGAGGGTAGGGACAGGGAAATTGTTTTTGGCTCTGGATACCTGCCCTATTAAGAGAAGGCTCCACCTGACCATTCTCTGCACAAGCTCATGAACTTTTGCAGTAATAACAACTTACAGGTAGTCCCAGGACTAGACTGTAATGCTCATCATGTTGTCTGGGGAAGTACGGACACAAATAAAAGAGGTGAGTACCTTTTGGAATTTATTCTAAACTATGGGTTAGATATTCTAAATGTGGGCAACAAACCAACTTTTATTACTTCCAATCGATCTGAAGTAATTGACATTACTATAGCGACAACGCTGATTAGTAAAAATATCAAATACTGGAAAGTAGATGACAGACCTTCTGGTTCAGATCATCAAAACATCCATTTTGAAATTCACTCTAATGTGTGTCTGGATCGCATATTCAGAGACCCAGTTAGGACGGACTGGAAGAAATTCCAAGAAGAACTGACTGGGTTGATTGAGCTCGGGAACAGACCTATTAGAGACAACTACGATCTAGAAGTTACAGCAGATCTCCTACAGAGAAGTATTCTAGATTCTTATCATAACAATTGCCCCATTCGCACTAGAAGAGCTAAACTCCAATGCCCTTGGTGGAATGACTCTCTAGCTGCCGAAAGAGCAAATGTTAGAAAACTTTTTAACAAAGCTAAGAAAAATGGTGAATGGGAGAACTATAAAAGGGCCCTCACTATTTATAACAAACTTGTTAGAAAAAGCAAAATTAACTCCTGGAGGAAGTTCTGTGACGAGATAGATTCTATTTCTGAAGGAGCTAGACTCCAGAAACTCCTTAAAAGGGATGAACCTATTTTGGTTGGTACCCTAAAAGACGAGGAGGGTAATTTTGCTGCTTCCGGAAAAGGGGTTATGGAAATTATGACCAGGACCCACTTCCCGGGAGCTAGAGATATTTATAGCAACGAAGGGGAACATTGCATTGGCTCTTTGCAAAGAGTCAATAGCAATCAATGGACCATCGCTAAAAATATCATAAACTACAACATTGTTAAATGGGCAATTTTTGCCTTTAAACCTCTAAAATGCCCTGGGCCTGATGGAGTTATGCCCATCATGATCCAGAAGGCAGAGAAGGTTGTCATACCAATGCTAACTAGAATTTATAGAACTAGTTTAGCCCTGGGATACATACCAAAGACATGGTTTGGTTTGTTTGTCGCTCAACGGTCATTTTTTGCACACGAGGGCTAATTAGACCGGGACTTACGGTTTAAAGTGGATTCCGAACCACTACAAACATCCATGCCAAAGTGGGATTCGAACCCACGAACTGTTGAACCGAAGGCAAGAGCGCTAACCATTCGGCTACCAGCTCGGCTCATACCAAAGACATGGCAAAAGACTAGGATTGTCTTCCTTCCAAAACCTGGCAAGGACACTTATGACCAGGCCAAGTCATACAGACCAATCAGTCTTTCTTCATTCTTTCTTAAAATTATGGAGAAAATCATTGATCGGCATATTAGAGATTACTTGGGTAGAAATAGTCCCTTGCATGCTCTTCAATTTGCCTATCGACAGCAAATCTACAGAGACTGCTCTATATCAGCTAGTTTCCAAGATTGAAGCCACTCTGGATCAAAAGGATATTGCCTTGGCAACTTTCCTCGACATCCAGGGTGCTTTTGATAATACTTCCCATCCATCCATCCTCAATGCACCTCAAGGAGGTGTTCTGTCACCATTACTTTGGAACCTAGTTGTAAATAGCCTTATAAAACATCTAAATGATAAGGGCTATTATACGCAGGGATATGCTGATGACATTGTCATCCTTATCCTTGGTAAAGATTTTGACATAACTTGTCATCTCATGCAGGATGCTCTAAGTTATGTAGGTCAATGGTGCATGGATAGGGACCTGATGGTTAATCCTCAGAAAACCTACCTTGTACCTTTTACACGCAAAAAGAAACGGAAAGGTTTTTTCATACCAAGACTTTTTGATGTTGAAATCAATGTGGCTTCAGAGGTGAAGTATCTGGGCATCTATTTAGACCAGAAACTCACCTGGAATAAGCACATTGATGATAGGATCAACCGAGCAAAGAAAAGCATTATGATTTGCAGGCGAATGCTTGGTAAAAATTGGGGTTTAGATCCAAAACTAATGTTATGGATGTACACAGCTTTTGTCAGGCCCATTTTCACATATGCCTGTGTGATCTGGTGGCGTAAGGTGGAACAGAAGACTGTGATTGACAGACTGGGGGGTCTACAAAGACTAGCCTGTCTCTGCATCACAGGAGCAATCTCCACCACGCCAACCAGAGCATTGGAGGTTGTGTTGGATCTGACTCCCTTGGACATCTTCATATGCAGCGTTGCAAGATTGAATGCATACAGAATGAAGCTGCAAAACCACTGGTATGACCAGCCTGTTGCCAAAGGGCACAAGGGCATCACCAGGAAATTTCAAGACCCTACTTTTCTGATGCCATCTGACATCATGGAAAAAACATACATGTTTGACAAGACATTTGATGTAGTTTTTCCAACTAGAGAGGAATGGGATAACAACATGTTTGAAACTAAAACAGGAGATCTAATCTGGTACACAGATGGATCACTGAAGAACAGCCTCTCAGGTCTGGGAGTTTGTGGCGTGTCACCAAGAATCAGCTTGTCTGTAAGCCTTGGGCGATACGCTTCGGTCTTCCAGGCAGAAGTTTTGGCCATTATCCACTGTCTGCAACTGAATATGAAGAAGGGCTACTACGATAAGCGGATTCTCATTTTCAGTGACAGTCAAGCAGCTTTAAAAGCGCTTAATTCCTTCGAAATCAAATCTAAAATGATTCTGGAGTGTAGAAACCTTCTTACAGAACTGGCAACTAGAAACAGGGTGATCCTTGTATGGGTGCCAGGGCATAAAGGTATCGAAGGCAATGAAAGGGCTGATGAGCTTGCTAAACAAGGATCGTCTTTTGTTCCCATTGGTCCAGAACCTTTTTGTGGGATCAATTTGAAGACCACAAAAACCAATGTTCTCAGATGGGAAAAACGGAAGATGTATGAAGCTTGGCTCAAATCTCCTGGTCAAACCCACGCTAAAGGTATGATCTGTAGATCATCAGCGAGGATTTCCTATGAAATTCTAAGATGCTCTAGGCAGAAGATACGTTTAATCGTAGGCTTCATAACTGGGCACTACTATTTCAGAAAACATCTCCATAAAATGGGACTGTTTCAGCAAGATCCTATCTGCAGGAAATGTCATATGCAAGAGGAAACGGCCAAGCATATCATTTATGAATGCGAGGCTCTTGCCCTCCCTAGATTAACCTCTTTAGGCATCATCCATACTAGAGAGTTACACCTAGATTCCATTAAAGGGTTATCAGACTTTATTAATAAAGTGGGTGATCCGAGCAACTGGAACTAAGAAACATTGGGTTTGGAGTTAACAGTACAAAATGATGATAAAAGCAGAGGTGCTCAATGACATACAAACCCAACTCGAAGAAGAAGTAAACATTAAACTTAAAAAAAAAAACAAAGAAAAATATAAAATATTTTATTATACATAAAGAATTTCATTATATAATCATAAGGGCTAGCGAAGAAAATAGATCACTCACATGTATAGAATTTTTACATTTCTCAACAAAAATCAAAAAAAATTTTTTTGACAGTTTGTCATTAGAGATCTATATTCTGTTCTTTGCAAGAGAATTTCTGAGTTTTTCATTGTTTCCTTTATATAAAAATAGAAAAAAAACATTGAACAATCTATCATTAGAGTAATTCAAAAATGTCTTAGAGTATGGCAACTATGTGATATAAAGAAATCATGTGATACTTCACAGATAGAAAAAGAATATAAACAACTTTTTATGTTACTTGCACTCATTGACCTATTACACTAGGACCTACAGTTTAAAGAAGATTCTGAATCACTACAAACATTCATGACCAATGTGAAATTTGAACCTACAAACTGTTATACAGAAGGCAAGAGCACTAATAATTCGGCTGCAAGCATGACATTTTCTGAAGGTAAAAAAAATAATGAAGATAAACCAACATATAAATAACTTATATGAAAAATAATTTTTTAGGGCTTTCTGTATTCATATACTATTTTGGATTTCACTAATATAAATAGTAGCATATTTTGTTCAATACAGCAATCATTCTATCAGTTTCCAGGAGGAAAATATAAAAAGAAAATAAATGTAAGGAAGAAAAGCACAACAGTTAGACTTCTAGTAATATTTATTTTACAAACAATTCAAAGTTGACTTTTATAATTAAAACGCTAATAAGCAAAATATAAACAAGTGCCATGAATGATTTTATTAAAGTAGATGAGATACTTTACAACCTTTATCAGATAAAAAGTTACTTCAGTCTCATTAACATTCAATATTAATATAACTTGCAACATAAGTAACAAATAAATTTAATAAAATATCATTTTTAAAGATATCATAATAAAAAAATAATTTTTTTTTAAAAAATTAACTCTTTTATAAAAAAAAACATTTTTAAAATATTTTTAATTTTTTTTTTGAAAATTTTTTTTAATGTACTTTATAATAATATTTTCATTTAAAAAATATCAAAAAAATATTTTCATTCATAAATAAATATAACTGCAGTTCATGGAGGAAAAATAATAAGTTAATATATAAACAAAATATTTTAAAAATAACAATAAAAGAAAATAATTAATTTAAAACTATTAAAAACGTGAGGATTTTATTAAAAGAAAATTTACCTACAAAATTGCTCAGCAGTAAACGAAATTTAAGAATAATATTTTAACACTGTCATTATCACAACCAAACGAAAATAAGTAGGCAGTCAATTGTCTGCGCGAACTTTGAACTTGAAAGTAGTGGTTACAGTTATAACTATTACAAATTTTTTCGTATATTTGACACAACTGTTAGAAAATTTCAATGAAACAATATTCAATAAATTATTTTTTTCCTTAAAAAACATCTATTTCATCAATTTTGATCATCGAATCATAAAATATTCAATTTAAACAAAGAATTTTACACAGTAGTTTTCCTTTGTATATAGCGCTATCTAATGATTAGGATGGAAACTACTTGGTTCACAGGATTATCATTAACTGACTCATAGCTTTTATTAACAATTTTAATGAACAGGTGAAATCAGACCGGAAACGAGCTGAAGAAGTTGAGTTGACAACAGTGTGGAAAGCGACTGGAGTTGAGTTCATTTTATGAGACCGCGTAGAAAATGGCTGCAGCCGATAATGGTCAAAGAACTATAGAAATGGTTAGGGGACAAGGTTTCGAAGTGGGACCTCGATACACTAATTTAAATTACATCGGCGAGGGTGCATATGGCATGGTCGTGTAAGTAAATATCCTTGCTTGCGGGAGTGCCCTATATATTTGTCATGTTGGCTGTTCAGATTTGCAGCCAGCAATCGACGAGAATGTACCTGTTGAATTTGGGAAATTTGCACAAATCCTATGTGTTTTGATCTATGTTTTGTTTGATGTATACAGTTGCATGAGTATTAAATATGCAATAAAATTTTGCGCTTAAATTGCATGCATTTTACTTTAAATATCTGGATGTGTTAGAGCACAATGAAATGAGTCTCATGATTTTACCAAATACTTCTTAAATTATGAAATGATTATAAATCAATTATCAGTTAAAATTAATGTTCCTCAAAAATAATGAAATTTGTGTTTATCATCGAAACTAGCTTAATTATCATATATAAATTAATAGAGATGTGACTAAATATTTTTTAAGGAACAGTTTGTGGCATAGCATTTTGGATAGAATTTTTCTATTAAGCATTAAAACTCATAATATTTGTACATTTTCCAATTTGTGAATGCAATATTGTCATTTAATTTTGAAAATAATGGATTTTTTGATTAGGAATGCTTTTAGATTTAAACATTTGTATAATTGATAAGAAATGATTAATAATATTAAATATTTTAATTTTTGTCATAGAATTTTTTTAGGTTAAAATTTTGATTCTAATCACAAAAATTAAAATTATCAAACTTGAGACTTGAATTGGTTATATTCTATTAATTATTTTCTGTTAAATTTTCCCAATTGTGTGAGCTTTTCTGTTAATATAAGATACTGTTTGTATTATGTGCTTAACATATTTACAGTTAAGGAATTTTGAATATTTTTATTTATTTCTTAAAGAAAATTGTTTAGTTAATAACAGTAGAAAAATCTGAGTTATGGCCACTGCTGGAATTTATGTAAACTATTATTGTAAACTCTTATTAATAAGGAAATATAAACTTTATATTTTAAGTATAATTATTTTTTAAAAAAGTTGCTCTTTTAATTTAATTTTTACAATAAATTTTTCTAATTGGTTCCGTGTAAGCTCTTTTAAATTCTAAGTTTTTGAACAGGTAGTTGAATTGTTATTTGCATAGTTTTCAATTCAGCAATTCGTGGATTGATTCTCACCTCAAGTATGAAATGCTTAAAATGACTGAAAACTGGATTTTAAACCATAAGTCATGTTACAATTAAATGTCTTTTATGAAAATAGACCCTAGAACAACAAACCAATCAAGTCCAAAGTTTGCATACAAGCTATCAGCTAAGTCGTTTGCACTCTGCCTTTTACTTCAACAGTACCCAGATTCAAATTCTACCTTGAATATTTCCCTTAAATCTATATATATAATTTTGTATTCAAGCTCTATATTTTGGAGATAACTGTTTTAATTTTATAAGACTTAATAGTTTGTAAATAATGCCATTTTTTCAGTGCATATTACATATTGTTAATATAATTTTATGGATTTTCTTTTATATTTGAAGAAGTAATATTTTTACAAACTTATGTTTTATCTTTTAATTGATTTGATAATACTTGTTTTTCAATATATGAAAAATAATCTGAAAATCTTAAGGGTAAATTTAAAATCTTTAGATGATTATTTACTTGTCTTTGTTAACTGTTAATTACAAAATCTAAATAGCAAAATAAATAAAAACATTAGAAAATGAAACACTATTTTTGATCAATTTTTCAAATTTGAATCAATTTTTTGTATCTTTTCCAAAATTTTATTTTTATTAATTTATGTTAAAAATTGCTTAATTCTAATACAAAAATATATGTTTTGCCTTTTATTAATAATTCTTTCGCTAGTGAAAATTTGAATTATATATTTTACACATTTGAATTTCTGAGAGAACTATTTGAAGCATTCAATTAATCTCAAAAGTTTTAATTTTTATATGAATTAGACTGACTTCAATATTTAAATAAGCAAAAGTATTTATTATGTGTTTCTATGTGAATAGTATGTCTTTACAAATTGCTAAAGTAATAATTATTAAAAAAGTTAAGTAATTGAATTTTATTCAATATCAAAGTTTGTGTATATCATTAAAAATATTCTACTCTATAGAATTAATTGATTTTTTATTTTTAGATCTGCCGTCGATAGTGTGACAAAAGAAAAAGTAGCCATTAAAAAAATTTCTCCATTTGAGCATCAGACTTACTGTCAAAGAACATTAAGAGAGATTAAAATACTTACTCGATTTAAGCATGAAAATGTAAGTTGCAAATTTTTAGCAATTTAAAATAAATTTTCTTATCTAATAAGTTTAGATAAGTTGGATATTGCAGCCTAATATTTCTGTGTTTGATATTAATATTCAATACATACATATTTGTAGCTGTTTTTGAATATATGAGTATCTTTATATGTAATATGAAGAAACTTTGAGCATGTAGGTATTATAATTTAGTTTGAATTAATTATTTTTATTTCTGTAAAATATTTGTATCACATAACTATTTCTAGAATATTGCTTGAAAGCAGAAGAAAATTATTTTAGAATCTAAAACTTTCACAGAAATTTTATTTCATTTGCTATATAAATTTCAAGAATGAGTTAAAATTTAGGAAAAAATATAAAATAGTTAATAAATATATAAGAAAAAATTATATTGTAAAATTTCATTGTTTTATTTCGTTAATTAAATAAATTTCAATCATTATAAACCTAAAAAAGGCAAAATTTATAAGTTGAAGATAAGGCACTGTTCTAACAATATTTTGACATTAATAAATGTTTAATACCCAATAATTAAATTGTTAAAAAAATATTTGATGCTACACAGTGAACATCAACAGCCTTACACTCACTATATAAGTAGGCTTAATGCTGATGGTGTCAAAAAATATTTGATATTAATTAAATGCAACTTTAATAAAAATTGTACATACAATAAAAGTTGCATATATATTATGCAATTTTTGACATTAGTATATGAACAACTAGAAGCGGTTCATTTCTGCTGAAGGCATCTTTGACTATCCACTGTACACTTACCTTTTGGAATATTGTTCATAAATATACTTTAAACCTTAGGTCCCGATCTAATTAGCCCTCATGTGCAAAAAATGACCATTGAGCGACAAACAAACCAAACTGTTCATAAGTATTAAGCTATATTTACATCACATGTTATTAACATGAGAAATCCAGAGCATTTCCAAACACTCATGAAAACTGTCATGCGTGTAGAAGGTAGAGATGGATCCAACCTGAGACCTACCACTTGGCCACTGTTCCATGCTATATTAATTTTTAAATGTTATGTTTTAAGATGAAGTTAAGAATTCAAACAGCAAAAACTCATAATAATTGTTGTGGACACTTTCTATTTACCTCATTATGAATGTACTGCTCAATGATCCTTGAAACTTTAATATATATAATGCTTAAATTAAATAATGTACATATACTTTTTTATTCTTGTTGAATTGTTTGTCCTCTTAAAATCGAAGGAACTTATTTCTTTAATCTTCTCCATACTCAAATCATAATTTTTGTGTAAATTTTTTAGATTGCTCTTTTTTTTTTTAAGTACTGTTTTTTTTTTTTTAAGTTTGAAGCTATGAAAAATTTTCAACAATAATTATTTTATTTGTTCCCTGAGTCTAAAATTCCAGGGAGATTAGTCTATCGGATGTCTTAATAAATATCAGCTACTGCTTTCTTTGCCTTACTATTTTGAAAATCAAGAAAAAAGTTCTTGACATATAACCTTTGTGTTTTATTGGATATAACTGATTTTGTATATTTATTATGTATTTTACATTATATAAACTTCATTTTAATAAAGCTGTTTTCCATTAAGCTATACGATTTATATAAGATTTAATATTGTGACTTTTTGAAATATACATTTTCTGTTTGTTTAATAAAGACCAAATTATAAAAATGTTATTCTTCTTATATATGTATTGGCAATATCTTGTAGAGGACTACTGCTTATTAATACTAGATATGTTTTAAAGTCATTGTTTGTTGCTGAATCAAATTGCAGTATAGGAAACATTATCTGGCTTCCCAAAAACTGGCATTTTTCTGTAATTTTTTTTTCCTTTTTTTTGTAGGCATTCCAAGGCAGAAACTCTTGAAAATGACAACATCCGAGTTGTCTTCATACCACCAAATTGCACATCTTTGATCAGGGTGTTCTAAATTCATTAAAATGTTCCTATAAAATGCCTTTTATCCGAAAATATTTAGAATTCTGCAACTCCAGAGAGGGAATGATAGATTTTCAAAAAAAGCTTACAATCAAAGATACCCTTTGGAGTATTGTTAATTCCTGGAATTCCTTGAACAAGAATACTCTGATCAATGCTTGATATAATATCTGGCCGCTTTCAATTTTTCTTGAAGGAAAAGAAAACGATGAATTTTGTGATTTTCACGTGTCATAAGAAAAAGAAATGATCCAAGAATTGTTAGAATATGCCAAAAGCATTTCAAGTGAGGAAATAATCGATGAAAAAATGTACAAGCTTCCTTAAATGCTCCGACTGTACTTCAGCTAACTGATGACGAGATCGTCAGTAAAGTGCTCAATAGGAAAGACACCGATTCTTCAAGTTCTGAGGATACCGATGTAGAGGAAACGGAAAACATTTCCATTGACCGTTGTCTAGATCTAAAGAAAGAATTTATCCATGGAATGGAACAAAAATCATTTTTTGAAGAACATGAAATTATGTCTGTATACAAAATACTAGAAACTTTATTGTCAGAAAAACCAAACCATTTAAAAAAAGTTAACGATATGTTAGCATCAATAAGCAAAAAATAATCTTACTTTGCAAAGTTTAGGATATTGTATTATATATATGTGGATACGTGTGTATGTATTTTTCATTAAAAATATTAACAATATAGTTATTATTTTTCCTCACACAAACTATTTCATGGATAGGGAAGGGGTATCATGATTTTTTCAAATGCTTATTGAAATTTTCGCAGCGATCCGAAAACCGGAATATGCTCAGTCTCGAGGTTGCCGGATAATGGATCCTATACTGTATTGTAAAAGCAATATTCTATTATTGGCTTAGTGTTATTGTTCCATTGTTGATTTCATTAATAACATTGCATTCAGTTGCTTTATATCTTACTGACTTGTGCCTACTTTATCTAATTCATAGAAGCGTGTCTAGTATTTCTATACATGATGACAAGTATGTTTGTGCATAGCACATACAGAGCACTCTATCATGTCTGCTATTGCATTACAATGCAACCACAATCTATCAATAATCAGTGTTTGCGTTTCCATTATAGCAAAGTAGAATTGAGTCCAGGATGTTTATTGCTTAAATTATTTACCACAGGTACTTGCATTTGTTATGGTGATATCACATTTAGAGGTGGACATTCATATAATTGTTATTGGAAGCCTTGGCTTGCAATAGCAAGAAACATGATTTCTAAAACCCAAGCTCTGGGTGTTGATAGTCAGAGCTTGAGTTTTAGAAATACCATGGAGAAAAGCTGTTAAATTGTGTTTTGAAGTACTTCTGTTAACAGGTATCAAGAACTAGAGTGTATTTAATTTGTTTCTTTCTCTCTAATATATTGATTACTAGACTCCAAGTACAAGAGAAGTTTGATGGCATTGAACTGTAAACAGTGATAGACAATTGTTATATCAGAGATTTTCCAATCTGTTTCTATGTTTTGTTTGCAGTCACACAGGACAATAAGTTACCATGTATTTCATTATAAGGTTTCTTCAGTACTTTTCAGCTTATCAAGTGTTTGTAAAAAATACAGAATAACTTAGATTTTCACGTAAGTCTAACTGGTATGATTAAGTGCCATTTTCAATATTCATTTAAAACAAGTGACACACAGCTATTGTTTTAACAATTTATATTAAAAAAGGTTCAAACTTGAGGATTTACTCAAAATGAAAAGAATTCTGTCTTTTAAAGAGATTGGCAACAAAACATAATTAAAAACATGAAGCAAAACTTTATTTTTCATCAGTCAGATGGTACTGCTCACTAGTGGAAGCAGTATCTTAAATCATTGCCTAAGAATATTTCAGCTAAAGAAATATTGAATGGCATGGGGCAAAGAAATGCTATGTTCTCTTTAACTTCAGCTATAAGAAGCAAACATATTTCTTTGCCTATCAAATTGGATTACTTTTGTCCAGTGTACTTCAAACCTTCTTTATATATTACACATGTAGTCCTTGTTAGAAAATAAACTAGATCAGTGTATCTGCTGGTATATCAGATAAATTTTGTCTTCATATTGAATCTATTTCACTTTGTGTTTTCATTAACTGCACATACAATATCTGAATGACACTAGCTGTAATTATTGCCAACAGGAGGTAATCATGATCTTTCATACCTCACAGAAAAATATTACTTTCCTGTCAACATTTATGCTATGAGTAGTTCTTAAAAATTAGGTTTTGATACATTTTATTTTTGTTGTACTTTTGAAGGATAGCAATGTGTATTCAAAATATAGTTTCTTTTAAATAGAGATTTTTTTAGTGTCATCCTTCAGAAGTAAATTAATTTTTTAAATTTTGAAGATGACTGAATTTAGTATGTTCTTATATTTACTCATTTTCAAATATTTGTGTTTTTATCTACCAATTTCATTCATGTTAATAACATTAAAATTTCTAACTTCTCTAAAAATATCAAAATGCATCAAATTTGTCATAATTTTCTAATTAGATTCCTGCTGAGATGGCTACTTAATGTCTGTGCTCTCTCTCTCTCTCTGACTTTCAGTCCAATAGTTTGTGAGTTCAGCTTTCCTCTTAGGCAGTGTACCTTGTAGTGGTTTGGAATGCATTTGAAACTGTTCTGGTTGAATTAGTGCTTGTTTGAAAAAATTATCTTAGAGCAACAACCAATCAATTAGATTTCACCACTCACATATACTGTCATATTGCATAAAATATTTTTTCAAAAAGATATTCAGCCATATTTTATTTGATTAATAGAAATCTTGACTAATGCACTAATGAAACTTGTTATTATGGAAATTACTCAGGTTTTTATGATATATTTATAATGAATAGAAATGTTCTTACAAATTTTAATTTGTATTGTTCTGACTTTGTTCTTTTTAAATCTTGGTACACATTTAATTTTTCATACTTATTTATGTTAGTATCAGTTGTGTAAATGAAATTTTGTTATTAATAATGTGTTGCTCTTTTTCAGATAATTGATATAAGGGATATATTGCGAGCTCCAACAATTGATTTGATGAAAGATGTGTATCCTTATAAGAAAATGTTTTCTAGTTTTATTTTGAATTGATAAAACAGATTATAGTTTATTTTTTCTGAATTTTCTAACTAATATTTAACAAAATTTCACAAGTATTTATGCTTATAAATCCAATTTTTTTTACTCTTAAAAACAATTAAAACATCTTAAAGATATTTTAAGTATCATAAAATAATATTGCATTTGCATGTCATATCATTGACCATGTCATATCATTGCATGTCATATCATTGACCATTTTCAGTAAGAAATGTGTATGTTGAATATTGTTGCAGCTTAATGCTAAAAATCTTTCCCGTATTTTATGTAATTCCAAATAGTATTAACATACCGACCATGGGAGCAGGGATGTTTGTAATGCATAGGAATTAACTATAAATAATAGATTCTGGTCTTTTATTTAAAAAAAAATTGGCTCTTGTGTGAAAATGCTGAGTGAAAAAAAAATACTTAAAAATATGATTTAAGTCTTAAATTCTAACAATTTTTTCTAAAATGTTAAAATAAACAGAACAACTAATTTACATCATATTTGAACAAAATATAATTCTTTATTTTTTTTTAATTTATTTCTAGTTTTTACACCAGCATAGTTAAATAAAACTTATAAAAGGCAGTGCAGTTATTAAATTGCAGCATTTAGTATTGAATTGCAATTTTAGAAATATGTCTTTCCCATGAGAATGAATGACCAGTAAGATGATAAATGCTGATAATACATAAACTAGCAAAATTAACAATATATAGTAGAATGAAATTAAAGGATATGTGTTTGCTTGGTTTAATTTTTAATTGGACAAATATTGCAATTTTAATGTTTTTATTTACTTAATATATTTTTTTATTATATTATTCACTCCAATTAAAAAACCTTCTAAATTATTTATTCAAATTATTTAAACTGTTCTAAATTATTTGGCATTGCAAATATTGAACTTTATGAGTGTAAAAATAATTTTCTTTTCAGTTTTACTCATCATATTTGAATGTTTTAAGTTAATATAATTCTTTATTCAAAATTTGATAAAATTTCTTTGAAGGTAAACCCATATAAAACTAATAATCTGGGAAATTAATTAAATCATATAGATTAATAGGACTACTTATTTGAAAGCATTTATATATTTTATTCCTTAATAAATTGTAGTTATATTGTGCAATGTCTTATGGAAACAGATTTGTATAAATTGCTGAAAACTCAAAAGCTTGGAAATGATCATATTTGCTACTTTCTGTACCAGATCTTGAGAGGACTGAAGTATATACATTCTGCAAATGTTTTACACAGAGATTTGAAACCCAGTAATTTATTATTAAACACCACATGTGATTTAAAAGTGAGTACTTGGTTTTTCCATGTGTACATTTTTATATTTCAGTGTTTAAACTTTATATAAATTTTTTTAGACTTAAAATTTCAGTCCTGTAAGACAGTAAATTTCAACTGTTAAATTATAACTTAATTAATATTAAAAAATTTAATATTAAAAAAATAGACAAATGATCACATTAATATTAGTCAAGTAAACATAACTGTAAATGTCTTTGATTGTTGTCTTTTATTGTTGTTACTTATCTCTTGGATTCAGCTGAGCTAAATTAGGTCAATGAATTTATTCACTCTCAAAAAGTCCAAAATGGTGATGGGGTTTTTATATAGATCTAGTCTGCAAAGCCCCAGACAATCCAAAATATGATCCCGAGTCGCCTGTTCTCTGTGACACATCACACAGATTGGAAAAGTTTTTTTCCCATTACTATAAGACTGAGATCTTAAATGTCCACTTTTAAATCTTGTAATCTTCTGGAGGGATTGTCTTTTGTATTTGATTTTATTTGAAATAAAATACTTTTTGTGTAAATTTTATTTACTGATGTATCAATTATGTGTGTAGAAGGAGAAAGAAAAATTAATGTTTTAGTTTTAAAAATTAACAAAAATCTCACAAAAGTTTTCAAAAAAAAATTATAAATAATTTTACCATTTAAAAATATTTGTATGTGTAGAGAGAATGATCAATTTAAAAGATTACCCATTTATTTTATGCTGTTCATGTCCATAATTTATACATAGCAAGATTTTTAACATCATTAATTATTTAATATGCAGATAGTTTGGTTTTTATTTTCTAAATGTGAAAATTAATTTTTTAAATATAAATTCATTTGTACATCATTAAAAATTTTTAACCTGATTTTCCACAAATGATTTGAATAAATCATCTTCTTTTTTCAACATTTTTTTATTTGAAAACTCATTTTGTAAGGTTATTAATGGCAATAATAAAATTTATCTGCATGTGTTGTTTGATTTTAATGAAAATAATTTGTTAGTTGTTTACGCAAATCATCGATTTTGTGTAATCGGACACATTTCAAGCTTTTATTTCTTCACTGGAGATTCAGAACAGTCACTGCTGGTTTTAACAAGGCTTAATAATTTCAGGCATGTTAAACTTGGAATTGAAGTGTTAAAATAATTCTTTGAGGACCACTTAATTTCAGTGAGCCTCTTGAAATCTAATCAGTGTTAGAATAGTTGCCACATCAATGAGATTTAAGAGTAGTAAGAGAAACTAATGGGATTTATTACCCTGTATGTGTATATAGTTGCTTAAGTAGATTAAAACTAATATAAGAACTTGAAATGATCTTATCTATTTACATAAGTTTTAGTTGTCTAATCATATTTTTTTGGAATTACTAATTTTAATAAATTATAAACATAGCATGAAAATTTATCAATTTTATTGTAGCGTCAATTATGAAGAAAAGATGAAAGTGACCTTTTTAGAAATAAACTAAACCAATTGTAGATTAATAAAGTACTTAATTTTTAGTGTTTAAATTTTAGTTCAATTGTACTGTACAGTTTTAGTACAACTGTACAAATTTTTTAAAAAATTGGAAAATTCATTTATATTTTTAATTTGAATATTTAATTAAGATGCAATAATTTAAAATATACTTTGTAATAAATTGTTATATTTTATTTATTTTCTTTTATAGATTTGTGATTTTGGATTGGCTAGAGTTGCTGATCCAGATCATGATCACACAGGCCTTCTAACAGAATACGTAGCTACTCGATGGTACAGAGCTCCAGAAATTATGTTAAATAGTAAAGGTTATACTAAGTCGAGTATCCTTTGCTATGACTATGCAATTTATGTTTATAGAAACCTTACTGTGAAAAAGTAGCTTAGTACTGTTTGTAGATAATTTAAATTATTTATAATGCAATTAAAGTTTGTGTATCTTTTTAGTAGATTATCAATTTAATGTATGGAATTTTTATAGTTAAGTAATGTAGAAACTTTTTATAAGTTGGAAACATTCATTTAATCTATAAATCATGAATGCTAACATGTTTTGGGGGAAGTAGTATCAAATTATTGGAAGTTATGAGTGATTTGTGGTTTAAGTGTGCTAATAATTTATATCATCTTAATTTTTTAATGATTGTGGTTGTAAATTTTTCATTTTAAAATATTTTTGTAGTAAAATATTGGTTAATTTAAAAGTATATATTTTATGAAAGTAAACTTATCTGCTATTCCTTAATGTAAAGAAACAATTGATAATTAATTCCTTGATTATAAAATAAAAAAGCTAGAAAATATCTTTTTTGTTTTTAAAACTTCTTTAATAATTTAAAAAATAAATAAATAATTTTTTCCTTCTGTTTTATATTTAATTTATTTCAAATTTTATTTTGTTTGCATTGCCATTTTACTCCTTTTACTTTTGTGAATGCATTTTGAATTTTATTATTTTGGTTGAAAACTTTATCCTTAATTTTACTTTAGTTGACATATGGTCAGTTGGTTGTATATTAGCAGAAATGTTATCAAACAAACCAATTTTTCCTGGCAAACATTGTAAGTATTGCAGAACACATAGAATAGATAATACATATAATTTCTTTTTACTAGACAATGATTTTATTACTTTTATGTGTTTGTACTAAATTTTATGCGAAATTTCTACTGGAAAGTTTTTTTTAGTCATGTTTGTAAATTTACTCGTTATCAATGTAAACTATAAAATATTTCTAATTTTCTATATTATTGGATTTACATGCATATGAAATATAAGCTTATCAAACAATTGAATTTCAAATGCATAATTCCATGATTTATTTGTTTAAAAAGTTTAAATTAACACCTAATTTACTAAAGAAATGTTCTATTTTCTAAGAGAAAGAAGGTGTTTTATTGTTCTAGTTTTGGGAGAGTGTTTTCTAACTTTTGAATTTTGTGCTTAAAGATTTATGTAACTTTATTTTTTTCTATTAGTTTATCTTACATGTTATGCAGTTGATCTAGGTGTACTAAAGAAAGTTTTCAGTTCATAAATTTTATTAATTTATTTATTTTAATTTCTGTTTTATGAATGATGTATTTCTCAGTAACTGGAATTTTGTATATTCAATGTTTTATTATTATATATTTAAAATATATAAAAAAATTAAGAACCAGTTCTTAGTTATTGTAAATATTTAATCATTTTTTTTTTTTTTAGTTTTTAAATTTTTCTGTTTCATGGTTTTCATATATTAGTGCTTAATTTCTTGTGAAGTTCATTAGTCCAATGTATAAGTTATCCAGGTATACATATTTATTTAATGTTTTATAGCAATATTTTTAAAAATGTGCTTTTTAATCAAATCTACAGTACAGGCTATACATTTAAATGTTGCAGCTAAACAATTAGGTACTTTTTATATTAATTAAATAATGGTTCTCTTGATTTTTACTGTACAATAATGTAATAATCAAGATAATATAAACATAATGTAAAAAAGTCAGATTGAGTTGATGAATTAACAAAATCTCTTTCTTCATTATTTGTGGCAGATATTTTAAAACTCTGTTGTGTGCTTCCTTTGTTCAGGACCAATATTAGTGATAAATCTTTTTTTATTTATGGTGAAAAATAATTTTTACATTTAGTTATTTATAATCTCAAATTGTTCATAAAAGTCCAATATTCAATTAGACTATTTAAAATTTCAGTTAAATTGTCAAGAATAATTTTCTTTAATAATGAAATATTCTTTATTTTGAATTTATTTATCATATTCAAAAATTTGTAACTTTGGTTTAAATTTATTTTTGAATTTAGAAGCTCCTGATTAAGTTTGAAATTTCTTTATAAAACTTAAAAATTTATTTTTAGTACATTAACCAGTACTATAAGCTAACAAATCTAATGCATAGGCTTAAGTAACTTATTTTAAACAAATTTTATAAGCTTTAATTGTTGTTAATATAAATAATTTAAAAAAATATTTTTTGTATTGTCAGTTTAAAGTTTTTTTAAGCCTTCTGAGTGTTTAAAACTTATTGTTTTGCCAAAAATTTCAATTTTTAAACTGATTTTCTGATTTTTTTAAACATAATTTTCAAATTTTTAAAAGTACTTAAAGAAAAGACTGTGAAAATGTTTTCAAATATAAAAATTTTTACATTGCAAAAATAATTATTTAAAAATTTTAAGAGTGGGAAATTAAAGTTAAGATGTGAAAAGAATTAAAAGTACTTTAGTGATATGGCTTTGAATTAAAACTTTTGCTATGTATATACCATACTTTTGCCATAAAATCAGTTCTAAGTATATAAAATTCATGTTGAATATAATTATGTATAAAAAAAAGATTTAAGAATACATTGCATTTGACAAATTTTTGTAATTACTTATACTTGCATTTACAAATATAGAAACACATTTAAATACAAGTGCTTAAGTTTCCACTCTAAATGAGTTATAAAAATTTAATTAGTTATGGCATATGTGAATTTTATTTTTGTAATGATTTGATTTTGAAGAAAAACAATATTGATACCATAATTCTTGATTTTATTGAAATTCTCTTTCAATATAGATTTGAAAAGGAAAAATGAAATTTAATAATTTCGCAATCAAATTCTATGTTAAATTAAAGCTTTAGTTGTTGATTGATTAAAATCTCTTTAGATTAAATGCTAAATAACAAAAATATTTTTAAACAAATTGATATTTTGCCAGATTTAGAAATTATATGGAAATCCAATGGTATAAAAAATAGCAATTTATACTATCAAATGAATTTTAATTGATTTCTTTAATTTTTGAAAGAGCTTCAATGATTGATTAGTTTATTTAGTACGAAACAAGCCATACGTCACTAAATAACATCATTATGCTTATAAATATTTTTTGTACCTGGGTAAAATACTGTGTATTAAAGTTAAATGTAAGTTTAACTCTTAACTTAAATTATCTTTTAAATTTAGAGTATTGACTGTAAGAAAATTATTAACTAAAAAAATTTGGAGTGTTTTAAATTATTTTTATTTATTTCATTTTTAATGGCAGATTATGAACAGTTGGCGCAAAAAAGATTAGAGTAAGAATCTTGAAACGCAGAATACAGCAAACAAGAAATGGAGAAATAAAGCTGCATAACAGAATTCATTAATCTAACTTGTTTGCCTCCCTGTAATGCTTTGCAAAAAATGTCTTACGAAGAGCAGGACAGTAAAGAAGATGCACATAGTTTATCCCTTCTTCAATGCGGCACAGAGTGCCTATTGGAGAAGGAACAATTTTGAATTTATAGAGATTTTGAAGGCAGTCATGTCCATTGGCAAGGCAGGATTCAGCGACCACTCTACACCTTGGGCCTATACGCAAATTTAGAATAGCATTCTTCCAGGACTTATGAGAAATATGGTAATAGAGTTCTGCCTGAGCTTGTATTTTGGTAGATTTTTTAACAGTGTGGAAGCGCATAGGAAGAGAAGTATTCTTCATGATTAAGGCACCTTTTTTAGCCTGAAAGTAGTCTTTATCATAACTTGGAGATCTACAGTAGGCGGGAACTCGCTGGAAGACTATAGTTTTCTCGAGTAATGCCAGTTTATTCAGATATTGACGACAATCCAATACGTCCTGCGATATGGAATCCTAATCATCTTTATTTGAAACGATAGCCAATAGAGCAGCCCAGAAATCACTGATGTTAAAGAATAACTTATCTTTTGATTTTTTCCAAATGGCATGGCAACTTAGCTCTGTGAATCACAGCAATTTTACTATTAAATGCAGTACCTCAAACAACAGGTATATAGAAAGAGAAAATTACACAGAAAACTCTGGCTCCTGTGTTAAGCCCATTAGACAACAGGGATCAATCAATAAAGTTTCAAATCCAGGGTGTTTGGGATAAAAATGCTTAATACTTCAAAAATCGTTGACTTTCAGGGTAGAAGGGTCGGTAATACTTTTGGTTACTTTTTGACCCAGGCCAAGATTAATCTAGAAAGATTATTTTAGATTCTAAATAGAAGAAATCAAAATAATTTATTAAGGACAATAATGTATTACTTGGAATATTTGAAAGGATTCCCAAACAAAATGTAATATTTTATGTGTTTATCACAACATTTATTGTATATTTTCATTGATTTTTTTTGTTGTAAAATTTTATTTAGTGCTGTATAAAAACAATGATTTACAAATGAGGCTAATGAAAAACCATTGAGAATAAACAAGAGTCATTAATTTTTTTTTTTGCTCCAATTAAATTGTAGAGCAATAATTAAAGTTTAAATAGTTACTAATTTTATTTATTATTTTACAATAATGTTACCCCTGAAACAAGTTCCTTCCTCCATTGTAAATAAAACTAATTTTTTTACTGCTACTATCTACTAGGATCGTTCAAAATGTAAGTTACCTTTGAACATTGTAAGTAATAAAAAAAGAAACACGTTATACTGAGAAGTACGCTATGATATAATATGACACACATACAACACATTATTCTCTGCATAAACTCATAGTCGCTGCAGACATTTGTCGAAAAGTAGCACTAATCGCTCAATGCCGTAATTATAGAAAATCACTTTTTTGTTCTTCAGCCTGCTTATAAAACAACTATCTAAACCTAGTCATCTTTGGAAAATTGCCTTCCACTTAAATGTTCTTTGAGCTCACCAAACACATGACAGTCATAGGGCCTTCAAATTTGTTCAAACTGCCTTCAAACTGCTAGCACCATTTCATGGTGGCTGGGTGTGACATTGCACGTGGCTCATATACTGCCAATATTTCATGAGGAATCTCCATAAAAGCTAAACTTTTTGCCCACAAAAAACTTACTCTTCCACTGACTTTAAAATTAGAGTAAGTTTCTTGCTGATGCTGCATATTTTATCTCCTATTAATAGCAACGACTCAAACAATTCAAATGAAATTGCTACAGTTTGAAGATGCGAAGCTCAATTATCGTCTGCGCAAGATTTGCTCTTCTTTCCCAATAATGTAATTAAAAAAAAGTAGCTGAAATTACTTTATTTTTCATAATAACTTTAAAATACAACTCTTTTGTGGTTTGGATGTCAGTTAATTTTATTGTATACTTTATTCTTCTTCATAGAATGTTTGTTCTTCTAATTAAATTGAAATTTTTTATATAAGATTTGTTTGCCTCTAAAGAATGTTTTTGAATTATTTTAATTTAAATAAAAAATATTTAAAAATCATTTTTTAACTATTTTTTCATTTCTAAAAGTATAACTTACCTGACCATTTTGCTGCTACTATACTATCATTTACTTAAAAATATTTTGACAGTCAGTGATAATAATGCTCAAAACTTCATAACTTTGCTGTTACTAGCTCTAAGTTATAAACTCAAACTTCAAAGTTTCTTTTTTGATTATTTCAATAAATAATTTGTATCTTTCCACTTTTTATTTCATACAATTCTGTTTGCACATACATTAGACTTTCTAAAGTAAAGGCACTGAAAGTAATTATTAATTCATCCTTTTTGGGATCAAATACATATAGTTGCTGTATTCAGGATAAACTAATAGTTTAAAAACTTTTTTTTTAATTTAAAAATGAAAATATATCAGGAGATGTTTAATAAAGAATATGAGTTAGAATTAAACATAACATTTACTAGGCTTATAAATCTGTTGCCTAAATCTTTCAATATCTAGTATTTTCCAATCATATATTTCAGCATGCTTATATGGAAATTTTGATTTACTTTAAAAAACCCTTAAATTTTTGAAAAATTGCTCTTATTTTCTGAAACCCACTTGACTTTTTCATGCTAAGAATCCTGAATTTTACCACTTTTATTTGATTATTACAAAATTGCAGTATATTAACAAATTTTTCATTACACCAAACTATGCACCCTCTCATATTTTCTTTATAATAATAAAGCAATTTGCCTATAAAACATTGAATATTTTCTACAAAATTATCAGAACACTAGCATTCCATAAATTATTTTATATTGAAAGATATAGAAGATTGTTGTGTGCAAATTCCTTTAGATTGTTTTAAAAACTATCTTAAACATTCATAGTCATATTTAATGAAATTTGAGTTTGTTTGAGTTGAGTAGTCTGAATATAAATTTTTATTATTTAGCTCACATAGTTGATTTTTTAAATGAAATACATTGCTTTCCTTGAGTTACTTTTTATTTTTGGAGAAACTGATATTAAGCTGCTGTTAACAATGTGAAAAATTACATTATATGCTTAAGGTTTTGGAGTAAATTAAAAATTTAAATTGTATTCCTTAATAAAAGTTTAGTTGATGTTTGGTCTGTTGGATGTTGTTTCGCTGAGATGATATCCAGAAAACCCATCTTCCCTGGGGCTAATTGTGAGTATTTGAATAAGTGTTGTGTTTGGCGTGTTGAATTTTTGTGATTTTTTATACTTATAATATATAATGCATATTATTTTACATTTTGCTGTTTTAAACAATGCATTTGCCACTTTTTTGTAAATAGGATGTAAGGTTATTTAAAAGGAATTTAAAACGTTTTTTTCCAAATTTGTATGTCAAATCTTTTTTAATGACAAATCTCATTGCTATTAATTATATTTTGGTAAGAAAGTTATTTTTATTATTCAAAGTGTTGAGTTTAAAGAAATAAAGCAGAGCAGTTTTTTCACCATCATTTTTAAATTTTTCTAATAAAGATAGTATGAAATTTCTTAATAAAACCAAAATATTTCAACCTGTGGAATTCTTAATTTATTTTTAGCAAATTATGGATATGTTTGTTTATCTTATATTTATATGAAATGTCTGCAGATATTGTTCCTTCATAAAAAATGTTATCTGTAGATATATACATATGGATAAAATATTTTTTACATATACATCAGATATACATATATTTGAATTAGATACACTTTTCCTCAAAATTATTCACAAATTGTTTTCTAACTATATTTCATTAATTTTTGGGGTTTTTTCCTGAAGTAATTAGTAAAGTTACATTTTATTTTCTTTCCTCACAATATATAGGATAATATTTCTGAAGAGAATAGATGAGTTTATTTTTATGTCTGATAAAAATGTTCAAGTATAAATTAATAAAATGTATATTCCATATAAAAAGATTGTCTATTCACAACTTGTCCAATTTAACGAAATGGGAATAGCTTATTACGTAAACATTTTTTCCAACTTTAGGAAATAATATAAGTAGTTAATTTTAGTCTGAAATTTATAGAATATTTTAAGATGCAGATAAAAAATGTTTTGAGTGTTTATTTTTAATGATAATTTTCTTTTAGTTAGAAGCAAATACATAATTGTAGGTGATGACTGCTTTAATAAAATTTGAGAATTATGTTTATAAGGATCTCATTATTGGGCTTTTATATAGTAGTTACCAATCTTTGTATCCTCATATACTGATAAAAGAATAGTTTAAAAATGGATAACTTTCTTCAGTTCTTTACCTTTTTCTAATTTATAATCCATTTTTTGTAAATCAAATAGAATAAATTTGGAAGTATTTCATTTCTGTATGTATAATGTGATTTCCTTTATAAAAATAAACAATATTAATTATAGTAGCCTCTAAAACAAATAAGCTTCTATGATCTAATAGTTTGCTTTATTTCAGATATCTGATTTGATATCTTAAATACTGCTATTTTGAAAACTATGTACCCAAGTATTTGCTCATATCAGTGTTTAATTTTATCAATATTCAGAAAACTATCCAAATATAAATAATTAATTGAATATTTATTTGCATTGGAAAATAATATATATGAGCTTTTGATACATTAAAAATATATGTAAGTAATATTACTTAAATAAAAATAAATAAATGTTACTGAAATAAAATGTAAACAATCAATATATATAATAAAAGTATCAATATTGGATTGTTCACTAAATATTTTGTAATGAGATGATTTCTTCTTAAATTAAAGTCTGTTAATTCAGAGTAGAATGCAAATTTCTGAAATTGACAGCTATAAAAATATTTGATCCTTAAAATACAGAGATTTCATTCTTCATACCATAATTTTATTTAAAAGCTGCCAGATTACTGAAAAGTAAAATTAATCCTTTATTAGTTATTCTCTACAATAAACATTTAACTTTTGTACTTATTATTTGTGCTTTTAGAAAAGGTTGCTCCAAAACTTGAGAAATTATTATTAATTTATTTCTTTAAGAATGCAAACTTATCTCAAAGAATTGAAAGATTCCCCCTTTCAATTTTTGTGATCAACATCAAAATGTGTTGTAAGGTTATCTAATGTTTGCCCATGACAATGCTGCAGATTATCTTAATTCATCCCTAGTCAAAAATAGAGGAAAAACTGAATAAGAATTTTATTTATAAATATGGTTAGTTTTTCTCTAAACATGGCTCTGTTACCAATATTATAATGAAAATTTTAAGTAAAGCAAAAGCTGTTTTCAAATTTTTCTTGTGGACGAAAATGAGGCCTTTACTGGAATGCCATTTGTTCAAAATTCTATCCACTGTTTTATCCTGTCCCAGGGGTTGATATTTTTCTGTTCATATAGTTTAAAAGAAGCCTGTAAGGGTTAATATTTCAATTTCTATCATCTAATGTGATGTCATAAAATCTTTGTAAAAGAGTTTGACACCTGACTTCCATAAACGATAATTATATATCGACAAAATCATTTGTGATTGATAAATTGGAAAGTATTTTGTCCCTTAAAAATTCAAAGTATAATGACAAAATAAACTAAAGTCCATTTCTGTAGAATGAAGCTACTTGAACTTAAAAAATACAGAGAAAGCATTGCCCTCTAGTAATTTCCGAACAATTATGACATTTGTGAAAATAAGCAAACCGATAGATTTGCTAAAGAAAAATCTCTCGTGTCACAACTTGACTCTTTTACCTTTGTGTAACATCAAGATAAACATTTGCTGTGAATTAAAAAAAAATAATAGAACCTCCTTGTGTATATATAGTGATGCATCAGTGGGTAAGAGATTTTTTTGCTCAATAAAATTAGAATCTCCAATTCCCTGCTTTCACCTGTTGGAGTTGCTTACTTTTGTTTGCCTTCTGAACATAACTATTTGCTGAAGCATTTACATTATTGGATTCAAGGATTTGGCTTGTTGCTCTCTATACCGCCAGGGGAAATGGATGATTAACTTATGTCCCATTATTTTAAAATTTCTTGAAAGCAATGTTACTGACACTAATTTTAATTATTTTCATTCTTCATCATCGCTTTATTGGGCTGCTTGTCAACTAATGGTACAGATGCCTAAGATAGGCATAGGAGATATTAAAAAATAAATAAAACCATAGATGTGTGTGCTTTGCATTGTGTGTGTAGGAATCACATTGGTATCTATGCCCAAAGAGATTAATTTTAAGTATTTTAATATAATATAATATATATATAATGTTGACCAGATTAATAAGTTCTTTTTACAAGACCTTGTCTCATTATTTTTTGGTAAAATCTTGTATACATTTTCAAATTGCAATTTAATTTATCAATGGTTTTTAAATTGTCATTCTTTATATAAACTTAATTAGGATTTATTGGAGATTTAACTATTTAATATATTTATTAGTACTTGAACAGTTAAGATATTAACATCTGTGAATTATTTTTTAATCAATAAAAGTTCTTTTTAAATAAAATAAAAAAGAAATTAAAAATATTGTAATATAATATTTAATAAATGCTAACATCTTTTTTAATTTTCAGATCTTGATCAGTTAAATCATATTCTCAACATTGTTGGATCACCATCACAAGAAGACATGAATTGCATCATAAATGAAAAAGTAATTTAAAATTACTTGAAATATTTTTTGCAAATATAATTTTTACTTTAGGAATATTTTACTTTTTACTTTATTATAATAGACTCGTATTATTGCAGAAAAATTGAAAACTAAAATAAGATGTGTAATTTTTGATAAACCAAGCACAAATTTTTATTCAAAACAAATTCCAACAATTTAACTAATATAAAGAACATTAGGAATTTGTTTATTAACAGACTGCATTCCTTTATTTTTGACAAACTGGTAACCAAATAATGCTTTAGTCTCATTTCTAAATTTCTTGAATTTTAATGTTTCAAAATGTACTTTTAAACCATCATCTCTGTCAAATTAATTTCTAATGTATAAAAACGGTGTAGAAATTAACCAAAATAAGGAATAATATATATATAATCTGATTTTGAGATTTAATCAAGTCCAAATCATATGGTTACATTCTCTAAATTTTATGTAACTTTAACAAATTTATGAAATTTTATCATTTTTGCATGAATAAGTGGGAATAAATATTCTTTAAACTTTTTTATTGAATATTTCATTAGAATTCTCTAAAAAATATCAAATTTTAAGGATCGATATAGTTTTAATCTATTATAACCAACTATAAATCCATAAAAGTAATTCTTAATTTAATATGCGAAATATAGCATGTATAAGTAAAAATAGGGTTTTACAAAATAATATAGTTATATTAAAATCAAAAAGATTATTTATGCAAAATGGTGGTAAAATGTTAAAAAAGTATGTTGAGGAAACAAAATGAAGTTTAATAAAAATTTATCCTTATCAACAGTTTTAAGTGACATGTTTTGTGCACTTATATGTTTTGGCAAGAAATATTATGAGCTTAATGTACTAGATATGACTGTCTGAATCTTTGTAGTATTGGTTCAAAGACATGTATCAAAATTGTACCACAAACTATTCAGTCAAAAACAATATATATAATTGTAATTCCTATAATATCATAGTCTAAGTTTATTTTTAAATTATTTTTTTTATCTATGTTTATTACTAGTGGTCAAAGAAAATACTCCAATTTACTGGTGTTCTGTAGTCACTGCAGATGTTATTTCATTTCTTAGTTAAAGAAATATCATTTTTTAAAATTAGTTTTCTCACCAATTCAAGTAGAGCATATTTACATTTGGGATTATTGACTAAAGTGGAAGTTGATTTCATTCATTCATTATTACAATCAGTCTTCCTAAAGCATCTAATTTTGACAATTATCTTAATTTTAAAAATGTTTAACATTCATTCCTAATTTCTCTATGCATAGAATTATACAAGCTTTTATGATATATTTCAATACCTTTACATATTTAATTTGCTCTTACGCAATCATAAGTTTGATTCCACCTTAGTTGATGCCAAGCTGGCAGCCGAATGGTTAGCGCTCTTGCCTTCGGTTCAACAGTTCGTGAGTTCGAATCCCACCTTGGGCATGGATGTTTGTAGTGGTTCGGAATTCACTTTAAACCATAGGTTCTGGTTTAATTAGCCCTCGTGTGCAAAAAATGACTGTTGAGTGACAAACAAACCAAACCACTTTAGTTGATAATGTTTGTAATAGTTTGGAATCTTTTAAAACCATATCTTCTGCTTTATTAACCCTTGTTTTTAGGAAGAGATTGCTAATTGACAAATTTTGTTAAGTAGTAGTTAAAAAGAAAATAATTTTTTAATGGTCAGTGGTTATCCATCAATGCTATAATATATTCATACAAAATCTAGTGCAAGCACAATTTGATATTTTACACACTTTCCTAAGCAACACTTTTTTTTTATTGTAGCTATTTGAAAGGAATTCAAAAATGTACATCTGCTTACATTATTAAACATAATGTACATAATGATCTAATTATATACATTAATTTTATTTAAAAAATATCTTTGTAAATCGTAAGATGCAATTTAAATCTCATGAAATACAATAAATTGATTTTATCATAATGTATGTGTATATTTATTTACAAGGAAGAATTATGAGTGACCCAAGAGTTATTTTCTATCACTTTACAAAATTTTTTGTATTATTTATAATTTAAGAATATAAATTATTAGTAGTGCCTTTAATAGCTATAAATTCTACTATTGGAATTTGTATCATCTTGTTTCTTACTTCTATCTTACATTTTTTTATTTTGACTATTACATTGTATCAATCGGAAGAATGCCTCTTAGCTAGTTATGTTTCCAGAAAAAGTAATAATAAGTGTTTTTATCAGGCTTATCTTATATTAATTTTTGCTTTTAGGAGTAACCTTTTAACAAATAAAAACCTAAACCTTCACATATTTTTTCCAGGCTCGCACATATTTGCAATCTTTGCCTAGGAAACCCAAAGTTCCATGGACAAGCTTATATCCTAATGCTAATGTCCAGGGTAAGTTTTAATATGTTACATTAGCCTATAAAATTTCCTGTGTTCTTATTTAATTTTATAGTTTCACATATTTCACAATTATTTTCCTTTATCATTTAAGCTTAAAGTTTTTAGAGAGTTTAATTGATATGAAGAAATCCAATTATCTCATGCCTGCTTTTAGAAAAATGTATCATTTGTTTAAACCAAAAGTTTACCTACATTCCAATAATATTAATTTAAAAACTGAAAAAATATGTTTGTGATTACAAGATGAATATGAGTGTACTGTTTTGAGTGTTTTCATGAATATTAAACTATATATAAAATGTTTGACCAAATAAAAATGTTGATTTGAATTTTACTATTATTCAGAAATGTTGTGGCCAAATTATTTAGAAGTAATTAATTCACCCTTATAAAAACATCAGAAAGTAGAAAGATTAATCTTATCTCAAGATTTGTTTGAATATAATGACTTGTTACTTATACACAAGAATGAAAAAAACTAATTCTAATGGTGCATGAAGAAAATATCAGTAATATCCCCTGCAATTCGATTTAAATATACTTACTGAATATCATTGAACTTTTAGTCTTCTGTACTGAAAATTCAGTTGTGAAAATTCTTTTTCATATGTCTATTTATGTCATTGTATCTTCTGAAGGTCTTTATACTGATTTATCTATTGCCATATTAGAATACATGAATTCTATTTGTTTACACTAAGAGTGAATGGATACAAAACATTATTTATATTATTGTTGAAGAGAATCGTCATAAGACATAATATACTTGATTCATTTTCTTTTTACAAGTTATCGACAAACTTGTGTAGGTGAGTGGTTTTGTAAAACTTTTGTGAATCTTATTCCCTATTTTTTGAAGATTCTAAAAAACAGTAAACTCCACATTTGTCACAAAATAATAATTGAAAAATTGCAAAATACAAATTCCACAAAATGGGAATCTGAAAAGCATTAATCTTAATAAATATATTTTCACAAAATATGCAAAATTTGTTTATTGCTTTATAATCCAAGATCAGATTTCATGCTTCTCTAAAGGACATTGTCTTACTGCTAAGTCATTTCTGATGTACCTTTGTAATAGTGTGGAATTTCTTTGCTTATATCTACATCATCTCAAAAGAAAAGACGGAGAAAGAATCCTCCTTATTCAAACCTGGGACCAACAGTCTATGAGTCAGGAACGCTAAGCATTCAGCTATTAGTTGACCTGATACAAAAATATGTCATAGACACAAAGAGAATTTATTTTCATTTAACCAATTTTATTTGAAAGTTGATTTAACTAGAGAACTACTGTTTCGGGACAATGCTGTATATTTTAGAGCTAACTAAACATAAGCAAAATGCTTACATAATAACCTTTTCGCAAACAGTGTAAGAACTATATTTGAATATCTTAATCATCAATTTATTGCTATTTTATTTATAAAAATTTACTTTTGAGTTTACTTAATTTGAAATAATTAAACCTATAATATTGGAATGCTGATAAGTATTCAAAAAAATAAACATCTGGATGATAAATTTCTTTCTTGATAAATTCATATTTTTCTTTCTAAATAATCTTGGTTGTACTTTTTAACTAAGGAATGCTGTCCTCATTTAAGTGATATCATTTTTCAGCTTTGGATTTGTTAGATAAGATGCTGACTTTCAATCCTCATAAGCGAGTTACTGTTGAAGATGCATTAAGTCATCCTTATTTGACAGAATATTATGACCCTGAAGATGAGGTATTTACTCAAATGTGTTTATTTGTACTAAATTATAAATAGTTAACAAGTTATGTCATTTATTTCTATAAATTAATAAAATTATACTATTAACCAAATGTCTTCAAGAAAGTAAAAAAGGATACTTTTGTTTTAAAATATTTAAAATGTTTAATAATTTTTATTGTATTTCTTTAAAATGTGAAGTACATGAGGGAAATACATTAAGTATCACTTAAAAAAATTGGATTATTGATTTAAGTTGTATTATCCATTTTATGAAAAATTTATTGGCTCAAATGAATACTTTTATATTTTTAATTATGTGAGAAACTATTATATATATATATATATATAAAAGCTGTCTTTTATTTAGTGTTAATGACTTGCATTTAATAAAAAAAATGCAACAAAGTTATTCTTAAACAAAATTTTTAATGCATATTCTGTCCATTATAAGCTTTAATTTAATTCTTTGAAATTAAAAAAAATGTTGGCTGTTGCAGCCACATGATAAAAAGATTGGATTATTTAATATAATGATAAGTTTTAAAAAGTTGATGTATTCCCATAATGGTTATGGTTAATTTGTTTTTGATATTTGGCAAAAGAATTGAAATAATAAAATGAGTGATGTGCAGTGAGAATTATTTGCTGTTTGATCTATTTGAAATTTGTAAAGAAATGCATAGAAGATTTACTAAGTTTCAACCATCTGGCTTTCTAAGTACTGAAGATTCTAATTTTTATGAACACTCATAATTTTATTTGTTAGTAGGTAGTCCTTAATTTGATTCCCTAGGTGCAATAATTCTCTTAACAAATTAAAATTTTGGAAATTCTTTACAAACTTATTTTTATCAATCTCTTTATGCTTTTTTTTTTATATCCTAATTTTTATTTTATGATTGTTTGCAAAGTATTAATTATTTTTTATTGGAGAATTCTAAATAACTGCATTGTTAGTACTTAAATCCTGGATTTTTTTTAAAATCAATTTTTGTGAAATTTTTCCTTTTTAATCTATTTTCTGTCTTACAGAATATGTATCTGAGTATAAGCAAACTGTTTCAAGTGCAAATATTTAAATTTACTTTTGCCAAGAGTGATCTTGGCTTGGAATGGCTTTATGAAATTGGCATTCTAGTACATTGCATTTGTAAGTTTATTTATGGAATGATGTTCCAGGAAAAACTATATCTAGAGCAATTTGACCGCATGCAGATATTAGTGAAAAATGCTGTAATTAATGGAAGTCAAATATGTTCACCTGATGTCTTGCGTGAATATAACTTACTCATTCATAATCTTTAACAAAGAAATCTATTAATTCTTGAAATTTCATTTCAGAATTGTTTTAATGTGAACCTGTGTAATTTGTACATAAGAAATATCTGATGATTAAATAAATAAGAACATTATGGACAAGAATTTTAAAAAATTTCAAATATCAAACATAAAGACAAATAATATAGTGCAGTGATTGTTTGCAAAATGGCAAATGAATACATAATACAAGAATGGAGAATTTTTTTAGAAAGACAGTAGTAAAATACTTATTTATATTTAAAAATAGGAAAATGATTTTGAAACCAAAAAGAAAAAAAAATAAGTGTTGGAGCCAGATTTTTCATCATTAAATAAAATAAAAGTATGAATTTTTTGTGTATCTTATATAGTGCATACTAATTTTTTTGAATAATTCTTGGTTTTTGAATGGTTCTTGGTTTCTAGAGAGCACTTTGATTTAAAAAAATAATTTTAAGATTAACACTTATTTTTCTATTTTAAAAAATTTTGATTTTAAGAACTGTGTGTGTGGTTGTAAAAACAAATATCTTCTGTAATTGAATGGTATTCCCATTAAAAAATTCTTTATTACACAGGTGTGTTCTATATTTATTATATTTCAAAGTTAAAAGTACCAATATTAATTTAAAAACAGATGTGATCTGTTTATATATATATTTAATTTAGAAATTATAGGATTATTTCTAAGTACAAAATCTTGTAATAATTCTAAAAAATGTATGCAATATATTTTTTCAAAAAATATATATTTATTTTATATTTTATAATTCAGTTTTATATATTTATACTGAGTGTATGAAAGAGCCATTTAGAATGAATTGGATTTTGTATTAAATAATAAGACCTAAAGTTATATATATATATATATATATATATATATATATATATATATATATATATATATATATATATATATAGAGAGAGAGAGAGAGGTGGAACTTTTATTTCATTTAAATTATGTTATTAAGGGGCCATAACATTTAGGTATTTCAAAAATATTTTAAATGTGAAATAATTACTTTTATATTTGAACATATATAGTTGCTTTATTATTCCTATAATTTTTTTTTCTGAAATTCCTTAAATTTTTATTAAAATTTCATTTTTGCTTGCTGCATTGATCCATTTTAACAAATATTGAAAAATTTTTAAACCATTTTGTTTATTCATTAAAAGTGAAATACATAGTTTGAAGAAAAATATGCTGCAAAAGCTAATTATTTAATTTTCTTTAATGAAAATGAAATCAAAATAAAATCCATCATTTCAATAAAATTTATTATTTTCTACAAAATTAGTCTCATTGCTACACACAGTATACTTAAAATACATATGGATTTTCCAAATTTATAGAAAACTCATATAATAGTATTGCACATAATATGATCTGGAAGCATGTTTAGCAAATAAAAGCCTTGGATCCTTCTTGAAAACGACATACAAGTTTTTTTATGTTACTTAGTGGAATATCACACCGTTCCTCTGGGAAAATTTGCTCTAATTCTCAGAGAGATATAAGAGGAGGAATGTGGAATCCCGCTCTTCCAAAAGAGCTTAAAGAAACTGAGTAATATTTAAATCTAGTGATTAAACAGAGCAATATAATACATGCATTCATTTTTCGAAATAAATTTTTAATATATAAAGACAAAAATAAACATGTTTAAGCAATCTTAAGCTAATTTTTAAAAGAGAAGAACGTGTGTAATTTTATTCTTTGAATTATATACTGAATGAATACAATTGTTTGCCGAAGTAATATATTAAATATTTTTGTGATGGATACATAGTTGTGCATCATGATTTGAAACTGTTTGTGTAAATTTTTTCTGAAATTATTAAGTACCATTTCAATTTTTACTTTGAAACTTGTGAATATGACCTAAGAAATTATTCAGTCAATTTTATCTTTACAATTTAAATTTGGATGTGAATATATTCTAAAAGAAAGGATCTATATGTAATTGTAATGCAATTCTTCCTTATATAATATACAGTTTTAGAGCTGTAAAATATTTTATTGCTATTGTTTTTATTTTTTAAAATTTAATTTCAGCTGTAGAAAAGCAATTAGTGTTTGTTATTTGATAAATGTATGTAGTAAAAGCTTATATTTACAATTGTATTTCCTGTCTTATAATTTATTTATGCACATGTAAGATTCAGTTGAAATTTAACTTACGGATTTTACATAAATCTTTGGTTTTAATAGCAGATAATTATTTGCAGAAAGCTGTTGTAAGATATTTGTGTACTCATCTTGTCTTTTATAAGGACATTTCATGGATAGTGGTTCTAATTATTGTGTTGCTGAAAGGAAGAAAAAATTTCTAAAGTGTCAACCTTGACAACTTGTTTGCTGAAAGAAGAAGCATACTTCTTCCCAAATTTTTTATCTGATAAAATCATAAGAGCATACATTTTTTGTTTACAAAATACAACTTGTCTTTTACAATGTATTAATTTGATCTGTATTTTTTCATAAAACAGTATATTATATAACAATTAATTAATATAAAACAATACATTATCTAAATAGAGAAATTTTATGAAATAGTAATCATGGTAAAATCAACAATTTTCTGTTTTAACATCATTTGACATGTTTCATTTTTAATTTTGTATATTTGATTCATAAGAAAAGAGTTCTTTTGAAATATTAACTGTATTGATAAACTTGTTATGATCAAAATGGAAAAACTTTATTGGTATTTTATATAAATTAGTCATTTTTTATGAGTTGATAAATGCACCAGAAAAACAATTAATCTGTAATGTCTTATTTGTATAAAATTTCTTTCCAAGTCAAGATTCAGAATATATATAATATTTTATTATTGTTTATTGGTTATAAACCTTCAACCATTAAAATTTTAAAAAATTATGTATTCTTGAGTATTTTGTTGTCATGTGTTGAGAACAAAATTTTCATTATTAAATGTTTATTTTGTTTACCATAGCCTGTGGCAGAAGAACCATTCAGATTTGAAATGGAATTGGATGACCTGCCTAAAGAGCGCTTAAAGGAACTTGTTTTTGAGGAAACAGTTGCTTTCCAGAGGAGAATGCAGATGGAAAATCCTCAGTAAAAGTTGAGTTGTGAGTATATTTATTTCTATGTAATGCTCATTAAATATCATTCAATTGATACATTTTAAATGCTTGTAAAAGGTTTGCTTTTATTTGGACAAATTGATTTGTAGGGATAATAGTGAAATCTGAATCATTTAGGTAATCTCTAGCAATCTATCATTCAAATTTAATTGTGTTCATAAAACTACAGAATTTTCAGCTTTTTAATGCCAATTGATTAGCATTCTGGCTTTCACTTTAATAGTTTGTGGATTCGGAGTCCAACTACAGCTCCCTGTCTAGTCCTTGTGTGTAAAAAGTGACCTTCAAGTGACAAGCAAACCAAACTAATCGTGTTTTTCCTTGATAAAGATGCTATAAAAAGTCCATTCATATATTTTTATGTGTATTATTAATGTTTTCTTAATTTGCATTTTAAATATAATCATTGAAAATCCAAAGTGATTACCTAATGAAGAATATTATATAATCATGGATTCATTGCAAATCCATCATTTATGAATATTTTTTTTATTTAAATCATGTTCATTAACTTTAAACTATGAGACTTAATTAATTTTATTTTGATAAATGTGTCACTATCTTTGCTATGAATTTAAGGCCATTAATATATTTAGAAATGTTCTATTTGTCTTCTGAACTCTGTTTGGCTGCCCATCTCAGACTAATGGCAGTGATGCCAAACTCTGGCATATGATTAAAAAAATGAATACTAGTAATAAAATATTAAGAAATATAGTCAATGATTTAAGATAATCTCTCTGATTACATTCAACGTTCCCAATGTTGCAATAAATCAAGTTAGGTTGTGTATAAATCTGAGTTATTTGTATACTGTAGTATCAGTATTGCTTTAAATTTTGACTATAAATTTTATGTGTGTGAACCATGTTTGATATGTGAGCTTCTCATTCACATACAAAATGTAAATAGAAATTTGTTTGAATTTCATACCTATTAAAATCTTCATATTTTTTTATATTTTTCAGATAATGTTATGCTGGTGCTAGCACTTTGCTTCTGTGCTGAAAATATAAATTCCTTTCCTTAATATGGGTTCCCCTCAGTATCTTGTGGTAAAAATGAAAAACACAATGACTGAAATCTTAATCTCACACATACAGCCTGGTGCTGTATATAAAACTGCTTATTATGAATGTGATGTACAGTTTTCATATATCTTTATTCTTCTTCGCTCTTTAACAGCTGTGCTTGATGGACCACTGAATTAAAGGAATAAACTGTGATTAGATTTCTTATCATTTGTGTATCATTTTTTTTTTGTTTCTATGTTGTGTTCTCTTTTCTGAACGTCAGTTTTAAATGCTATGGTATATTATGACATGCCTGGCATTTTAGTAATTTGTCTGAGAAATATTGTTGCCTATTTTATTTAGAAATCAATGTGAAAATGTTTGTTATGTTTTTTTAATATTTTGATTAGTGAATTTGCGGAGAGATGTTATTGAAAATATAAATGACGTTCCAATTAATTCATTTATTTTGTTTTTATATTTTCTTATGAGCTTACTGAAGATATTAATAAAACTAATTTTTTTTTATTGCCAGAAATATATCTGTGGTGATCATTTATTTTATCCTTCATTAGTGTACATTTAAATAATTATTATCTAGATTTAGCATTGCATATTTTTTTATTATAATTTTTATTATAATCTTTCCAAATATTGAGTTTTTATGAATAGTGATTGTTCTTGCAAGAAGTTATGAGTTCTAAAAGAATTTTCATGAAGTTGATGTAAAGTCAGATGTATGTAAAAGATATTATTGATGAAACTATCAAATATTTAAAAAATTATTAATTTCATTCAATGCTTTTATTTGCCATTATTTTAGATTAGAACCAAATGAAAATGTTGGTTTTGATAATGTATTGTATGTATGTAAACAATATATAATAATGAAATTATTTAATTATAAAATTGTGTATTCTTAGTTTAATTTATATTTTGCATAGCTGCCTGCTAGTTCAAATTAAAATCAAAGCAATAACTTTTATAAAACATCTTAAATAAAAAAATATTTTCAAAGTTTTTTCTAACAAGTGGAATAAAAAGTCTTTATTATTTTTGAATTCATGTTCTATTTTTAATTGAACAATTAAGTTTTTATTAAGTATATAAAAATTAATCATTCATTTTTTTAAATTCTAAATAATTGCAATCTAATAGTTATTTTTTCTCTCCAAATTTATTTTAGAGTGGGGAGAACATGAAACATTTTACTTTTATGTTCTGCAATGTTTATTTTTAAGGATATTCTTTATCATTAAAATATTTGTAAAATTGCTTTTAAGTCTAAGCATATCTTACTAAGAGATTTGACATTATTATGTGCATTGAGATTATTCATGTGTAGATTCTTGTAAAAAAAAAAAGTCTTGATATTCAAACATAAATAAGAGACATGAATCATTTTGAGTGGAAATTACATTCTAAATACAGCTATTAAACCAACCAAATTTTTATAATTATATTCAGCCACTTTTCTGAAACCAAACATATTTATGTTTGTACATATATGAAAAATTGAAAAAAATGTTTTCAAAATATTTCTGAAGCATGAATAATTTTTTTCCAATGTAAAACCTTAATTTTTACTTAATCTAAACTTTAAAAAAATCACTAGCACTCTGAAAAAAAATGTCAGCACAATTTTTCCCCAGAAATTGTTGCATACACTAAATATATTTCATTTCTCTCTATATAAATTAATTGGCACAATTGCTGGAGCACCATATATCATTTATTTATATTGAGCACTAACATAGAGAGAGATAAAGCATTGATTATATTATTCCATTGATATCGGAAGATAAACATCTTTTATCTATGTGTTTATGTGTATATTACAGTAGATATGATTACATTTATTCTGCCTTTCTCCTTTCAGTAAGTAATCATTTATAACTTAGGATTTGACAAATAATCTAAGATTTAGTAACCGGACAACACACAACGAATTTTCTCATTATTGCTTTACTATTCACATAAATTTATGTAGTTTTCTTTTGACCATTAAAATAGGTAAAAATATATAAAAACATGAACAATATTTTAAACTCAACATGAGAAATATTTTCTTGTGCTGAGTTACATGGCATTCTTTTGGTATGCAATATATATATATAGGAATAAATTGAGTTAATAAATACATATTCATAAAATATTATGATATTCATCAAGTTGAGTAATCTTGTTAAAAAAAATTTTTTTTCAGATTGTTCAAGAAATAAAATCATATTTTGTAAGGAATATGCATGTGTCTAGAGTTATTTTCATGATTAACTATCTATGAAATTGTTTTCATTCATTGCATGTGCATGCATTCCAACTGTTAAGGATTTGTCCATTATTTCTATAAATCCCTTCAATGGTTATAGATATTACTTTAAGGCTTTTTGTACTATGAGTAATTAATTTTTTGTGTTAATTTTCCATTTAAAGTAATTAAAAAATTAATCATGCTATATTTTCTCATCTATTTTTATGATTTTATATATTTGCATTCTGTTTCATTTTTATGAGAAGATCCGATGTTTTCATGAAATAATTAGTATACTTATAATGGTTATTTATAAAAAAAATTCTAATGACTACAAATAAATGTTGGATTTTTCATTGTTTTAAGTTGAGCATTTATATCATTGGGAGTGGAAAGCTATAGAATATGTGATAGCTAAGTATGGTTTTTAGATAAATGGCTAAGCAAATTGACTGCGGATAATTAATCATTTTTGACACGTGATACATGTATATTTATAATAATACTTAAACTGTAAGAGAAAAAAATATGCATTTTATAATGGCATAATTTTTTAAATATAAGTTGGTTAAGATTTATTAATTTAAATTACTTGGAAAATGCATATAATGTGCTTTTGCTTATATTTTTTTGCAAGTAAAATGTGTAAACATCATTTCAATACCCTAAAGTTATAATGCATTATTAAAAATTGCTCTTGATATTATCCTTTCATATTAATAAGTTACAAATGCTGTCTATTTTTATTCCTTTATGATTAACACATCTTTTTCATAATAATTTTAAATTATTTTAATTGTTTCAAATTATATGTATAACATTAACATTTTCACTGTTTATATTGTATTTCTAAATTAAAACAAATTTTAAAATGTTATTTGTTTTTAAAAAAAATTATGAGAAATGTAATTTTAAATTATAACTTCATTGCAAAAATATTGATAAAAATATGTTTTAGGGGGTTTGAATTGGGGATAATAAGGTGTATATTAGAATTTCTTTAGCCAATTATTATAAATAATAAAGAAATAGACTTTTAATTTGTAACATTTTAGAAATACATGTGTGACTTTTGCTTTTCATTTAAGATGCATTTGAGTTAAGATATTATTTTTTAAGTTATTGAAAAGTTATAATTATTGTAGTGTGGAAATGGGCATCTTGTAATGTTAGTGTGTCCTGTAATATTCTTAGAATTGTAATAGTGTGTTCGTTTTATGTCTCACATCATATAATCAAGAAATTGTTTTGATTAAATAAATTGCTGAACAATTACTTGCTGTATCAGTTAAATGCTTTAAGGGACTTAATTTTCTTTTAAAATTAGGGTTCAATTTTTCATTATTGTTATTTTTATTTCAATTATTAATAACAATTCATTTCGACATTTCACTGTAAATTCATAAAGTAGTAATCTGCATATTAAATTTTATTTGATTTCTGTTATGTTGGGTATGTTATCTATCAAAATGTTTTTTTAGTCCCTTTAAATATTTATATTGTCCTATTACTTTTCCTGTAGATTTTACATTTTTCTTATTTATATAAAGTATAAAAAATATAATAAATTTTGCGTACACTTATGCTTATTGAACTAATGTAAAAATACCATACGTTTGATGTTGAGATTTTGTTATGTACAATTTCTCTTATTTATAGTGTGTGTTAATTTTTAAACTTAATAGAAATTGTATTGTTAATAATTTTAAAATTGCTTGTTTAAAGAAATTATCCTCTTTAACCTAACATAGGCATGTAATTAATTGTAGTATTATGTTCATAAAAAATATTTATCTTTTGAAGTTATAAAAAATATAATTTCCTTTTATATTGTAATTAAAATGATAGACAATTGATCTGACTCAACATGGTTTCAGCTTTTGTTATTTCTAGATCAATTTTACATAGATATAAAATTCATCTATTAAAATGTGTGGTGTATCATGTGATATGTACTTTTTCTTAAATTATGATGTGCATGCATGATTCCTGTAGAATTGTTTTGATAACATAGTTTAATGTTGTAGAAATGGCATTGATATATATATACATGTAACGTTAACAAATGTTTAGTAAAACTATTGAAATAAATTGGTAAATTGAATTTTTTGTATATACCTTGTGATGCATTTAAGTAAGAAAAATCAAATACTTTTATTAGAGTATATTAATTACCTCTGTCATAGTTAAAGTTGTATATACTTACCACATTTACTTATATTTGCGAAATTATTTCAAGTCAGGCTTGAAAATGCTTATGTGCAGATTAATACCGTGCAAAAACAAATGTGCTTAAATGTGAGTTTGATAACTAAATTACTTTGAAAATGGTATCAATGCAGTTAATAAATAATTTTTTTATATCGAATCAGATTGAGAAATTAGATTATCCACTGCTGATTTCCAAATTTGTGTCAATGTTATTTGATTCTCTTGTCAAATGTAATCTTTCTTTCACTTAAATAAATTTTTAGTCTTATCATTAAGAAAATTGATATTAACATTGTACACATATGATATGTATCTTTGTTTTTGTAAATATGTGTAAATACTTGTATGTAAATATATTTATATCATGAGATGTTTCTTTATTATATTTCAACAGTTAGTGCATTGCTCTCATTATTCGTATTAATGTTGACTGTATCCTCTCATGTTTCTTTGGTGTCTTATAAAAAATAAAGTTACATTATTTCCAATTTGTTCTTTTAATTCTATGGTAGTATTTGGAAATCATTCTGGCCTATAAATACATCAAACGCTTAAAAAATAAAAATCCGAGGGTTTTTTTTTTCAGTTAGAAATTAAAATGAGACAAATATATTAAACTATATAACAAAAGAATTTGAGAAATTTATAAGAAATATCATTTTTGTACTTTTAATATATTTCAGGTTATAATTTTTATTTGTTAACATTAATTATGTAATATCATTCTTTAATATACTGTTATCTTTAAAATCAAAACTTTGTCACACACACACATATATATATAATCAATTTGAAAGGGAGAACGGTTTTCTTTCCCCTTATTAGAATGAATTGCCTATATGTAACCTTTAGGAATAGAGAAAAATGTATACAGTTTCTATATCATACTTTTTTAAATAATAAACATATTTACTATTTTTCTCTACAATTTTTGTAAAAGTATTGTAGTCAATGTGTTTACATGTTTCTCAATATATTGGTTATAAAATATTGCAGGCCCACAAAAATTTGTAAAACTTGGTCTACTTTTTCATTAATAAATTTTAATTGACTTATATTTTTTTATATTCCTTGTATTTTATAAAAAGTAATTTTTATTATAATGTATATTTGCATAACAAGCAAAATATATTTCATGCCCTATATAATTTTCATTTTTTAAAGTTTTCATTAAAAGTACGGTATTTTATCTATTACAGCTGGAAAAAAATTTGCAAAATTGAAATTTCAAAATACTTTTCAAAAAGTTTATTAAATATTTTTAAGACTCTGTTAATAGATGAGGTTTTTTTCCCCTAATTTAGGTTTTTCATGTAAGTGAAATTGTTAATGTGTAAGTTATATATAAATAAATATTTGTAGCTTATATAAAAGTCTAATTTTCATCTGCGAAGTTGATTTGATAGTGAAATGAAAGTTATATCTGGATGCTTGTTGCTCTGGTTAATTTAAAATGTTACAAATTAGATTAACTGATTAATCTAATTTGTTTATTTTCCCTCCAGGGCAGAATGTTAAAAGCAAAATGGTTTAAAATATACATCTAAGTGTATTTGGTCTTCGCCAAATTCTTGCAATTTGATAGACAAATGTTAAATTTAAGGGATCTCGCGTCTTCAAGCACAAATAACTTTTTACACATGCTATTAAGATGCCATTTTTACCCTTTAAATATATCGACCATTTTATAATTTCCCAGAATTTGATTAGATATATTTATGTGTATTTATATAGTATTCATAATACATATATACAGTTGCAAAATATATTTAATGTGTTAAGTACTAATTTCTTGATATATAATAATAAAACTAACAATTAATTAGCAGTTTTATTAGTATCCATATCTTATATTTTCTAAACACAAACTTTTAAAAGTTAAATACTTTATTTAGGATTAAATCAAAGCGTCTTGCCATGGTAGTTTGCCTTCATTGGAAGCAAAATAATTGGCAAACTTTTTTCGAATGAGTTTTGCTTCATCGGAATAATTTCTTTGTTGCCCTATTTCTAATCCAGTTAAATAATCATTTGACCTTAAACCTAATTGTTGAATACAATTTTTCATTCATCCTCATGTAATTCAAGAAATCTTTATCTTCCGATTGTATTTCTGTAATTAAATTTAGATGTGAAAGAGATTCACGCTGGAGCAGCGAATTTTTTGCCCATTTCTTTTTCTTATTGTTTGTTTGCTTTTCACCATCATCACAGTCCAAAGCAACAGCCAATAATACTTCTGTGCTTAATTTGCTCATGTTATATGATAATATTTAATGGCAGAAATTACAAGCAGACAAATGAGTACAACAATAAATACGTCAAGTCAGAAAAAGTGACTGAACAACAAATTATTGAAATTTTTGGCGATTTTTGATTTCCATTTACATGGCACACATTTTAAGCCAAAAGCAATAAATGTTGAAAAATGGCACCCTTAAAAATAACTTCTCACCCCAGATGTGCCTCCCCTTCTGTGGTCAGCAGAGTTTGAGGGGACTGTGTGCTTAATTACTTCCTACCCCTTCCAACAAATCCTATGGAAAAATTGTATCGTGTGTGGCGGGCTTTACTTTATTTTGGTTATAACTTTGACACTTTTGTCTTGAAGCACCTCAGATTGTCAGATAATATATTGATTCTGATAAAACCATTCCTGGCAGGATCTTCGAAGTAGTAGCAGAATGATAGCGCTCTCGCCTTCAGTTCAACAGTTAATGATTTTGATACTCATCTCAGGCTTGAATGTTTGTAAAAATTCTAAATACACTTTTAATTTTACGTCCCGGTTTAACTAGCTCCCGTATACAAAAAATGACTTGTAGTGATAAACCATAACGGGGTCAATCAACGCATACTATATGTATAAATGACAACGGTTTTCGGTGGCTGGCTCGAATTGAAACAATGGACAAGTCCTAGAGCTAAAGATCAATCATCTATTTAACACTCGTATACAGCAACTTTTAAATTTTCTCACCATTCAAATCATCACTCAGTAAAATAAAGAAATCACCTTTCTTTAAGATACAAGTCATCTTCCTACGAGATTCCAGCTAATGGCTGCTCAAAACACGGCGCAACAATTAGGTAACAGCATCGAAATGAAAATGTGTAGAAGCATATTTCCTTGTACCTAGTTCAGAGTTAGGCTGTATCAATCAGATGGTATAGTTTTCGTAATTTAGAAGCAAAGTACTTGACTTGTTACCCCCAGAGATATAATTCCACTTGTGAAACCTATTTGACGTGACCCAGCCGCCTTTGGAATATGTGACACTTCGTCGATATAGATATATATATATGTATATAACTCATTATCTTTCGACAATGAAGAAGACGCCCTAACCAACTATTCCATGATCTTCGAGATGTGAAAAAATTTTGGTTACAGAGATGAATTGAGAATCATTTGCACATATGCCAATGTAAACACATGAAGTGATGGATCCATTCTATCAACTGGGGATTCCTCAAGTTGGTGGAAGTTGCATTCTCCGAATAGTATTCGAATGAAATGTAATGGGATTCTGGTACATGTGACATTATTTCTCCCTAGTGAACGTTAACTGGTTATCCTGGACTACCATTTGATCCTGTACGTTAGTTTTCGACAGTCCACTACAGTTTTTATCGTTCAATGAAACAGTACATTGTTCCATCGCGTTGGAATCATATTGGTCTGTTAAATTCCAGGTATGGGCAGTGGGCTTTCCTGGTCACCCTATTCATCCAACTTCAGTATAATATTGGGAATATAATTGAGAGAGATTTTTCAAAGCTTTGACTGCCCTCCATCTAATAGTCGGGAATTGTAGGAAATATAGTTTAGGAGTTATGGATATCTATGTCTTCCTATCATTGCCTTGTAGAGTTTATGCAAAGACAAAATCCATATGGCATTAGAAATTTTTCAATCTCTACAAGCAACTTAATCAACTATCTTTAAATATGCAGAAAATGAGAGTTGGTCTGTTTTCGCTCTACGAACTATATTTGCACCCTAGAGCTTATTCGACTATATGTCTAGTTTCGACAGTTAAAATGAATTTTGAACACCACAAATATTCACACTTGGAGTGAACGTCAAAACCTCGAAGAGTAGAACTAAACAGCAACTACTCGGCAGCCATCTGATAATAACGAATATTAGAAGTATACTCAAACCCATATTTTTATTTGGGAAATTTTCGCACAAAGCGATTTTTTATTTGTATGAATTTCTTGCACTGCTATGAAAATTTCAATCAATTTGGAACATAATGGCGAAGTTATCAATAAAACTTTTCTACATACATTGGAATGTTATTTTCTTGTAATCGATGCTAATTCTGAATTTCAAAATTTCACGGGGAACTTTTATCTTGTATGTGTTGGCAAAACAACACTCGCCACAAAATCTGATCTTCGATTATATCGTAACTAATAAAAGCAACTATAAATAAGTGAGGTAGTATATTTTCAAGTGACAAAAGCGATTTTGAACCAGTTCACGTACTGATAGATAACGAAAAATAATGGTCATAATATTTGAAGTTTTGCTAGAATAAAATAAGTACAGATCCAAAGAAAGTATTTAAAATGTTCGTATGTGTGTATTTTTTAAATCATAATCCAAAAGATGTAGTGAGATTTGAAGTACCTGCCAAGCATTGTCTCTTGATTCCGTTTAAAAAATTAATTCCTAGTTATTTCGTAGGATATTGAGTTATTTTCGTCTTGAGACTTTTATGCAGATCCTATTCCCGATATAAAATATTCTTATAGCTATTCGTGAAGTTTTGTGTGATTATATACGAGGCTCTTATTATAGTTACCCAATTTTAAAATTAATTTAAGCGGTTATTATATACTAAAACACTAATTAAGCAACATAAGTTTAAAAAATAATTTAATTAATAACACACAATTTTACAGATAAAATTATCAAGATTAGATCAAGGTGCAACGTGCGTGCGTACGAGTTTGAATTGAACTGGTATCTCTTCTGCCGGTCCTAAAGTACAGTCCGGGAAAAGTTCGAATCGGCTGCTACCTGTGGACATCTTACACAATCCTCTGCACAATTTTCCAACACAGTTATCTGTACAAAAATAGGTTTGAGTGCATATATGTGCATTAGTGTAATCAGCATATATGCTGATTACACTAGTCAACATGAGCTTTTTTCACAACAAAATTAACTAGGGATTCTAGGGCAATTTTACATTCTGAATCCAAATATGTTATCAGATTCCTTTCATAAGGCATTTTTTGTGTGAATATCATTTGTATTTTCCTTTGATTTTTGAAAATTATGAATAAATTTATCCAGATTGATTTTGGCACCAAGTTGATTGTTAAGCATGTCGAAACGTGTTCTACGAACGCTTATGCCTATTCATATTTTAACATGTTAGGTCAAGTAATCAAATACCAGTATTCCTGGTCTTATAGTAATCAAATACCAGTAGTCAGTATTGAAATAGTAGTGAGCCTGGTTACACGTATGTGGTTGGCTGTTGTTTTTATTTCTGCTGTGGTTTTGTATTGTTTTTATTTTTATAAACTTTTCATTATGCCCAGAAAGTGTTTAAATGAACTTAACAACTTCTGCCACATCTGAGGAGAACTGACATTCAAGTATCAAATATGAAGTTTCACATCACTTGGGAAAAATGTTATGAACTGTACTTCGGTTGTACAGCTGATGATTTCGATAATGAATGGGCTTCAGATTGTATCATATCATGACTGAGAATCATGTATTAGGTTTTAGATGAAAGGGAAAAATGGTACACATTATTTGTTGTTTTCATGTCTTATGACTTGGAGGGAAAAGAAGGACCAACTAAATGTTATTTCTGCATAACAAGCATTAGAGGTATATTGTCCAAAATGAAATATACAGTAAAGTATCTTGATTTAGCATCTTCAATGAGAATACTCTTCACTGTACCTTATAGTGAAGAGTATTCTGTTCCAAAGAATTCAGCTTTATAACATAAGTGATAACTTGATCAAGTTCACACTGAAGACAAAGGAAAACAGAAAAATGATTCTACCTTTAAAACAGGTAGTTCTTCAGAACCTCTCTTTTTATCCCAAGAAGGTCTTAATAACCTTATTAGAGGTTTAACATTGTCTAAGCAGTCGAAGGAGCTTTTAAACTCCAGGATTAAAAGTTTGAATCTACTTAAAAAAGACATACAGATATGCGTTTATCGTTGTGGATATAATAATTTTGAACACTACTCTAAATGCACATTTTTGTAATAATGTTTGTTCAGCAATGAGAGCTCTTAAATATCAACACCAGCTTCTTGAGTGAAGATTATTAGCTTCATCGGAAGTTAGTTTGAAGGTTTTATTGCATAATGGAAATGCATTACCAGCAATACCTGTTGCGCATGCTAGTGATATGAATGAAACATGAAAATATGAAATTGTTGTTAGGAAAAATTCAAAATATTAAATGTAAATATACTATATGCGATAGCTTGAAAGTAATAGTTTTATTGTTAGGTTAGCAACTTGAATACACAAAATTTTGTTGTTTTAAGTGTGAAAGAGACAGCCGGTATGAGAAGTCTCATTTTATAAGAAAACAGTCGCCTAAATATGAATCTCTTATTCCAGGACATAAAGATGCATAAAAGATACTCCTTTAGTGGTTCCCGAAAGTTGTTTTTTACCTCTTCTACGCATTAAACTGTGGTTGATGAAAAATTTTGTAAAAACTGTGGGCTAAAGTTCTGCTGCCTTTATGTATCGAAAATCTAAATTTTCTAAAATAAATGATACAAAATTGAAGGAAGTAATATTTATAGGACCACAAGTAACACCAACAACAACGTATGATAAAAATTTTGTGTAACTGTTAAATTCATAGAAAAGTATAGCGTGGAAAGCATTAAAAATAATTTTTTGTGGATTTCTGGGCTATAATAACGAGGGAAACTAAGGAAACAGCGAGTGATCTTCTATCTTCATACAAAGGAATGGGCTGTACATGTCCTTAGAAATTCACTTTTTGAGCTCCCGTTTAGACATTTTCCCTTGAAAATTTTGGAGTACTCTTTCATGAGCATGGTGAGTGTTTTCCTCAGCAGATTGCTACCACGGAAAAGAGATACCAAGGTAAATGGAGTCCCTGCATACTGCTGTTGGACTATCAAGAGGTACACTTTAAATGCAAAATATAGCAAAAAGTAAAAATATTCAAAAGTAAGTCAGAATTAACTGAATATTTATCATTAAATGTGTCCCACGTATCAATTATCGTAGAACTTTAAAAATTTGTGTTAAAAATCCTTGCCTGATTGAGAAAGTCTGAGTACATATTTGAACTTAGTGGGGAAAAATTAATGATTCCGTTTATTTAGTCCTAGTGTAAAAAAGAAAAATTTTTGAGACCCATGTTATAAATGATTAATACTTTATGTTATGGGCAAAAGTAAAAATATGTTAACAATTTACTACTTTACAATTACTAAAAATATAAAAAAAGAAAAATTTTTGAGACCCATGTTATAAATGATTTTCTGTTAATACTTTATGTTATGCGCAAAAGTAAAAATATGTTAACAATTTTTTAAATTGCATATCATCATTACGAATGTTGAGATTTTACTTTCGCCCGATTTAGAAGTGGTCACATCAAATCATTAAAATTTTGCTGAGGGCTCCAAAAATTTCGAGACCTGTACCATTTGTTTCGCTGAACAAGTTAGCCAGAACACATCCGTGAGTGTCTGGGGCTATCCAAGCAAGATTTATACGACGATCCTTTGCTGGTGCTAGATTTTTTGTGGGTGTTTAACTTTATGGAGCTGGTCTAGCTCTACTGCCCAAAGAGGACATGCAACAACAACAACAACATGCTGCGATTTTCTTCGAGAGTACGAGGATGTAGTTATCCAGAAATAAATTAGTTTAGTTTTCCTCTATGCAAATACTATTCATAGTTCTTTTAGTGACAAGGACTACAGTTATTTCAGCTTGAAGCCTTTTCACAGGTTAAAACACATACATATTTAAGAAACAATAATTAAACACAGCAACTTCAGAGCTCCTGATTCAGGCGTCTAACGGACACTTTCCCTCATTTTTAAATAATACACTGTCTGAGACCAATAATTATACCTCTTCGATATAGACCCTGAAAGTTTCTAGAGCATTCCTATAGTACGTCTATGGTAACTCAGTTCTCATTGGCCTCATCGACTTGAAACTTCGGAAATATTGACTAATGATTTGTCGCCAAAATCTTCGCGAACTTGCCAAAAACAGCTCCAAATGTTTCCCAACCGATTTCACAAATGTGTTTCTCAGCTCTAAAAATAATTATTTATTAATTAACATTGTTAGTTAACTGAGGTTAAGAAACTATTATAAGGCACAAACATAAATCATATTATTCACTCATTTTATACACATGTGCATATTTGTGTTGTTGTTACTTATAACACATGGACAAGCCAAGCTCACTATGCCATTGGCTATGCGAATCTAAGTCAGTAGTGTGCGTATTTCGTTTAACCAGAGCACCACGAAGGTGAAAGTACGACTTTGGACTTTGCTCTAAGCACTCCTCCGATAGATGGCACCACTAGAGGAATCACTCCCTCAATTTTGACATTGATCTGAAGGGTGAGGAAATTTTCTCCAGACCATTAAACCCATGGTAACTGTTCAATGACTGGCCACAGGACTTTCGATTACACAAATTCAACGAATACGTATATCGCATGTACTCGGTGGGTCTTTGGTAGCATTGGGAATTGAATCCCAACCTTCCGGAAGGAAGTCGATGTTCTAATCACTAGGCTACCATAACCCGCATATTTGTATTACATATATACGTACACATAATAAGCGAATCTTTTTTGATTTACATCCTTAGAATAATGTGGCTAATAAACAGTATGATTCCTTTAAACACAACTATAGGTTAAGAAATCGCAAATTCTATTCGGATTGTGATGAACTGACAACCGAAAAAGCTTTGCCAAAAATCGCTACGAAGCTGAGACCTAGAGATGTCCCCCTTCTCTTCATTCATATTACACAAACAAAGAGACATCAGACACAACGAACGATAAACATGCTTAAGGGCTCTCAACGCGATAGTCTTCGGTAAATCAGGAATCGAAGCGACTATCTTCTGGAGACTAGTATGACACCTGCTACTGCAGTCCGACGTTCAGCGTTGTTTCGTAGAATTAATTAAGTTCATGATGAGAATTGCATTCTAGTGTCTGAGGATTTTAATTTCCCGAGAGTGAATTGATTGAGAATTCAGGAAGTACTCTAATTTATGTATATTTGCTTAGTTGCATTTGTTTCTGAATGCTTATCTTTCCCAACCGACATCTGAGCTGGCGTCTTACCCTTCAGAATTCCATATCATGCCTGATTAGAGACATTGAATTTTATCAAAATTTTTACGTGGATTAGCTCTATCAGGAGCATGGTTCGATGAGAAGAAATTATCAAAGCACTTCCTTCCAAAAATGCTTTAGAGCATGGGTGTCTAAACTATGATCGTTCGTGGGCCGCATGGCAAAAAAAATTTTTTGCTGGGCCGCACATACAATATTTTTGCAAAAAATTGAAATAAAAGTTAACTCTATGCAGTTTTATTAAAATAAATTAACTTCTTTTTATTATAATTTTTTTATTTTTAATTTGATATGTACAGGTACATATTTATTTTAAATTTGTAAAAGTTTCGTTTCATTTAGTTTGGATTTCATAAAGATGGAAAAAATAATCAAATTAATGAGATGGATGAATTTGCTTTTGTCGAACAAGCGAATCGAGATCGGGTTCAATAGACGAGGTGCAATTCTTAATGCATTTTCAAGATGTTTGTCGGTAATCTTTGTCTTATTTTTGTTTTTTGTATGCTTCATTCTTGAAAATAATTGTTCACAAATATAGGTACTACCAAAAGCTGAAGACATTAATAAAGCATGATTGTGAAAATTAGGATATTTATCGCGGGGTAGGTAATCTTTATAAAACTCCAATAAAGAAACATTTCCAAATTTTTCTTTCAGTTGAATGTCACTTTGCAGTTCAATGCATTCCATTTGAAGATTTGAAGGTAATTTATTTATTTCTAGGGAAAATGAAATAGAAAATATGTTGAAATGCTCTTCATTTTTTCGAAAATTTTGAAATCTACTTTCAAACTCTTAAATTAAATCAAAAATTAATGCAGCATATTTTGTGCAACTCACAGGTTTATGTGCAGCCAAAGTACTGAAATGCATCAAATCCTTCACTTTTATTTGATTGTGCCAAAATTTCAACTTTCAAACGCTGTTATTGTTTGGAACATATTATTAATAATTTGATTTCTTCCTTGAAGTCTCAAATATAAATCATTCAAATGCTCTGTTAAGTCTACTAAAAAAGCTAAATCTGAAACCCAATCTTCGTCTTCAAATTCAGTCACAGGTTTCCCTTTTGATTCCATAAATATTTTTATTTCAGTTCTTAAATCGTAAAATCTTTTGAGCATTTTCCCCTTACTGAGCCATCTTACTCTTCTGTATAATAAATAACATCTGCAAATTCAGTGCCCATTACCTTGAGAAACTCTTGAAATTGTCTATGATTAAGTCCTTTTGCTCTTATGAAGTTAATGGTTTTTATAACAACGCTTAACACACTTTCCATTTTTAAAATTTTTCCACACAAATTGCCCTGATGTACAATACAATGATATGCCATCAAGATCGTATTGCCGGCAGCGACGACATCATTATTAACCATTTTAACGAGTCTCCCATTTTTACCAACCATGGCAGGTGCTCCATCGGATTATGATAGCTGATAAATTTTTCATGGATAAGGAAAACCTTTCCATCGTCGTTTTTAATGCATGGAATAAATTTACAGACTTGGTTGTGTCTTTTAACGATACCAAAGCAGCCATTTCTTCCGTGATATTATAATGTTCATCGATTCCTCTTATAAAAATTGCCAATTGTGCCGTATCAGAAGCGTCAGTGCTTTCGTCCATGGCTAACGAATAAAATTTAAAATTAGTACAATTGCTTTTTAAAGACTTTTCAACTGCATTCCCCAACTCCTCAATTCTTGTGGCTATAGTTTGGTGTGATAAACTGATTTTAGAAAAATCCAACTTTTTTTCAGGGCAAATTATGTGCTTTTTATGCATTCTTTTATAAATTCGCAATCAATAAAAGGTCTTGATTTTTTCGCTATTAAATTTGCTACGACATAACTTGCTTTTACAATGTCATTATTTTGAGTAGCTGTCTTTTTAAGAAATATTTGTTCAGACGATAGCTTTTTTTTAGTTCTGTGATTTCATTTTTACGGCAAACGCCGAGATATACATCGTATTTTGTGGCATGCTTTTGACTATAATGTCGTTTCAAATTGTAGTCTTTAAAAACTGGCACAACGTCCCTACATATTAAGCAAAGTGCTTTATAATTCTCCTCAATAAAAAAGTATTTCTCTGTCCAGTTTTTATTAAAAACTCTTTTTTCATCTTCAATTTTTCTTTTTTTAGGTTCTGATTGTTTTTTTTTAATGACATGGAGGCCATCTAAAAAAATTATATATTTTAATTTTATAAGCAAATATCCATAATGAATATGATTTATTCATATCTTTTTAAAGAATTTGATTCAAAAATTAGGAAATCAAAATACAATGCAATATATTGCATACAAATATTGTAATTCTTCAAAGAATATTAAATTTTTATGAGATTGTTTTACACGATATTTTAACAAAATAGTAAAAATAAATATATAAATTTTGAAATTTCAAATGAATATGTAAATTTTATAAATCAAAACTGAATATTGAAACTGGGACACAAGGCACCTACCAGCACAGTAATGGAAGTAAGGCAGGTGGTGGATGGAAAAGTAGAACAAGGTGCCGGAACAGTCAATTTGTACGGTGAGATGGATAATACTCTCGTAGAGGAAATAAAATCTCTGTACTCCACTACTAGCTAATTTGATGGCTGGTAACGCTGTCTTGAAAATTGATCGTGGACCGGTCAGGGATCCCTTTTATAGACTCGGAGAGCATGAAGAATTTTCTGGAACACCCCCAGCTGTAGCAGACGCGCTATTGGGTCAAGTCGGTGCGTGACGTAGGAACTGGCACGTGACCATGCGCCAAGATCACGCGCAGAACGGGATTCAGCGAGAAGAAGTCCAACGGGCCGGATCCATTTGGCGAACTTTTGCGAACGTTTGATGGCCCCTTTTTCTGTGAGGGCTCCCTTTGGCCAAAAAACAAAATACAATTAATTATACTGCATACAAATTTGATTAATAACCACTATTCGGGCGGTTTTCTGAGGTGATGTTCTCTCTTTTCTTGGCAACAATATATATTTTTGAAACTCATTTCCACAGACACCTTTGATACTATTTGTATGAAGGACTTGTTGGGCGTGAATCCTCATAATCAAATTTTTAATTTTTTAAAACACATCGGTTTTTATTGTCATATTTGATTCCTGTTTTTAACTTCTTACCTATCATATACACTTGTTGATTTATCTTTGTTATCTGTCTACCCTTTCTTCATTTATATTGTTATGCACGTACTATGTTAAATATGAAATAGTTAAAAAAATAAATAAATAAATAAAAGAAAAGAAAGTGTTTACACCTTGTGTTGTCCACAATTTGTCCCTTGAGGACCCAGTGCCATAAAGCCAAGCATACCAAACCACAGACACCTTCAAAATTATTGTCTACAAGATACTGCATGTGACTAAAAGTACTGGTGTATATCCTAGAAGCACAGTTTCTTAGTTCTATTCTATTCTTTCTGATAACTTATTGCTTGGATTTCTCTCAATGCGGGGAGGTAGAAAGTAACATCAATTCAAGATGACATTCTGACCCACCTTTTTCTTTCATGTTCTCAAATGGTATTTCCGGAAGGAAGGAAAGGAGAATAAGGTCCAGTAACAGTCCATTTTCTAGTTTCGACCTCTGAAAACTTCAGGCCTTAAGAGTAATAGAACTGGCCACACAAGCTGTCTTTAACCCTTTCAATACCAAAGAGCCCAAACACCCGTACATGCAAAATACCAAAAGCGCCCGGGAATGCCATGTTTATTTGCATGTTTGTTACCCACTGCTTGCCATTGTACGTTGACAGTGGAAGGCGTGCCGAAAACCCATTGCTTTTTTTATCTCCTTCCGGATCAATAGGGAGAATTTGAATAGTGATAAGAGTTGACCAGGAAAGAACAATGCAGTCCAACACTGCATTGTACGAATCCTGGGAAATTTTACTGCTTCTACTCTTACACCGGGGGGAGGAGGAAATCTTCGGAAACGAAAAACTACATTTTCGTTCGTTTTGGTATTTTGAGTACCCCTAAGAATTCAAGCCTCGGTATTCAAAGGGTTAAAGAGTTAAATTTTTATTTCAAAATAAATGTCAGCAAATCGATTTTATATGAAAAATATTGCAACATTTATTTTTTTAATAAAAATGTGTAAATTTAAATATTTTCATAATTTGCGCTTGGGCCGCATTTTAAAGGCATTTGGGCCGCACTTTAGACAAGCATGCTTTAGAGGATGTTACCATTTTTTTCTTTTGCTTTTTTTTACTTAATAAATGTCAAAAACATTTTAAAAAGTATGTAAATAAAAAGTAAATAAATAATCCAAAGTATTTTGAAAAGTAATTAAATATAAAGTCTATATTAGGGGTGTTTTAGCACATTATCTGCATACAAGAACATTAATATTTGTGTTTTAGAATCAACTGATATCATCAGTTTTACTCAGTTCATTATAGAGTTAAGCAGCCTGAATTTCCTTGTACTTAGTGTTTGAGTAGTATATACATTATACAGTTTAAAAGTAAAAACTAGATAAAAAAAATAGTCGTTTTTTTGTTTTTAGTGTACATATATGAAAATTCAATTACATAATTTATCAGTATTCATTTGTGATTTCCTTATATAATCGATTTTACATATCAAACTATCATAACATATATATCCATGTTTAAAGTTTTTTTTTAATATTTGTTGCAAAATATAAATTTACAAAATTGTTCAGCGTTTGTTTGCGCTATTTTGAAGGGAAATATTAGAATTATTTTTATAATAATTTATAGATAAATCAATCATCGTTAAAATTACATTTGTTGCATTTTATTGATTCTATTTCCACATTCATTGTCATAAAATTCTATATTTTAAGCTTCGATATTTATGATGCAAACAAAGTTATAAAAAGAATTTTCTTGTAATGAAATGGGGCAAGTTTATTTTTAAAAGATTCAGAAGCAATGATTTACACTTTAAATAATATCCACACAAATATAATGCGCTTAATAAGAATTTCCTATATGAGCGACCAGTTATGATGCTAGTACACATTTTCATGCTTTTAAAATGCATATTTAGATTATACATAATAGCTTATTATTTATAACAGACCCCCTTGGATTTACAATTTGCCAAACTCATAAAGTTATTTTGAGGATATTGATGACTCAGGATCTGCACGACTTATTTTATTCAAGTTGTCATTGTCGTGTACTGACACTATATGAAAAAGATATGTACTGAAAATATTTTAAAAATTATGGCACTTATCCTATATTGGGCGATATAAATAAGCACACATTTGCGTATATTATACACAATTACGTTATACAAAGAACTCTTTTCTTCATTTAATGACAGATTATTTTTCGATTTTGTGGATTTCAAGTTTTAATCGAAAATCCACTATAAACATTATTTGTGATATGGAATAATAAAATAGTTATGTATGTAAAGGAAAAAAGTAATTGAGTATTTCGAAATATCTGTACTGATTTCTACCTTTTTTCTTTTTGATCTTGACAATAATACGATACATCATCTACAGTATAACATGATAACTCATCATTACAGTATATCGGAGAAAATATATTTTAGGGTGGCTACTGGCAAATTTTATGTCACCAAACGTATTTTCGGAGGTGTTTATAAAACAAAATGCGACAAAAACACAATGCAATGACACATAATTAAAAAAATTACACAAATTGTATAAATGAATGTTTATTACCATATTTAAGATTAGCCAACCTGATGCCAAATTGGCGAGAAATTAAAGGGTACCCTAAAATATAGGCTACAGCATATACATCAGTTATACAGAATATATCAGAATATAAATGCATGGAGCCCAAGCTTTTTCCTCTGACATAAAAGTTGGCCACATGCTCACACTCATCAACGACCAAAATAATATTTTGTTACACTAGTACATGATACCATGATAATTCTACTGGAAAGATTCAAGAAATGCGTTAAAAAGATTGGGTAGATTATACCAATCTTTAGGGTACTCCTCAGTTTCTAACCGGTCTGGCGCCATATTATTAGCGATGTTGGCTTATCGTATTTTCAGCGTTATCATGTTACTTCAAACATGCACCAAAACAAGCTTGGCGAAAAAAAGTGCCAATTTTTGCAGTGAGACACACTGAAGTATATTTTCTCCAAAAAGATCATCTACAAGTATTGGATAATCAAAGAACTGGAGTCTAATGTAAGACTTCGCTAAAGTGAAGAGATCCGTACAGAGGGTAAAATGCGCCAAGCAGGCGATAAAGTGGTGAGATAAGTTCACCAAACTGGTTTAACGGTTCGGATTACGTATGAATGACGTGCTTTTCGTTTATGAGGTAACGGGATCGCCTGATATGCGCGTTTTGTATGTAACCCTTGAAACTATTACAGAATAATCTTGAAGCATTCAGTTTCGATATTCGATTTTTGGAGTTTATGTGTTGCTTGCGAAAATTAATAAGTATGGATGAGGGTATATTGATTTTACGTTTTCGTGGAGTACGTATGGAGAAGGAATCATCGGGAAAACATAATAGAAGATTTTTTAGATGCGATAAAAAAGGTATATTCGCCAAAAAGTAACGATTCGGAGAGCGATGAAGATTAAGTGAGTTATTTTGTTTTTCATTACAATTTTATTCATATTTAGAGAATAAAATTTTTATAAAAATGAATGTTTCCATAAGTAAATGAATGTTTAAGTTGTGTGTATTGCATGTTAGTGTTAGAATGAGCCGCGTACTGAAATTTCCTTAATGTGGGCGATATATTAAAATTCGAGTTTAAACAAAAAGTGAAATTTGTTAACGTTAGAAATTTAGCTTTATTGCCCGGTTGCCACTGTAGTAGGTAGCGCTACATTGATGTTTTTTTTAAGATGGGCACCATTACCCGGTATATCTAAAATCGAATTTAAATATAAAATGAAATTTGTTAACGTTAGAAATTTAGCTTTATTGCCCGGTTGGCACTGTAGTAGGTAGCGCTACACTGATGTTTTTTTTAAGGTAGGCGCCATTGCTCGGTACATTAAAAATCGAATTTAAATAAAAAATGAAATTTGTTAACGTTAGCAATTTAGATTTGCTATCGATTGTCACTGTAGTACGTAGTGGTAATTTTTTTTTTTGTGAGCGCAATTGCACGGTATATTAAAATTCGAGTTTTAAAAATTCCGTTTCTAGTTATTAGAATTTTAAAACTTCTATAGTACTTAATTAAAATGAAATATTCAAATTTTTAATATTTGGAATTCGGAAAAACGCGCGATTTCGAAGCTGATGTTCGAACGCGATCGTTATTGGTTGACGGCTATCGCGCGTAGTGACGTAATTTAGGTTGGCGACAGAGCTGTAGAGCGTTTGGTGCGAAAATTTGAAATCGCGCCAATCCCGTACGGGTCTGGTAACTTTTACCGTAAGACCTTTTTAAACATCAATAGCATACCTTTAAACTTACATAAGAACTTTTTTGTGTATAAATAGTAGGTCGATTTCACTTTTATCGCAAGGAAAGAAAATTAAACAACTAAATATTGTTTTAACATTGGAACTTTCGAAAGTAAATATTTGCCACTTAAATTTTAAAATTATTTTTCGCCACAATTATGTCATTAAATTTATTCTCTTAGATTTCTATTCCTAATAAGTTCCGTTGCAAGTAATATCTCAATTTACACATTAGCTAATATATTTTGTTAGATTATATTGCAATATGTTACGAGCTGCCGGTTCTACCAAACTAGGCAGTTAAATGTTGACAACAGCCATTTTATTCTGAATTGCGATCTAGATTAGATCTAGAGATTATTCTGAATTGCGATCTAGATACACTTTAGCTGTCACTGTTCTGCTTAAATTTTCTGTTTAACCACACTAATGGCGAATCATTGAAAACTACTAATATTTAATATTCTTAACCTTTTTAGCTATCTTCGAGGTTGACAAGGTCGACTAAGTTTTTCATCCCTTCAGGGTGTATATGAAATTGAGTACCAAGTATGTTTGGGCACTAAATACTGCGGGTTTCACGTTAGGCTGATTACCGAACCGGGACATATGTTTCGCACCCCAGGGCCCTCGGTCCAAATAACAGACATGGGCATTTGATTGGCTGTTGTCCCAGTAAGTTTAATTTTGTGTAATATAAAATTTTACAAGAAAAAGTAGTAGCTTCATGCCGCTTCTTGTTAAGATTAGCAAAGTGAAGCATCATTTGCCATGGGCAGTGATTGGGAGGAATACCACATTCTTTCCCTCATTGGGTTGCTGGAGTTCCGTGGGCTGATGATGAGTTCACTTTAATATGTGACATCCAAAACTCTTCCGCTGGTGTGGCATGAATATAGAGATGAGGGTGCCAACTCAAGTGTGACCTCGTCACCTGACCGTGGATCAAAATTACGAAGTGCTTGGTGATGGGTGAGTATTCCGAACCCGTAAACCTTAAGGTACAGTCCGGAGATCACCTGCACAGCTATGTATGTATGGACTCTGGTGCTACTGAGTATACAGTTTAGCCTTTTTAGTAGGATGATATTCTTGGGAATAGAGCACTTTAGGGCATACATACAAAGCGGTACAGGTGAACCCTAGGCTGTACCTTAAGGTTAACGGGTTTGGAATACTCACCCATCACGAAGGGCTTCATAATTTTGAGCAGCGGTCAGGTGACGAGGTCACACCTGAGTTGGCACCCATCTCTACATATTCACACTACACCAGCGGAATGATTTTGGATGTCCCATATTAACGTGGACACGTCCCCAACCCAATGAGCTCCAACAACCCACTGAAGGAGAGTTCGGCGTGGTTACCCTCCCAACCACTGCCCGCGGCAAATGATGTTTCACTTTGCTGATCTTAACGGGAAGTGGCGCGAAGCTACTGAACCACAAGGTTACAGCAAAAACTAAAATCTGTTTAATTGCGTTCTTTTACCGCTCTTAGTTCTTTCCACCGAAGCCAATATGATGTCTGTGCGTTGACAGGTCAAATAGCTTAACTCAGTGCTAGTACAAGGAAATTTGTAGGCGCTCACTCTAATGACCAAAGCCCCTTACTGTCAACAGCCTAAGTTTTTGAATCCCGTTCAAATGATTCGACACATAAATTTTCTCACTCATCTCCAAATTTCTTCATACTATAAGAGAACCATGCAGGCGTTTAACATGCATTGATTTTCTCAGTAAAACTATCTTCGGAAAAGTTTGGTATCGTATTCATCACCTTTAGGACATAAGAAGGGACCTCCAAAATCCATTAAACTATAACAACGAATTAGAAGAGATACGATTAATGACAGCAAAATAAATGTAACTACATGGTTCCAACTAGCATTCGTATTTTTTGCAGTTATATCTGCTATTTGATGTGCGGCTTAGTATTAGAATCTCATTGTTTTTAATAGAAGTTTACAATTTCAATACTAGTAACTAATATTAAGCATAAAATATATATTTTCTGTTTACGTATCTGTAGAGTTGAGTGTGTGAGAATTTACCGAAATCCCATCTATGCATCAGGTGAGTGCAGACCTCTATACTTGAAAAGCCCAAATCGCGTTGGATGTTTGAACGTCTTACGATAAAATTTCAGCTGGTAGCAGTAACATTATATCGCTTTTACCCATTGATACTTAACCATAGCTGTTTTCTTTTTGGCTTTTCTTACTTTTTTCTGTTCTACTATGAATATGCAAATGGCTTCAACCAAAGTAAAATGTTAAAAAAAAAAAAAAAAAACTGATTTTTGGTGTTTAAGAAATGAATTACGTTTTCGAACATTATCCGTCTCACTTCAACAACTTTCCAATTTCGATTCGAACGAGTCGAATCCACAATCATCATCTGTAATGGGTGTCTTGAGTCAAAAAAATTCCACGATTGTTAAACGGCTTGTGTCAACGTGTATGTGATTCGTGTTTGCTTGAAATGACTTTTGGAACCACGATTTTAGAATTCACAAAACCAATGGAAGTTTTAAGAACAAAATGCTTCTCAACAGCTTTTATATTTCAAATCGAATGACGCCATGACACGAATTATCACCAGAATTGTATATCATGTGTCCAAAGCCATTTGTCCATGATCAATGGTCGGCTTTTGTCAATTTGTGCATGGTTCGAATCTATTCAAAATCGCTTGATGAACCATTGTTTTGGTATTCACATATCAATCAAGATTTTCCCTTAAAGTATATTTGAACTATTTTGAATCGAACGAAATGAACCAACCAAGTTATCATCCAAACTGAATCTCAATTATCAAAAGCCACAATTGACCACGGTTAAACGGCTTGTATCAATGTGCTAGTGCCTGGAACATGATTCTCAATCGATGAAAGGTAGGATGTTTTACAAACCAAGAGAAAAGTATCTTGCTGCCGTTTGGCAAAGGATCTTTTATTACAAAGCGAGGTCCTTAGAATAAAAAACTGCAGTGTTAAACCCATGGTTAGAAAACATTCGTTAAGCATCTGCTTGTAAAGATGTGACGAAAATGATTTGGAAGACGATTTGAGAATCTCGACTGAATACAGACGAATATAAAATGACCCTAAGGAAGTTAGTGAGCCAAAATGCCGGGAAAGAGAGCAGAAATTAGCTTAAAAAATTTACTTTACGAAATTTAACTCAACAATGTCTTTGCAGTTTTCAGAATCCGAATTATAAACATTAATATCAGTGGAAAATTTCCTTAATATTCAAAACTATTTTAAACAAAGTGGCGCAAATACTGAGCTATATCTGAACAAAACAATTACTTGATAAATTTTTGAGACTTTTTTGTAAGGTGGGTAAGTTTTTGTTACATCATGAAAGGAATTGTTTTTTTACACTATAAAATATGCAGAGAAATATATTTATCTTAAGTATGCATCTAAGATTCGTTTTTTTCCGGGAAGTTGGTAAAAGAGGCTATAGTTTATAAGTTTTAAATCACTACACAAATTAGGGATACCGCCCTGATAGCATTTTATCTTTCGATTCAACAGTTTATGGGTTCAATTCCCACCTCTGGCGCGGATGTTTGTTGTAGTTCAAAATCCACTTTAAACTGTTGGTCGTAATCTGAATAACGAGTGCAGAATAATAAGTGACAAATAAACCAAGCAAAACCTGATTGTGAAGAATTGCGGTTCCCATTATATTCTTCCCCTTCTAGCACACAGGACATACATTTACAATTGTTGTTAGAGATTATGAAAAAGATTCAGACTGCAAATACGCTCAAGTAGTTCGAAGATCGTTCGACATGTTACCGATCAAGAAATTAAAGAATTTTTCAGAGCTTTAACGAAATGTAAATTAAATTTTCAAATATTTGATGATGTAGTTCTAAGTAATTACACTTTTGATTTACATGTTTTTGTTACATTCGAACTTTATTTCTAAAATATTAAAATAGTTAACTTACTTTTAATACATGTATTTTTTTATTCGTTCTTATGAATAATTAATTAAAAATATTCAATTATATTAATTAACATTAACAATTTTTTTTACAAAATTAACATCATATTTAAAAAAATAAAAACTCTCCGCGTTTAAAAAAATAAAAATAAATAAATAAAAAAATATAAATTAAAAAATTAAAAAAAATAAATAAATAAAAAAGCGTCCAAAGTCCGGTTTGGGACTCTTTTAAGATCACCGAAACACTGAAAAATACACAAGGTAAAAAATATATTATAAATCAAAAGGTGATAAGTTCGATTTCTGATCTTATTAAATTCGCCAAGCTGAGAAAGACTATTAAGATGTAATGTCCTTTCACTTTTGTGGTATGTAAGTTTGGAGACGAAGATACAAACTCATGTGTCGACTCGTTACTCAAACGTAGTTCAAAATTATGGCACTGGTGCCGTATAATCCATGATGCCAAATTCTGAGATTGGTGACTTTTTGGCGGATTTTCTTATGTATCTAGCCACTTCATTTTTATTACGTCATACATGTGAAGACCTATAAGAATTATGCAGAAAATTTTATTTTGGTAACCCTAGTATTTACGTCATCACGCACGTTACATTACGTCATCTTGGCAACATTTCTTCATTGCCAAAAAAATTCAGAATTTGGAATCATGGATTTTACGGCACTTGTACCAAAATTATAATGCGTCTTTGCGTGTTTTTTAATTATTGGAATCATTTTTACGTTATTTTTATTATGTATTATTGAGTGATTATTTATTGAACTGATTATTGATTGAAAATTGATTCTTGATTGTATTGAGTCTACCTTAGTCTAATGATAAGAATCATGTTATTCAGAGAAGACTGTTCCAAATTCAATTCCATAAACTGTCCAATCAGTCTACTGTAAAAAAGGCAACTACGCAAGATGATAGTTGCCTTTTGTGCTTTCTGCTCATCGCTCAGGTTGGGTGATTAAAAGCTTTACTTGTTTTTTTTGGTGACAAGTGTGTATGTATATATTACAAGAGATGCTTTATGAAGAACTTCTAATTTAAGAACACTTTCGATTTTACAAACTGGTCCGTAACAGGGTAGCATGCAGGAAATAATAATTTTGGTTCCTATATACGAACTAAAAGCTTGAAAAATCTTTTTTTTTTTTACGAGCTTATGAATGTTTGCGTTTATGAGTTAACATGATTTTTTCTTTAAATTTTTATTGGGAAACTTAGATTGAATTTAGAGAATCGTAGATCTTTGGAATTTTGAATAACTGCACTGTTATAATGTTGAGAGATCCCCCAGATTTTTTTAAAATAATTCCTGGAAAGATTTTCTCCCATCTAACACCAGTCTCACAGTCCATGCATCAGAGTATAATCAATTGCTTCAAGTACAAATATCATAAAGTACTTTTTCAAGGCCATTGCTTGATTTCACCTTATGCAGTCGATATTTTTGCAAGGAAAGGTCACATTTTTGTAAAGAGTAATCACGACTTGTGTGTGTGGAATCACCTTATGCTTTGCAAGGTGATTCCACACTTTTCTCGACACTTTTGCAAGGAATAGTTTGATGGCTTGATTTCACCTTATGAAGTCGATATTTTTGCAAGGAAAGGTCACATTTTTGTAAAGAGTAATCACGACTTGTGTGTGTGGAATCACCTTATGCTTTGCAAGGTGATTCTACACTTTTCTCGACACTTTTGCAAGGAATAGTTTGATGGCTTGATTTCACCTTATGTAGTCGATATTTTTGCAAGGAAAGGTCACATTTTTGTAAAGAGTAATCACGACTTGTGTGTGTGGAATCACCTTATGCTTTGCAAGGTGATTCCACACTTTTCTCGACACTTTTGCAAGGAATAGTTTGATGGCTTGATTTCACCTTATGAAGTCGATATTTTTACAAGGAAAGATCATGTTTTTATAAGGAGTGGTTATGGCTTAGAATCATCTTATCAAGTGAACATTTTTGCAAGCAGTGATTATGGTTTGGAATAACCATATGAAGTCAGCATTTTAGAAGCAATGTACTAGTCAATATTTAATTGAAATGATATGGGAGAAAAAACAATATCTAAGTCAGTTTGACATGCAGGCTTTATTAAAGAAACTATCGTAAATGGAAAAAATTAAGAACATTTACCTGACGACTTGAAAGAAGATAAATTACTCATCTATTAACCTCGACCCAGAGATTAACAGCTGCCCTAAATTTCTTTTCGGGACTCTTTAAATGTGGACTCAGTTGTCATTTGTACGTAAGAAGTGTACGATGATTAAATGATAGAGAACGTAACGAATGAGGCGGGAAAATACTTTCTGATATCAAACAATTCTCACTTTAAAAGTGATTTTTCTCAAATTTCTTTCTTTTTTTCATAAAATTTCCAACTTTTTTGTTGTCTTGTGCCAGCTAGGCTGTCATTATGGGGTGTGCTGTGTGCTCCTCTTTTCCAACTGAACCATATTTTGCTGTGAAATCCGACTTCCTCAGTACACACATGCTATAGGTACCCGTTTATAGGTTAGGCACCCATTCATATATGGAAAGGACAAAGCCAGGATAGATAGGGAGATAAAATACATGTATTGTCGAAACGGGATTCGAACCCAGGACCACCCTATCCGCAGTCAAGCACGCTGACCACTAGGCAAGGTGGGTGGCACATTTTCACCCTCTTCTTAACACGGTATGTCAAGTAATTATTAAGATACTTGTGTGTATGAAACTTTGCCTAGGTGTCCTATATATGTATATAATTTTATTATCAATAAAATGAAGCGACAATTTGAATATACATGAATTTTTTTATTTACAGCTATTTTTAAATGTTTAGTAAAATTTTGTAAAATATTCATATTGCTTTATATTTTTAACTATATTTTCTTTATCTTTGAATATTTTTCTTAGATTTTGCTTTATTTCAAAGAACTTTGTCACTCAAATTAAGATTTTTTTTATTATAATTAGATAACTTAATACTCAAGTTAAGATTGATGTATTTGTAGATTGTTAGCTGTTTAATTAAAATTTCACTAACATTTGGAAGAAAATAACCGATTTCACAAAAATCACTATTTGTAATGAAAATTTTTTTTTTGGCTATATTCTTAAATCATAATTTATCTAAAAACAAGATAAAAATTCAAATTAACTTTTAAGCAAAAGTTGCCTCAAATGTAGGCGGATAACACAATTACGAATTTTTCATTTTGCGTTTGTTTGTTATGATATTAAATAAGTTTTTCTAACACTATCTCATCAATTTATCAAGAGAAAGCACTTGTTAAAAAAATAATTTTAGGATCAAACTTTCAATTTCTTACTGTACAAACTTTCAATTTTAATTTTATCGGTCTCTACGAGGTCATAAAATATATTTGTTTTAAGAAATATGCAAAATGTGTATCTTATAATTTCAGCATTATTCATTCATTTTTAAAGGTGCTTTTTTATTGGCACACAATCACTTCTAAATAACATTGCTCAAAAACAGTATATTTTGCTTTATAATTCCATGGAAATCTATTAAGATTATTTATAAGTGCAAATTTTCTCGCTAATTATACATTAATATCTCAATAACATTAACAATATTTTCCAAATATATTTTTTAATCAAATTTTCATTGATCAGGTATTTTTGCAGTACCTCTATTTTTCAGGTGATCTAGTAAATCGAAATGTTTTATATCTGTACTAATTAAATACCTACTGCATGAATTCAGTTTATTACTTTGCTATAAACTAAAATATTTTACATCTATATTTAACTCTATAATTGAATGAAATTTAAAACAAATACTTAACATTTTCATAAGAGAAATGTTTGAATATTTAAATTTATTTGGCGTGATTTAGTTCTGCTTAGAAAATAAAACAAGCTTTCATTGAAAATATTTTACCATAGAAATACAGAGGAAGAAACACGATTAACCACACTTAATTTTTAAAATCTCAAAATTAACTTGGATAATTTGGGACAATATATATATATATATATATATATATATATATATATATATATATATATATATATATATATATATATAATGTAATAAAATACTTTATATTCCAAATATGGATACGCTTGTTTATATTTTTTATTTAAGAAAATCTAATGCGCAATTTTTTATTTCAAAAATTAAATGCGCATATCATATTTTAACATTTTATTATATGTGAAAATCCCTTAGTGAAAATTTACAGATTAAAAAAGTATACTCAACTAAAATATATTTATACTCAAAATTGATTTTATTGTGATTAAACTTATTGACTGATTCTTTTTAAATGCTAAAACAAGATTTTTTTCTTTAAATATATTACCCCATACTAGCTATTTTAGATAAATTTTATAAATATTTTGTATTAATAATTTCCTATCTTAATTTTAGATATTTAATAAAATACTCAAACATCTGTAGAAAAGTTCTTAATACATTTATTTATACAAATTCTTTAAATGAAATCAAACTTTTTCATTTGAAATATCTTACTAAGGAAAATAAGAAGGAAAATTAAAACATATCATTAAATGTTATAATTTTTAAATTTTAATTGCTTATTTATTTTAAGATAAAAAATACCATATTGGTAATTAAACTTCAATAAACAAATTAACTAGCCTTTAAGATTTCCTCTGGATGCTAATTCATTATGAAATTACTATAAGCGAAAACTTGAACGAGTTTTTGCACCTCGTTTACTATAAAACTCTCGTGGTCTATTTTTATTTTCACAAATTTTTTCAAAAGCCTTAGTACCTAAAACTGGATTTCTTCTATATAGTTCTTGCCATTCATTTGATTCAAGAACATTCGATTTATGACATTTCATGTATTCAACAGCAGAATTGAACATGGCTTCGTTCGAAAATTTATCAGCTAGCAACAAAACATCGCAAACATTATTAATCGTAAGAGATTTCTCTAATAGAGAAATACATTTTTTAGCTAATGCGGGTATCTGATATTTTTCTGCAGCCATATAAAGCCTAGTTGCTTCTGTGGCAGCGAGATTGGACACGAGACCAGAATATAAATACTGCACCATCAACAGCAAAGTCTCGTGGTCGATTCCAGTCAAAACTAACGTATCTCGTTTTGTATCCTCCAACATCCTGGAAAATTCTGGAGATCTTGCTTGGAGAATGGCTTTGTGGCAAAGTACTTTTCCATTACCTACTTTAAGTGTGATATCATTGTAGCAATCGCCATCATAATATTCGCCACTAACACCTGGACGATTTTTAATTTTAAAGATTTCAAACAAATCACTACTAAGGTTACTTAGGTGAGCAATGGTATTTGGAAGCTCATTCAGTGCTTTTTTAACATTCACAATTTCGCTTATTTTATCTCCTTCAGATACTTCCAGTTCCATATTAAGTTTTAGCATACCATCTATCAAGCACTTGCTTGATTGTAAGCTACTTTTATTAATCACGGTAGGGAATTCCCACTTCTCTTTGTTTACAACACCTAATTTCTTCGTTAGCGCATCGGACTCAAAGTGATGAATGTGGTCTGAAGATAACACTAAATTCCCATCTATATCGATAGCAGACAATTTACATCTCAAATATACCTGTTTGCTTTCAGGAAAAGAGACAGCTTTGAAACTCAGTTGAAAACTATTTTGGTTAGGTTTAGTTAATGCAAAGGAAGCCACAAATTGACTAGTATCGAGATCAATAAATTTTACAACAGGATCTTTGAAGGAACTGCAGTTGCTTATTGGCCAAACGAAGCATTCCTTCTTAGATTTTATTCTTGTCAGAGCTGTACTTTGCGTAGTAACAGGAAGCAGTTCCGATTTTAAAGCATCTAAATTATATTGATTAACTGCATTACACAACTCAGGTAATATAGCATCTAGGTTACCTTCTATTTTTCCACTATAAACATAATTCAGCAAAACTGTTAAGACAGGTAAGGAAATGTCCGTCACGTTAACAACAGAGTTCTTAATTTCACTGTCTTGGATACCGAGTATTTCAGCTAGTTTTGGAGCACGGATGCATAAAATTGTTCTGTGAACTTGTAATTTATGTGTTCCAACACATAAGGTCAGGTCACTGAATTTTCGACTCTTATAAAAATTTTCCAGGTCTCGTGACAACCTTTCAATGTCACTGTTTGTCATCTGTGAGTCGTCATCATTCTCTTCGTAAGACAGTTTACAACGGAAAACCAAATCGTTTTGGAGCGGCAACTTGCATCGTTCCAGCTCAATTGCATTTGAAAAATCACAGTGGAAAACGCTGCTGCATCTACATTTCCTTTTCTTCGTAAAGTGAACATCGTCGTTTTCACCAAGAACCGAAAGCTCGCAGTTCACAAAACAGTCTTTAGAGTAATCCATACAAATGGGAAGGCATTTTATAAAAGCACTGTTACGTCCACTTCTCGGATAAAGTTCTAAATACCACTGTGTATATCCGGATATATAAACTGAAAAATTAGGACTGGCGAGACATTTATAATCAAAGAGTTCATTTCCAAGTTTTGGAAGATTGGAATTAAAATTCTCAATCCGCCAAATAAATTCGAATTTTTCAGATCCAGCCATAATCGACTTCTGAAATGTTTTATCTGAAGCACGATAAGTTTAGAGCAATAAGAAAATTAACTACCTAAAGTAATATGACACGAGTTTAAAATCATTATCAATTTTATCTAGTTTGGAGACTTGATAAGTTATTGTTGACGTCATAAAATTTTTCTATGTCGCCAACCTGGTAAAATGTAATTTTATTTTCAGAAAATAATAATTAGTTTAAAAACAAGCAATAAGAAAAAAAATTAAAGTCAATTCCTACGTATGTTCAACAAAGAAAAATGTTATTTTTCCCTCATAAAAAACTAAAATTAATTAATTAAATTTGTAATGAATTAATATTTGAAAAAACCGTATTACATTAAATGACTCACATTAAGAGTTTAAAAAAATGTATTTGACCTGGAGTAGATGAAAAAGATGAATTTTATTAGCAATTCAAAATTTGAACAAGATATATATGGGAAGAGTGTGAACAAATAGTAGGAATCGAATAAATAGTTAAAAATATATTGCAATGAAAAAAAACTTAAAATATATAGTTTGAATTTGAATATTTGGTTTGATTTTTCCATAAATATTTTTATCTCCAGAAAGCTAATTTATCGGGGACTCTTTTGCTTTAAAATAAATTCCAAACCCCTACACTAGATATAAGAATAGAATCCCTGATCAAACAGAAGAACGATTATATTCAGTTATTATATTTGGCACTTATTTTAGAAAATATATATCAAATAATGTTTACTCAAAACCCGGGCAGATTGTGCTAGCAGAATATTAATTCAAATTTCTTGAATAATGAACATAATACGAATTCGAAAAATTCAAATAATGCATATTATCAAAAGAAAATAATATACAATCGTTAATTTGGTTAATAATTTTACTTACAGTGAATATATATTTTATTTTTTAGAAATTCTATTTTAGTTATAAAATTATATTTACCAGCTTTTTCATGTTATACGATACGAATACACAAGTCTGTTACATATCCTAAAATTATTCATATAAATGCAGTATAAAATGCAAATAGGGCAAGATAGTATTATTTGTTCAAAGCAGCTGTCCAACTAAAAAATTGGTAGAAATAATTTGTACGAAACAGTAACTTACTTTTTGTGTGTGTGAATATCTTATTTCATTTAAACAAATCGTTAATGTGTTCAATATATAGTGGTTAGTGCATCGGCCTTAAAGTATGGAAGGGTGGGGTTTGATTCCCAATGCCGCTCAAGATCCACCGAGTACATGCGATATACGTGCTCGTTAAATCTGTGGAATCGAAAGTCCTGTGGTTGATCTATAAGCAGTTACCATGGGTGTAATGGTCTGGAGAACATTTCCTCTCTCTTCAGATCAATGTCAAAATTGAGGGAGTGGATCCTCTGGTGGTGCCATCTATCGGAGGATTTGAAGAGCAAAGTCGTACTTTCCCCTTCGTGGTGCTCTAATTAAAAACGACAGACACACCCTTCTGACTTAAATTCGCATAAACAAGGCATAGTGAGCTTGACTTGTCCAAGTGTCATAAGTAACAACAACATATATTTAAATTTAATCAATAACATGACTAATTTTCATAAAAAAAAGTAATTTAAAGACGCTAAAAAAATTTCAAAATGAAACTTTAGCGACTAAATATTTTATTTAAATATTTACTTACGTCTTATAAGATATACAATGTTATCATTATTACTATCTCTAATGAGTTCCCATATCTAATATCTGTCTCCTCATGGCCTAGTACTTGGATCTTGCTCTTCCCAGTCGAAGGATTAAGGTACAATCCCACCCGCTATTAAATAATGGTAAACGAACTATGCATTCGTCATGCACATCTGTTGAGGTGGAAATTTTCTGGGTTTTCTCCCTTGTGATTTGAGGATATGGCCAATGAAAACGATTTTCCTGTGTGTTTCCCTAGAAGGCCAGAACAAGTCAATGTTAAAATACATCATGATGGTAGACTCTTCCGAGAGTTTTACCGAAGTCGTGTTGTCAAGGTAAACTGTAACCGTACTTAGTATATTTTGGCGAGGGTTCTTATTTAATACAAACCTAAAGAGGTTGTCTAAAAAGGGGTGTGGCTAATGATGTTAACTAGTAGGGCGGATTTTATAATGTAAACATATAAAATATGAACCGAATCTGAATCACAAATATTGAATAAATTAATTTTTTTAGTAGATATATCGTTTAAATTTAACAGGAATTCTATTTTTCTTAAAATTATAGCTGATTTTCATATTATTTTAAAATAGTGAATTTTCTCAGATGTTCGGGGCTAAGTTCTTAACTAATCATTCGATGTTTATTATTCATTAGTTCACATACATATACATCAAATCTCTATAATATTTCTTTTTTTTTCTTTATTTATATCACTTTAAAAATTACTCCAATAGATTATTTAATTAACTTAAAAATAAATTTTCAAGACTCATTAATGTTGTAATTTTCATTAGTTATCCTAGAACCGAATTTCAATATTTATACAATTAAATGAATTTCAACAACCTAAATGAATTGCGATTTATTAATACATTGTATTTCTTTTTCAAAATTTTAATTATGAGTAAAAGAGTATATCACGTTTGCAGTTTTTCTAATAAAGAAACATTACTTCGTTACCAGAAAAACTGTAAACGTGATATACTTTTTTACCTATAATTAAAATTTTGAAAAAAAGTATTACTTAAAAATATTATCTCCGAAATGTACTGGCCAAATTGCTTTTTCTTAATAAGAAATTAATCACCCTTAGTTAAAATATTATTTCTCATATTATCTTTTAAATTTTTTATCAAAAATTAACTTCTTTAGCTAATAAGAAACATTTTTTACTATTAAAACTCGTGTATTGCAATTTTTATGGTAAAATTATCTGCTTCCATAAATTCCACAAATCCTTTTAATTTATTATCCTTTTATTTAAAAATTATTCTCTCTCTCTCATTTAGGAGATTTATCCACTTAAATCAGTCATTAGTAATTTACAAAATACCTCCAAAAACAATAAAAACTGTACTAAAAATATGTAAATGATTATGGAAAAGGAGGAAAGTTGATGAGTAGAAACTTTATTTTTTACACTTTGCAGTTATAAATTTAAACATCTTTATAAATTTGAAATGTCTTCTATTTTAGATTAAAGTTATATAGCAAATTATTTTTTGTTGATGTTGTATATCTTGATTTATGGATCAATAATCCAGGGAGATTCCCAAAAAGTAAGCTCATGAGATATAACTTATTGCCTTCTCATGAGATATCCAGCAAGATTCATTGTTCTTTTTACGTGAGTCCTAATTTTTTTACCAGTTGTCTAAGTCAAGTTACATGTCTATGAAAAATTATAATATTGATTAATCAAATAAATCTTTTCTATTCAAGAAAAAGAATGTAACATCTAATTAATATTTCTTCGACTGATAAGTATTTCATCAGCACTTCTCTCTGGATGTGATTATTAACTATTTAAAAAAATCAAAATGAAAAACTATATATATATATATATATATATATATATATATATATATATATATATATATATATATATATATATATATATATATATATATATATATATATATATATATATATATATATGTATATGTATATGTATGTATATGTATATAGATTAAATCTTTTTACTTAACAAACAATATTTTGTTAATATTTTCTTTTGTAAATAAAAAATGTTAACTTTTAATTGTATTTTGATAACAATAACATTATGAAATATAGCTCCCAAAAGAGGAAACTTCATAAAATTGAAATATAATTTATGAAAATTTCTTAGAATAAAATTAAATTATAAATAAAAAAATTTCGTTAGATGTCCTTAAAATTTGAATCGTTAATAATCAATAAGAAACGCATGTAAACTGAGAAAATTTTCATTTCGAATAAAATTAATGAATATGCATGTTATGTATAATTTTATCACTGCAATTTCGATTATACTGCATAAAAATATAAGAATGGAATTACAGAATGCCTAATTTTATTAGATAAATAAACTATATTTTAGGATTTACTCTTTTAAGAAACACCTAGATTATTAACTTCTTAAACTACCATATAGGATATGTCCAGTAACATCCTAACAAGAAAGGAAATACAAATATTTATTTAAATATTATTACATTCAATAGTTAGGGCTGCATCAAATCTAAAGCTGGATGATAGTAAGTCAAAATTTTGGGAATTTTCATTTTAAAAGAAAAATTAATATTGCATAAAAAATAAAATGATTTATACGTCAGATTTTTTCACTTGATGATTAAATTAATTACATACTTAAATCCTTTCCTTTCCAGACAAAGAAGGAACCCGAAGAGTATGAGCAAAGGAAAATTTAAAAATAAATCAATTTCTTAAAATTATCAATTTTCCTGTAAATTATATTTCATAAAAATCATTTAAATGTGTTGATAGTATCAGAAAAGTCATCTTTAGTATCAAGAACCATAATAGAAACATTTGTTATTGAGTGTTAAGAAATTTATAACATCTCAGAAATTGTACATCGCCTTAAAATAAAAACTCTTCAATTTATTTTTAATCTTAAGTTTTATTTTAGTCATTTAGTCTAGCGTCATGTTATATTCATGAGAAAGTCCCTATTGAAAAATGTGTCTCGTTAACCAAGTTCTAATCTGAAATCATCGATTATAACCAGTGACCGCCAACGAAAGAAAAGGGGAATTTCTATTAAAAAAAATTCCAGGAAAAGGACTGTTTTCCTGGAATCGAAATGTGATACAACTATGGAAACTGAAAAGTAGTAACAACCAAATTCGAGGAAAATACATATTTAATTTCCATTTGTTTTTTACTGTTTACATCGTTAATCTATCATTACTTCTTCCCAAATATCGTTAGTTTAAATCTCACAAATTTTGGTTTTTAATAACATTGTTGTAAATGAAAAAATTTTATTTTAATGTATGAAGCGTAATTTTTATTTTCTAACAACGAAATTATGTATTTTTTATTAAACATAAGTTTTATAATTTTTATCATATTTTTTAAAAAATAATTATATTTTTATGTTTAATTAGTAAAAACGCCCCTCTATAACGAACAGTCCGTCTATAATATGTACTATTTACTATAATTAGCATCAAATTTTACTAAAACCTGATGAGAAAATTTCAACATTTAACACAATAACATACATCAAACGAAGTGTGCATTATTTTTTCCACGTCTTAGTATCTGAAAAAAAAAAAAAAAAAAAAAAAAAAAAAAAACATATATTTTACATTTTGCTGCGGTTTTTCCAGAAATGTTTCAATTTTCGCAAAGAATATATTGTGAAAAATGCAAGGATTTGATATTTTTTATATATATAACCTACACTTAAAAAGTATGTGATTTCACTAAAACAAATTGAGAAAAAACTTCTAAACAAAAAAAATTATAAGTTGAAGAAAATGATTATAAGTTGACAAAATTATTAAAAAATTCAAACAAAAAATAAAATTAAACGAAAGTTAAGTTTTTTAATGAAGTTTTTTTATTGAAAAAAAATTTTTAGTTAAGTAATTTTATAAATTAATCTTTGTGTTCCATATTTTTAAGCTAGTAAATTACAATCCGAAGCATATTAAGGTAAAATTCAAACATGTGAATTCAGATAGTTGATTTATTAATGTTTTTTTACCAATTTCAACGTCCCGTGTCCCCCAAGTAACATTGGTTATTTAAAAACGATGAATTTAGTTCGAAAATTTTGATTTTCAGAGATCTTGACTTATGGAAAAAAAAAATATCGAATTTTATTTTCTGTTTAGCACGTACTTTATGATGGTAATATATATTTGCGATTCCGATAATTTTAGGATAAGAAAGGCAATAGAATCTCTCAAAAAAATGCTTTTCCACGTCTTTAAGAAGTAAATTTTCCTAATTGTACATCATATTTTTTCAATATTTTTTTAGAGGTGAGAATATTTTTTAAAAAACAATTAGTAAAAAAAGACTTAAAAGCAACTACTTGCACTTATATAAGTAAATTATGAGTAGTTATAACAGCCTTGATTGATTTCCAGACGAGTTCAAATCGCTATTTCAATCAAATCTATAATATCAAATAGTGTTTAGATACCTGATACTATTGTTCAGCTTTCAATTATTTGCGGAAGATTATAGGTAATAACTAATGTTGATAGAAGATTATATTCTGAAGTTCGTATCTAAATACTATGTGTCCATGGTTGCTGATCCATATTCCACTCTTTTTAACCATAAAATTCCAAATGACCGTGGTAGCCTAGTGGTTAGGTTTTTCGGCCTTCCATCCGGAAGGGCAGGGTTTGATTCCTAATGCCGCCAAAGACCCACCGAGTACCTGCGATATACGTGCTCTTTAAATCTGGGGAATCGAAAGACCTGTGGTTCGTCTTTGAGCAGTTACTATGGGTGTAAAGGTCTGGAAAAAATTTGCTTTCCTCCAGATCAAAATTAAAGGAGGGGATCCTCTGGTGGTGCCATCTATCGGAGGAGCTTAGAGCAAAGTCGTACTTTCATCTTCAGGGTGCACTGGTTATAAGAAAGACGCACCTGTACTGACTTAAATTCGCATAGCCAACGGCACAGAGAGCTTGACTTGACCAAGTGTCATAAGTAACAACAACAACATAAAATCATAAAGTTTCTTCCATTTCGCACACTATCAACTATAGCTACTTCTGTAAATCTAATCATTAAAATTTTCTCAAGGCAGTAAAAATACATTATAAAGAGTTGTTTACCAGAGAATCCAAAGTAGCTATCATTTAAATAGAATTTTTTTATAAATAATTTTACACTTTTAAATTATCATTGCTTTGCGGTCAGGCAAGCATGTTTCGAAAGTAATGTGTAACAAGCTTGAATAGAATATTACTTTTTTTATTTAACTATTTGCTTCCTCAAAAAATATTTGTTGCTTGGAAAATAAAGCACATATTTTTCATATCAGCTGGTAATTAGTGATAGAAATATCATGTCGTAAGCTCTTCGGCATGCTTCAGGAAATATGAGTTCAACTAAGATAAAATAAAGTTCGTATCATCTGATTTATGCATTCGCATTGTTTACCGACACAAGGAAAAAAGGCAAAAATCTTTCTATCTGAAGATAACATTATCTTCTCGTTTGTTTGATTATATTATGCATTGTATATTTTAGTTTCACTTTCATTGTGAAATCTATTTTTTCTCCATAATGAATGTTTTTTTTTAACTTTTTTATTAATTACTTTTTTGCCTACTTGAGAAACATCTATACCATCCAATGTAGCAAAAGGTTTCCACCAGAAACTGACCAAGGGAAGTAAATAGTCTGGCTGACAGGGCCCACACATTTCGACATAGTCTTCATTAGTATCATGTCAGTTAGAGACTCCTAAGTACCACCATTACTACGAAACCAAGTGAAAACACTGTGACTAAAATATCCTGGAATGCAGTGATTATCGCGGATTTGTGTAGTGCTAGTTCCGGTCTCATAAATTTTTAGTGACTATCTCAATGGTTTTTTTGAATAGAAAGTAAATCCAACACAATGTGCTTAGCCCATCACAACGAGTAGTTTCTCAAACGGTCAATAAACAATTTCCCTAGTTTGTGTCAAAGTTCAACTATATATTGCACGTGTGTTTCCCAATTTACAAGAACTTTTGTACAGGCGAAGGGAAGCATTGGCCCTCGTTAACAACTACAGAGGCCTGCGCTTAGATATCTAGTGAATGTATGAACGGTTATACTGCTCGGCCGGAAGTATATATTAATCACCAAGACCACCGCAACACATTAATCAGTGAACAACTGGAGATGTTAATCACCAACGAATCTTCTGATAACAACATATTCAGCTCCCACCATTTCTACAAACAATCTTCAATGGGCAGATTGCGACTCACTTTGTAACAGCAGCAGAATTGCATGTCATATCCAAGAAGGCAATACAAAAATAAGGCATATCGCGGTGGTTAGTAGAGGTTTTCTAAATTTTCTCTAGCTGCACATGAATATGGCACTTTCCTATAAGTCCCTCTAGAGAGCACGTGACCCCAGTCAGCACATGTAATGGTGACTTTCACTGCGTAGGCGACACTAAACGTTCCTCTTTAGTCGTGTGATTTTATTAATCTTGAACATAAACGGAAAGCATTGCATCCAAGTTGGTTTGGTAGAGCAATTCGTTCGACTTGTTCCAATGGCAAATCAAATGCCTTTTAGGGGTTTTCACTGATTTGATATTTTATTTTTATAATTATTTTTATTCACTTTTTTACTTTAATTTTTCTTCGGACATATTTTTGGAAGGTTTAATTGAACTTATCACAGAAAAAATACAAATCTATTTTTTTCTGATTATTTTCTTTATAATTAACACTCAGCTAATTTTTATTTATGTACATATCACACAAGTTTGCGTTAATTTGTGTTCTCAAGCAACAATACGATATTATTGGACTGAGTGCTAAATGCACATTGATATAACATAAGCCCATATCAGGAGTTACCATATCCTCTATACTAGGTATGCCAAACGTCGCTCATTAAACTATATATATATATATATATATATATATATATATATATATATATATATATATATATATATATATATATATATATATATATATTGCATGCAGAATAGTACAAAAAGAAGGTATTCAATTATTTTAATATATATATTTCTTCCTCATCATTACTGCAAAAAATATAGTCAAATGGAGCAACTATTTCTTTTGAACGATATCGCCATAGTTTTCTACACATTTTTCATTTAGAATTTTTTGCACTTTTTACCCTCTCTAAGAAATTTCACTTTGCTTGTTATTTCCTTAAAGATTATTGTCGATTTTTCGCTATGCAGATAAACAATTTCACTGTTCTTTTAAAATCCTTTTCAAAATTTTTGATTTTTCCAGAGGAAGCGCCACCATAAAAAAATGAATTCAGATTCAGAAAGTTTAAGGATTTTAATTATTTTTTTGTTATTTTTACTTTAGCGATATTCTTCAATATCTTTGTTATCTGAATCGACTTTATTTCCAGTTTCAAATGTCATTTCTATTAAATCACCTTTGGAAATTTACTACTAAAAAGTTTTGAGCATTCTCCATAACAATGTCAGCAGAGTTTTCACTTCGAATCAATTCAGCAAATGCGTACATGCCAGTAGTTTCGTTTCCTCTGACCTTTCAAGCAAATATTCTATTTTAACATTCGATGATTTATGTCTTCTTCCAATATGCATGTAATGTAGATGTGTTTAGTTAGAACTCGCGAAACATATCTGATCAAATTGCATCGTAATTACGTCAGGAAGTAGATGGAACAGATGATGACTTTTTGGTACCAGAATGGCAACAGCTAAATGTAAATATAAACAAAAAAAGGCAGATTGTTTTAGTTTTATATTTACTAGTGAAAGTTATATAAAATATCGCATCAACCTGGAAAGTGATCAATTTCTATGAGTTATTTTAAATTGCGAGTAGTTGCTGAATAACAGCAATAATTATTTGTATAATCAGGAATAATTTCTAATCTTTATAATAATGTTGATACGATTTTCCAAAAGTTTGGTAAATATTAATTAAAATACAATTTTAATTTTAAAATTTTATATTAGCTTGTATATTTATATAGTTATAGGTGTACATTTATTATTTTCCATATTAATAATTTATGATAATTCACATTTTGATTGGTCAGTTAAAAAGTGAGATTTCTTCAGAGTTTCCGGGTTTGATATTGATAAAGTTCGGCGTTTTACTGATGAAATACGTTTAGAAGAATAACTGTGTGTAATTTCAAATTCATATAAGTAAAAATTATATGAAATTTTGCTTTGTGTTTATTTTTTTTATAAAGTTTGATTTCTTGAATGTGTGTTAATAGACTCGTAATTTCCTCTAAAAAACCTTATAAATTGAAAAACTTTTAACTTTTATTAAATTTTGTAAAAACATTTTTAAGTAATGTACGCTGTGAATTTTCATTTGGAATTGTTTTTATCACAATGATTGGAGGAAAATTCTAATTAATAAATATCATGAATGGAAATGAAATTGTATCATGAGTTACGATTCGTTATTTTTATATATCAAAATTATGCTCACAGCTTGTGAAATGCAAAGACATTACACAAGTTTAAATTTTATGTTGATTTTCCTTAGCTTCAGTATTAAAATTTGTTATGATCTATTTATTTTAAGATTGTAATAGTTATAAAAGTTTGCATAAATTAAACAAATTCCTGGAAAACACACACACACACACACACACACACACACATATATATATATATATATATATATATATATATATATATATATATATACATAAATGAGTGAAAAATGTATACTTATATGCATACAAGGGGCAAGTTTTTTCCTTTTTTTTAACTTAAAATTATTTATAATTGTTTGAATTTTTAAAATTCAATTTTAATATATTTTTTAAAACTTAAGTTTCTCATTTTACTTTAAAACTTTTTAGTACTCTATCTCCAATTTCTTATTTTTTGAAAACTCATTTTTAGTAAGAGTTGCTTAATTTAAATTTAAATTTTTTTAAAAATAAACGAGATTTATTTTGTTAAATTAATGGATTATTTAATTTTTAACTTTCTTAAAAATTAATTTTAATAATACAATCTTTAAATATGTATTCATTAACAATTAAGAGTATTTCTCATTTTCATCAAATTAAATTGTAGAATATAAGTTTGCAGTTAAAAAATTTTGCTACCAAAAAGACAAAAAAATGCATATGTAGATAAAGATTTCTTCTGTGTTATATGTTTTTATATGTGTTATGCAAATGTATATACAATTATTCATTTCTTATTCATTATTTTTTTCATTTATGTTTTAATATATAATTATATTAATATACATATTTCATCTTAGTATGGCTAAATTTTACTGGAATTTATATAAAATCTAAAATTAAAATAACTAAATTTTTAACAAAATTTGTAAAGATAAAAATGGTGCCCTCTTTGAATGTTTAGAAAAAGTTAGCTTAAAAATTTGAATTAACTTGATGATTAATGAACAAATTGAGTGTGATAATATATATAAGAAAAATAACATTTATAAATTGTTTGCTCATTTCTCATTATATTTGATTGATTAATTGATTTAAAATATAAAGAAATATCACAAACATTAGTTTTTTTCAAAGAAAGGAAGAAATTTCTAATTTCTACTACTGTGAAAAAAAGATTAGACCTAAATTTCTATTATTTCTAAAGAAAAAAAATTAAGATTTTGAAAATTACAAGCATATTTTTACTTTCTAAGTAACTGTTCATGTTGGGGAAACGTTTTTCTTCTCTTTTTTAAAATCTAATTTGGGAAAAGTATCATTTTTTGAATTTGTTCAAAATCTAAATTCTGTATAATTTTTAGTATTTGTTATATTTCTATTCCAAATTAATATTCTTGCAATCAGTGTTTTGAGTATTGTTTAATTTTTTTCTTCATGGATTTCTAATTTAACTACATTTTATACTTATGAATTATAAAATGATCTAAAAAATTTTCTTTCATGGTATAAACTTTATTCAGAGATTTTATTTTATTCTTGGCATTTGACATAAATCTGTTCAATTGAGTTTAGGATCGTGTAAATGTATTAAATTTAATTATATTTTATTGATATATTTTCCTTTTGTTTTAAAAAGAAAACAATTAAATTGTGTTTTATCAGCCATAATCATTTTCATTTTATTATTTTTTTCTTAATTTTGCAAAAACCTTTTCATTACAGAATTATTACTTTATAAATGTTATTATTTCTTTATCTCTAACATAATGGTCTTTGAAAAATTATATTTTGTATAAATATATGTAAATGCAAATATATCTGAGTACAAATGAAACCAATTAAGCTTCAATTTCTTATTATTTTTAAAAATAAATTTAAAACGAATTAAAAATATCAATATTATATAGCTTTATTGCTTATTTTATTTGTATCCAAATAAGTGACCAAAATAATGCCTATTTTAATTACTAATGTTTTAAAAAATTACAAAAATGGAAATTGCATTATAGAAAAAGTATATTTCATTTATTAATAGGTAATATCCTATGAGCCTGTATAGGTTTGGTACAATTTTTAATTTTTTGCATCTAGCATTTCACAGCTATCATGCCAACATAAATTATGTCACTTTGTACAATATCGGGTTTTCAGAATCCCGAGCAAGCTCAAACTCAAACTTCTCGCACTATTTTTGATTTAAAATATTTTATTATAATCACTTACTACAGGAATATTGCAAAACTAATAACTATAAACTAATTCCACAACGATTACATATTATAAAATAACTTTAAATATCAGTACAATCATTCTAGTAGATATTATTTAGTATATGTAGTACTAGCTGAATAAAATGTGCATAGTCAATTTTTTAAATTATTTTTTATAAATGAAAGGTATAAAAACAAAAACTATACAGTATATAACAATACCAAACACATATTAATAACTGCAATATAAATCTAAATCAATAACTTAAATAAGATAAAGTTTTAAGAAAACTTGGATTTTAACTTTCCTAGCAGTGGTGCCCACAATAAAAAAACATCAGTTAAACGCAATCTAGAATAGGTAACAACTGGGCTATAAAACTAAATCAATAATGTAAAAAAACAATAGTTTTATGAAAACTTGGATTTTAATTGACTGAGCAGCATAAATGCAATCTAGCTTGAGAAACAATCAGACAATAAAGCTGAATCAGTAATGTAAATAACATACATTTTCCTGAAAACTCAAGTTTGTGACTGATAAGAATCACAATTTACAATAAATCTAAATATATATGTGTCAGGTATTTCTACATACATTTAGTAAATCACATAAATTATATACAACAACAATTTTAATGGAATAGCACATAAATTAAAAGTCACGTAAATAACCACCTGTAGAAGAATTGTCGGCACCAGTTGGACAATACTGACACTCCAAATTCTTCAGTTTATTATACTACCTTCATACTAATTCAAAAATTCATGTGTTTGAATTTTATTCTCACTTCAAAAATATCACTTCATATTTTTGCATCACAATTTCAAATATAAATGTAAGATAAACATAACACTCAGCTAGCTTCAAAGGTTACTATAACTCCAAATAAATTTCACACAAGCACACATCAGGTTACATTATAAAATCACAAAAATCCATACTAGCTCAGTAATCTATAGATTTGTTGCATTTGCCATTCAAATAAGCTTACAAAATTTAGCCAAATTTTATATCTAATGCTTACTTCAAAAATTTTAACCTCTTATGAGCTATTTTTTGGGGCTAAACAGTCTCAAGTTATTCAACACTTTCAGCATCATCACTATTAACAAGGGACAATTTCTTTGTCAGCAATTTCTCGCAAGTAATCTTCTTAAAAAAAACTACTTTCCTGTGCTTCAAACAAAAACACATCCTCACATCCAAGGATATGTTGCACTGTGGGCAAAATATTTCAGTGGTTTTCCTGTCTGCGCCTAGCAGCTTATCTCATGATCTTGCAATTATTTCTGTCATGATATTTTCCTAGGCAGTTGCAATCCAGGGGGTTACATCTTTGAGATTTATGGTTGTAAATGTCTGAATCATATCTTGGCCAATTTTAATTTCTCGTGAAGTTTGGCTGAAGTGCTCTTCAATAGTTTCTCTTAAGTGTTTTCAAAACATTTTCGTCCATTTTGTTGACATATAAGCAGTCAGATTTGGAGGCAGAAATGGTGCTTTATGTTTCCATCTTTAAGTAATCTGCATCAGGATTAGTTGAGACATTATGGAGTAAACTGCTTTTTTGTCTGTGTGTGTTATTACTTTTTTATAGCCTCTCTTTTGTTGGCAAAAATTCTTTGAAAGTCAATCTTTTTTATGGTTTGATGTAGTATTATTACAGGCCAGAATAGTAATTTTCTCTGTAAACCCTGAGGCTGCTGCATCAATTTTAGTTGTGAGGCTCTTATTTGGCAACATTATTATATTTAAGGCTTGTTTCTTCATAGCTGCAATAACTGCTTAAAACTTATTGTTAAATTGCACAATTTCTTTAAAGTTTGATGAATTTTTCACCGTAAGTTTTCAGCTAATAAATTTTATATTGCTTTTTCCCTCTGTCTAGCTAGTTTACACTAGCTGTAAAATCTGAATTTTTTGTGAAATTTTTTTTGTGGAAATGCTACAAAGATGGTTTCCAAAAGAGGCACTCCTTTATCCCTAAACTCAACTAACCAAATTTACAAAGCCTAACTTGTTTTTTCATAATCACTTTATGATAGTTTTTCAATCTTTCTAGTGATTTTGATAACTAGTGAGGAACACCATTCTTGGAATTCTAATCTTTAACATTGTCATAGTCGATGCCATAGTAATCAATGTCCTTCTGCATAATTTTCTTCTAACCGGTTTTCTTTAATGCATCAAGCTTGAGGAAACAATCTTTTTTTCTCTTTTGTTAGTTTTCATAATCATGATTGTTAATAAGACTACTATAAAACACCATATTCAGGTACGTACTGTGAAAGAATAACTGCATTCTAAACACTGAACAAAGAAACAATATTTTACTAATCGAAAATGTACAATCTGCTAATGGGTGAGAAATTTCCATGGTAACTGTACAGTTACAGACACATTAATTAGTGAGAAATTGGAGACATACATTCACCATCATATGCAAGTTATTGGTTCACCATTCTTTAACAGTTTTTGTGTCATTAATTTTTAAATGAAAAATGCAGATGCCACTAGTACGGCAAATAACTGGAATGCTAATATATATCAATGTTTCTAGTACGTATAATGAAGCACTGAACTGAGTTAGATAAATTACATGTTTTACTTAATCCTATTAAAGCTATAATTCTATCTTGATATCTCTTAATACAGATATATTTTTATACAATTGTTGATTGAGATGCAGCAGAACTAGATAACTTTACAATTTTCTAAATTATTTTTTTTAACTGATTGTAAATATTAACTTAATTTTTTTTCTATATTTTCTTTTTTTCTCAAATTCATAGCTTTTAATCAAGAAAAATTGTTTACATATACTCATTTAGAAATCTGTAGAAATTTTTGTTCAAATCTAATGTAAAAAATTTATTAAAAATTTACATATAATAATGATTACTCTTTAACATGTAGTAATGCAACTTTAATTGAAATAAACTCAAGCAAATACATTTTTTCGCTGCATTGGCCAATTTATTTCTCTGAGTTTGGATTATATGTGTGATATGATATTTACTTTGCCAGTTTCAGAATAATCACAAGAATGTTTGCTTCATTTGACATTTTTAAATCACGTTTTGTGTATGCAATCATGTTTTAAACCAACTTATAGTTTAAAGTAGTATAAAAATGGGAAAAATTAATGACATTTAATCATTCTTAAGCAAGAAATTGATTTTAAACCTAGAAAAGCATAATAATGTAAGAATAAAAAAAGAAAAGCATAATAAGGAAAAAAAATTTTTTTAATATATTATATATGCATATATGGATATTATTATGTTTTATTATTATGAATTTCTGTTAACCTATTTCTTTTACATTTTAATTTCTTTTTATTGGAATTTTGTTCCTTACAAGAACTTTTGATATGTTATAATTTATAAAATTTAAAAATATTTTGTTTATCAATATTTGATTATGTTTTAATAATATATTTGTTTTAGTATTTTTTCATAAATTATTTTATGGTTATATTCATTAATTTCATATATAATGCTTTGACTTACTTATTGCTTTTCTTATTTTGTAGTTAAAACAAACAATATTGCTGAATAGAATACAGCAATTTACTGCTTCATCAGCTGCTACAATGATAAAAATGAATGATAAGTTTAAGGCTCATCAAGATTCACTCCCTCGATTACCCGTACCACCACTTCATCCATCATTAGAAAAATACTTGCTATCTATCCGCCCACTTTTGACTGAAGAAGAATATCAAAATACGTCAAAAGTTAGTTTTATTTTTGTTTTAAGATTTGATCACTTGTGATTATTTTGACTAAAGAATTTTACTAAGTCTAATTTTTATTCAAAATATAAAAATCATGTGTTTGCTTTTGTTTTAAATATTTGTAAAATATTGCTTTTGTATTTTAATTTATAACTAATCCCAATGGGAAACATGCATAGTTTTAAATCAATCTAAGGCTTGTGTATCTAAATATTTGAATGAATAACTTTATCTCCATAAAAATGAAAATATTTACTCTATTTCCTTCTCATCTGTGGTTTTTATATTCCATTTACAGTTTTCCGTTACAGTTTTTTTTCGTTTACAGTTTTCTTTACTATTTATATAATAAAATTCAAATGTGAAGTGTTTCCTATAGCTGTATTATTATTATTTTAATGTTAATTTGATAAGTTTTATGTATGCAAATCACTTATCATTGAGTATTTTGAATACATACTGAAGGTTTTATCAAACTTTCTAAATTTGTATGCTTGATATTATTTACATATATTTGATTAAATTTCTTATTTAATTCATACAGTCTTTATAATAATACTTTTTGTTCTTTAAAATCATTTTAAAACATAATTGAAAATGTGAATTGACTTTTTAAGTTACTTTAATCATTTAACATTGCTGATAAAAAAAATTATTGGCTATAGGTAAAAAGAAAAAACTATTTAAAACTTCCAAAATTTTAGCCAACTAAATTTTAAGAAGACTAGATTGATTGTGTGTGTGCATATATATATATAATAGACAATTTATATTTTCAAATAATGTGTCACTTTTTTAAAGTTTGCAGGGCTTGTAATATTTGTTGTTAATTATAAATAATTAATAACAAATATTACAATTACTTTCAAATAACTATTCTTATTTTTTACATTTACTTCTGTTACTACAGGATGCCCAGAAATAAAATATGTATAAAACTTTGAAACACTTATTATGCTGACAATCCTTAAAAATTGCATTCTTTTTAATATTTTTTTTGCCATAAAAATGGAAAAAATATTTTAATATTAGACAAATTAACTGAAAGAATTAAAAAAGTAAGATGTGATGATGGTAGAAAATGTGTACTGTATAATACTCTTTAAAGTCTAATAAAACATGTTTATAAAAAATCATATATAGTTTCCATGAATAATAAGAAATTAGGCACATATCTGAGCATTAAAAATCTCATAATCATCAAAAATATACTCTCAAAATTCTTTGTAAATATGAGGGGATTTAGCTATTTGTTTTAAAACCTAAAGGGTTGAAATAGTTCACAATAAAAAGATTTTTTTTTTGCAATTACCTACAAACACAAATTTAGGTTGTATAAATATTAAATTTAAATTTGGGGAAGTAGGACATTATCGGGCAAGACCTACAAAACCTTCACTCTCACTGAAGGATTCTACTAAATAAATAGTGGCTACTAATTGCATATTATACCCAGTGGCTTTGTGTTAGTATTTCATGCTCTCAAGGCACAGGTCTGAGGTTTAATCCTCAGGTTGGGCTAGGTCAAATCAGCCTTTCATTCCTTCATGAGTTGATAAACTGAGTACCAAGCATTCTGGGAAACTAAACACTGGAGGCTTTGCATTAGGCTGACCACCTAATCGGGACATATGCTTTACACCCCAGGTCAGGAGTTTTGGTCAAGAAAACAGAGATGGGCATTGTTGACTGTGGTCCACATGCGTTGTCGTGTCACAGAGTTTAGTTTAATTACTTATTAGAAATGGAATGCAATGGAATAACTTTATGAACTAAGAATAATAATGAAAATTTCAATAATAATTATGTTATTCATAACCTTTATGGATAAAATAGATATTATTACTAGTTTATATTATTTAATAATAATTAATGTGTATTTATAGATAATAAATAATTTTTTAAGTAACTGGATTCTGGTATATTAATTTTGTTTAAACTGTTAGCAAATGTTATTCAATTGTAGCTAGTGTTACTTATCAATAACTACTTAGTATGCATCCTCTGTATATGCGTATTAAAGCTGAAGAAATACTTAGCATGAAAAGGCTTAAAAATACAGAGGTCAGTGGAAAGACTACTCCAGGTTTTTGTTTTGGAGAAACTTGAATGCTGACATAACTAGTCATCCTTTATTAAGTATGCACATTGATTACATGATTGTTAAATATGCTTTTGATAAGCCTGATACGATCAAATTTCCTTAGCGAAAAGACTGGAATAATGTTGCCATCAGTAAAAACTGTACTTTGTGGTATACTGATGTCTCAAAAATGAATTCCAACACTGGGGCTGGTATTTGTTGTCCAGCTGATGATACGAAGTTATCATTCCCTTTACATACAACTATACTCCAAGCAGATAACATGCAACAGACAACAATAGGTAAACATACAACTGTATTCCAAGCAGAAGTCTTTGCCATTATCATGTGCAGTAGAATATGCTTGGGCAGAAACTATTCTCGTAAAAGAATAGTTATCTGTTCTGACAGTCAAGCTGCATTACTAGCTTTACAGAAGTCTACTATAACTTCTGTTCTTGTCTGGGAATGCTATCTCAAATCTGTGCAGAATGACTAATAATAACTCCATACTTTAATTTAAGTGCCTGGGCACTCTGCTGTTCTTGGCAATGAATGAGCTGACGAGTTGGCAAGGGCTGGATCAACAACTGATTTTGATCCTGAACCAGTGCTAGGTATTTCAAAAGAATTGATCAGAAAGAGCTTTTTTGATCTCTTCAGAAAACAACAGTTTATGAACTGGCAAAATACCAGTGATACAAAGACAAGCAAGGCTACTAAATAGCACATGCCCTATTAAAAGGCAAAAAGAATTATTAGAGCTCAATAGAAGCAGTCTAAGAAAAGCAGTGGGACTTCTTACAGGACACTGCCATCTTAAAAGACATCTCACCATAATGGGAGTATCAGATGATCCCATGTATAGAGGTTGTCATTAAATGGAAGAAAATTTAAAAAATACACATCTTATGTGAATTTAAAACTTTTTCTGCACATAGATTTGAACACTTGGCTCAGCCTTGATTAAACATTGGATGTTGCAGTAAATTCCTGTAAAATGTCTGTTGAATTTTGCTTCAGCCACTGGTCTCTTCAAATAGGGCTTTCTGAGGGGTATAGTACAACAGAACTTTGGCCGTAATGCTAGGTTCTTTTGGAACCACCCTATTTTTAAATCTAAAAAAAAAATCTCTCAATAACTGACTTATGTTATTTATTAATGAAACATTTCTTTTCTAAAATTTTATACATTGATATTAAATTAGATGAAGTAAATTTAGAGTATTTTGTAATTTATTAAGATTTTTCAAAATATCTCTAAAATTTAGTTAAAATGAGAATTAACTTTTTGTACATTTTTCATTTATATTAATTCATCCTTCAGCCAAAATTTATGTGGTGTATTAAGTATTAATATTGTTTTGCATTTAATACTGTATAAAATATTTTTATCAGATAGTAAAAGAGTTTGGTGCACCTGGAGGTTTAGGAGTTAAATTACACTCACTTTTGAAGGAGAAAGCAAAAGTATCTGAAAATTGGGTGAGTATATAGCACTCCAAGTAGAGAGAGTATTTTAAAATTTCTGTAATACTTGTAATTATTCTAATATTTCATATATTTTTTATAAAATTATAAGCACATTAAAATTTTTTACAAATTGTTTAAAATTATTTCTGCCAGTTTTTCATTTCTAGTTTAGTCATAGTTATGATTTTTTTATTGTAAACTTAATCTTTTATATATTTTGTATAATAATTTCAATTAATTCAAAATTTCTAATAACTCAAAACATAGAGAAATAGGCTTATTGTATACTTACTAAACACCCACACACTTTTATATTCTTGTAATGTAGCTACGAAATTTGTTTGTTTATGTGATGTACATTAAAATTCACTTTTCATTCCCATGTAATCCATTACTAACATTCATTAAAAATTGTTTTGCTTTTATTCAAACACATTTGTTGGTTTAATAGTTGCACACACATAATAAACAGCAATATATTTAAAGTAACATAGTACTATCTTACACAACACAACTACTAAGAACTAAATTTTTTGATAAGAGATAAACAGCCTACTCCTCATCCTCTACTTTCAAAGAAAATGAAGTATAACATCTTGGAATGTGTGGTGACTGAATATCACATATGGACAGGACTAAAAAATTAATTTTGTTTTAGTTTATTTTGGAAGTTGCACAAAATTAATAGAAAATATTCACATCATTATATATTCTCTGCAAGTAATTTAATTCAATTAATGTAAATTAATGTCAATTAATGTAAACAATTAATGTAAATTATACCACCAGAGTGATACTCTGGAGGTCTACTTATCAAATTGAATTAAAAAATTGTTTGCAATAACATTGCAAAGTTCAAAATTTATCTTTTTGCTTTCAGACAAAAATAGATGATATTTGAATTGTTCCAATGCATATTGACTTGTGAAAGTTTTTTGTCAAATCTAAAACAACAGCAATCTTAAAATCAATTTTTTCCTTTCTTAATGCTAGTTAAAAATTGTTGATAAGCATTGAATTAAATGGCTACTTTTTTCTTTAGCATTGGATTTTCATTTCTTGTGTCTTTAATAAAAAATGATAAATGTAGTTATAATATTTATTACATATGGTGAAAAGGATGCTTGTGCTAAAAAAATAACAATTGAAAGCAAAATTTTGTTCACAAACAATAGTTCCTACACAAAACTTTTAAAAATTTCATTTGAATAAAATACCAAAATTTTAACTAAAATTAGTCAAAAAACTGAAAATTAGTAATTTTAAATTACTTACTTTTAATCTAATTTAATTAAATTCTGGTATTAATAAAATAGATTTCAATACAGTCAAGGATTGTCTAGAAATAAAGACCAATTTAAGAATGGGCAAGAAATTTTTAACTTTTTATTCTTGCATGGCTAGATTTTATAAGAATTGCAAAAATCTTAGTTTTCAAAGAATCATTTTGAAAATTGTGTAAAATTTTTATTTCAATTTATTATTCTAAAACATTTTAGTGAACTTTAAGGCTAAAAAATCATTTTGTATCCTAATTTATAGCATGTTTTAGATGTCCTACAACTATTCATATTTATCAATAATTCAAAAAACTTAGCTATTACATGTAGCATTTTAACTGTAACGTGACTCATACTTCAGATATTAGCTACATATAACTTCATTTGAAATAAAATAATTATTTAAATTTTTTGCTTATATTGAAGAAATTTATTACTTTGACTATATATTGATACTGGATTCATTTCAAGAAATTGTTTTCACATGAAAGAAGAGTTATTGTTGAAATTTTAAAAAAATGGTATAAGAATTTTTTTAAATATTAATACCATTTATTTTGCTGTTTTTTTTTAGATTTGATTTTTACATGAATATATAATTTTTCATTTTCTTTTTTATTGGAAAAATGAATTTTACTATAGAGGAATCTGTATTAGAAATGTAAAATTTATAAATTTAAACTACAACTTTCAAGTTGTTTTATGAGGAGAAATAAAATTGGTTTGGGATATTAGAATGAGTCAAAGTACTAAATGATGAAACTAGAAATAAATAACTATTAAAAAGTAAAAACTATAATTCATTACCATATAGATTTTATGTCATATGAAATGTTACCATTTTATATTTTCATTTATTTTCATAGATTTTATGTCATATGAAATGTTGCATGGTATTATTTACCATACATTATTACTTACCGTTTTTTACTACATACTGCAAAAATAAATAAAAAAATATATGCATCAACCTTAATTGTTATCGATTATCACTTATTTGCCTGCTTACACTAAACATTGAATGCATCAAATAATAACAAAATGGTAGTAATAAAATTATTTGATTTTGTATTATAGTATTAAATTGATATTGTGTACTTTAGTTATTTTGTCTTTGAAAAAAAATATGTTTGTACTAAATTTGGAATTTTGTATTGATTTTTTCATATTTACTAATTATGTGAATAAATTAACATTTAATTGACATTATAAACAATTGTTGAGACACTATGTTTTATTTAAAAGTTTTTATATTTTTATTATTCTGGATATCTAACTCTAAAGATTAATTCTTTTAAGGAAGGGATAAAGTCGTATTCACACACTTGGGTATGAGTATAAAAAGTGTATTTTCAAGGTCATTTAGGTTTAAATATACTATAAAGTGTGTTCATGAAATTGTATATATATATATATATATATATATATATATATATATATATATATATATATATATATATATATATATATATATATATATATAATCATTTAAAAACTAATCAGTTCATAATATTTACTTATTAATGAAAAACTTCCTCAAATTATTATTTCTTATATGCTTACACATTCTTTTTTTTAAATATGACTTTCTAAATTGCTATTAAAATATGTTTTTAAAATATATCTATAAGTTGATAATTATCTGAATATAATTTTTTTGATATTTATTAGGAATTTGTGCAATCAAAATATTCATTCAAATTGTTTTAAAGGGTTTATGAAAATAATGTCAAATATTTTATTTTATTTCTTGAACGTTATTTTTATGTAGTTTGTGATAAAGGTATGCAAACTTTGCTAAACTTCTTGTAGGAAATATTTTTCGTGTATTATTCTGTGACAATATACTTCTTGTATTTTTGAAATTATTGGTACTTAAAGTTTTTATCATAATTTATGGTTATTTTGATTAAATTACGAAAAAAATCAAACTATCAGAATTTAATTTAGTACCTTTTAGAAAAGTTTGTAAACATGATTACTTTTGCATATGATCAAGGCGAGATAGTAATTTTAATTTTCTTTGGAAAATGTACTTCATAGTTTTTATTTATCAAAATAAAAGTATTTCATTTTTAGTTGGATGAATGGTGGCTAAACACAGCATATCTGGAGTTTAGGATGCCTGTTGTTGTATATTCTAGTCCTGGCTTAGTTTTTCCTATTAAAGATTTCAATACTACAGAAAGGCAATTAAGGTAAACAAAATATGTGATTTTTACTCAAAATATCTAATACTTATTTCAATGGAAATAATATTTGTAGTAATTTATTATATAACAAGTGAAAATTATACTTTTAATTAATACCTGAGAATTATACTTTTAATTTAATTTCTTAATCATGTTAAAGGGTTTGAGGTTGGATTGCTTTAACATTATATTGTTCATGTGTTTAAATGATACTAAATCAAATTAATGTGTTTCATTTAATTAATTACTTGTGGTCAAAGGTAAAATTTTTAATTTGAACTATCTTAGCTTGAGTTATTTCTCTTGATTTAGAAATTAGGAGAATTTTTTCTTATATTTTATTAACGAATTTTATTAAAAAAATATAATTTAACATTTTTATATTTTGTGAACTATCACATATCAGAATAAGTATTTGTAATTATCTCTGATTTTTCACAAAGGACTTTTGCCAAATTGTATTCTAATCTTATTTTTAGCTTTGTTATAAGTTTCAAAATTTGTAAGCAATTTATCCAAACATTTGTTCAAAATTAAATTTTGAAAGATAAACATCTGATAAAAAGTTATGAATTTTTTTGCATTTTTATTGGTGTCTATCATTTTAATTTAAAATAATCAAAATTATTGCTTATTCATTTTAAAGTAATAAAAGCCGTAAAGATTTTTTGTGAAGATGAAAATTTGCTTCAAATTCAATTTAAACTATTTGATGTATAGGAAAAACTTTTTAAATATAGAATGTATATGAATATGTAAGAGATGTGATATATATTTACATGGTTATAGATAATAAAATTATCTCTTAGTTTCTTACTTATTTAATTTATTTTTGTATTTATTCTAAAATTACAGAAATTCAATCTTGTAAAATATTATAAAGAAATTTTGTGTTTATTTTCTATACATTTAAATAATACTGAATAATTTATCTATGTAAAGCTATAATATATGTAATAATTATATACTTTAATTTGTTTTTAACATTTGTGTAGATTTGCTGCCAGGCTTGTTGCTGGAGCTTTAAATTTCAAGAGCTTAATTGATAAGTAAGTTAATGTTTATGTTTTTTGCTTTAAAAGTTTTTTAATTTTTTAATTAATATTTTTATTTACTTTTTATAATTTGACTTAGTTTTTATCTTATATTTTTATTATATAAATTAAAATAATTCTACAGAAATAAATTTAATTAATAAAAATTAAGTAATTATATAAGATAAAAATAATTATTTCTAATATATATTGTTACATTTAAGTAATTATTTAAATCTCGTTACTCTGTCCAATATTTTTATCCATTATTTATATAAAATTATTTTAATTTTTATCAATTTATTTAAAAAAATTCATCAAAGCTTACATATTTTTGGAGATAAACATTTTACCAGCTTTGTTTTTTAATATATGAGATACTTATAATATCAAATGTTGATTTTCAATTTTCAAGATTCCTTTATAATGATTTATTTATTAGAATATTTGAAATCTTTACAAAAATCATTGCTGAATTTATTCTTGAATATTTAATTATTAATCAAAGTGTGTTTATTGATTTGTTCAGTATTGCAACTGTGATGAATATTTTACTTTTATGAGATATGAAGTGATGTTTCTGATGTTCAAGTTATAGATATTTATTTTTTATCATTATGGTTTGTAGTAGTTTTTCTTATTAAATACATAATAAATATTAAAGTATATATCAAAAAATCACTTTGAATATGAATTAACAAACTAAATTACATTATTATAATGTTTTGACATTGCAGAACTGTTCTCAGACTCTTTATTATTCATTATCTATTATTGGTCTTGGGTGTATAGAATGCTGTAATCACATTCTAAGAAAGAAAACATTGCTGAATTTCCAAGCATTACTCTGGAAAATATGCATGCAGAAACTCAATATCTATGCCTTCTTGTTTAACAATAGTTGGGGTCAAATTTGACATTTTCAAAGAGCACATTCTTTTTATAGGCAATAGCAAGAACAATTATAAATTTTGTCATATTGTTAATATTTAAACTGCTAAGTATTTTGTTATAATTTTTTTACAATTCTTGTTTTTACATTTCAAAAAGCTTTCCTTTTTGATCGAAATATTTTAAGGAAAAGTAGATAAAATGTTTTTTTTTTCAAACATTGAATATAAACGAAAAATTTGTTAAGTAATTTTCAATGAATGATTGTCCAGATTTTCATGTTTATTTTGATATTGAAACAATTTTTTCCAGTTTTGCATATACATTTGACCACTTGTTTCACTTTTTTTTTAATTTGTTACATTATTCATTCTTATTTTCTTTTGGATTATGTTAAAATTATTTTGTGATTTCAGCCAAGCTTTACCACTTGATAAGATGGGTGGACAACCACTTGATATGGAGCAGTATTACAAAATATTTTCCACCTGCAGAATTCCTGGGTATCCTAGAGATTCCCTTGCTTTCCATGGATTAGAGGCGGAGAAACCCAGGCACATAGTTGTTGCTCATAATAATCATGTAAGTTTGTTAATGCATTCTATACTTGAATTTGGTATCTTGTATATTTTATGCACAAGGTTATAATTATCATTAAACAGTACTGTTTTGCTAAATCATATTAGCTTGTAGACTTTTGTATTAACTAAGAATCAAGTGGAAATGTTTTGTGCATTTACACATAAAAGTAAATGCGCAATATTGGTTAATCTATTAAATATTGAACTAGAACAAAATTCTTTATAAATTTTAAAAATAATTCAATAAAATTTTTCTTATTGATTATTAAACAGGCAGAGGAAAATTAAATTTAAAGTTGTAATATATATATATATATATATATATATATATATATATATATATATATATATATATATATATATATATATATATATATATATATATATAGTCTATAATTTAATTTTTTAAAGTAAATTCTTACTTATTCATGTAAAATAAGGAATTTAAAATTATTAAGAAGAAAACTCGCATACAATTAATGAATTGATTTTCATTCCTTTTTATTGATAAATTGGATGATTAAACTAGATTTTATTTCTGAATATGCATTATGTGTATAATTTGATAATTATTTTCCTTTAGTAAATATTGTTCTATTTCTCAAAATTAAAATATATAGATTTAATTCTTAATTTAGTCCTAATTTCTGTTCATTTGATGAATAATAATAATAAGAATAATGAAAAATAAAGTAATAAAGAATCTAAAATGCCGATTTTTTGCATCTTTTCTATTACATTTGTATAATTTTCAAAGTGATTATTTATTAATTCTTTGACAAAATACTGAATCAGTGTTAGGAAGAATTTTTGATTAACTCAAAAATATTATTAATTGAATAAGTCAGAAAAAAGGAATTTTTTTTTTCTTTTTTTAAGTTAAGTCTTGATGTTTAAATGGGATAAAATATTTGAAATGTTAATTTATATGATGCATCCTGTATGAAATATGAAGTTATGCTTTAAATTTATAGAATAGTATAACTTACATATTTTTTATGAATTCGAGGTTTTTACTTGACTTACTTTTCTCGGTAATGATAAATGGGAGTTATGAAAAAATTGTAAAAAAAAAAAAGTAAATATAAAAATAATAAAAAAAAACTTCCTCTTGAAACATTTGAATCCAAATATGTTTAGTGAATTTCTACTTTTTAAAAATCTATTCAGTTTTTGTTAAAATTTGTATGTTGAAGATCACTTCAGGTTAAATTTTGGCAATCGAGCATACATTGTTTATAGCAGTGTTTCTCTACCACCAGTCTGGTGACTGGCAGCAGTTTGCAAGAAATATTTGCCAGTCTGCAAAAAATCCAGTTATCTATCCAAAATCTAAAGTGTCATCGACCGACAACTGATATTAAAGCAGCACCTACATTACAATAGAAATAATTTATTAGTTTAGAAAATAATATAATCAATGATGAAATATATAACAAACTGGCAACTATGTACCTAATTGTCTTTTATTAATTGCTGTGCCGTACAATTAGTACACAGTAAGTCTGCCTTGAGTATCCCTGATTACTGGAATGCTGAATATCTATCGTAATATTTTATTAAATTATTTTAATTTTCTTATTATTCTTTGAAAATTATTTTTGCTTTTATGATTTATTTATGTGAAAAATTGTGCCAATGGATCAAATTATTAAATTTACCAGTCTGCGAGAACATACCAAAATATTTTACTGGTCCTTGGAGTAACTCCAGTTGAGAAACACTGGTTTATAGCTTTCTTGGTGGATATTTTGTTGATGCTTGTCTGTATTCATGTGACATAAGAGGAAACGCAAAAACCTCAAAGTATTTCCTCCAATTAATATATTATTGAATACTGAATCACAGTATCTATCTTCTGCTGTTAGGATTTGATCTTGGATTTTCCAATTTGAAGAACCTGGTTACTTTTAGATCAATAGTAGTTAAAAAAATTTTTAGGAATTTAAGTTACAGTTGATAAAGTAAAAAATAATTCAATGTAATCATTTGAGGTCAATGAAGAGATGTCTGACATATAAGAAGATATCAGAATAGGAATTTGTTCCCCATCCTCAACAAGTAACTTTGGTGTACTACCATGATCATATTGGTAGCTTATCAAATGTATTTTTGTTATATTCTTTGTAATTTACAAATTAACCTCTACTTTTGAATTTGAAAGTTTCAAAATACCATATTTTCTTGTATTTTTTCAGCGGAAGCATATTATCTGCAAGACCTTTTTTCTGAGTACCAGAAAAAAAAAAAAAGAATTGCATAATCTGCTGGAATTTTTTGGCGAATAGTCTAAATTATAAATTGCTGATAAAATGGGTATCATGTAAAATTAAAAAAAATATATGTGATTAAAAATATAATAAATTGTACAGAAAAAAGCATTTATTAGGAAAAAGATTTGTTTGAATCCATCTCATTGCAAAGTGCAATAAACTGAGGTAAAAGCGCAAGATCCATCAAGAGCGATAATTCTGAAAAGCTAGGAAATCTTTTATTTTTAAATAACTTTTAAAATGAGAATAATATAAAATAAAATTTAATAATTTTGAAAAATAAAATTTTTTTAATTAATAACTAAATGAAAGAAATGGATTATTTTCGAATTGTGCATTGTATAAATTTTTTCTTTTGTACTTGCTGCATGCTTTTTTTTTTTTTTTAATTAAATCTTACTTTAACACATCTTTTGCCAATTTTTATTTGCCTTCTCTATAAACTTTATTTTAAAATCTGCTCTATAATTTAAAAATTTTGCTTCCATATGATGGTATACAGATTTGAATATTTTCAAAATGAAGTAACTTAGGTCAAGATGACATCTGAAATGATGATAGCAACTATCGTCTGATGTTTGGTATCATGATGATATGATGGTTTGAATGATGGTAGTTTTTGCAACTATCTTATCTTTACGATTAACCAAATTTGTTCTTGAACGCAACTGAACAAAGCTGGTTATAGATTAAATAAATTAACCAAATTGTGGTGTCCTCTGTTATTTATTTTATGAAACATAAACAGCATTAAAAAAAAAAAAACTTTATTAAAGTTTATGTGATGGAGAGTGTTTTTCATCAGATTATCTGTGACAGCATATAATATGCACAGTGAAATTCGAAATTTTTTTAACACATAATCTACATATTATAGGCAGGAAAATATGGTAATTGTTTGATGTTAAATGTATACCTACTTTATTTTATTTCATTAGTACATTAATTTCAAATAAAAAAAATGCTTATAATAAATGCAGTGTAAATTTTAAGAATTAATTAAAAGCACTATTTTTGATTTAATTTTTTATGTTAACATTAAAAATAAATAGTATAGGGAATGACTTTGGTATCAATATATATATATATATATATATATATATATATATATATATATATATATATATATATATATATATATATATACAGTATAAAGTAACAAAAAGTCAAAGTTTGAATATTTTTTATGTTCAATTAAATCAACTGCACTTGTATTATGTATTATAAATAAAATTTTATAGAGATATTAACTACTTTTAAAGCAATTATGCATTAAATAACTTTTAAAGATCTTTATTTTTCCAATGAATTTTTTCTCTGTATTCCATTTTAGTAAATTAAGTATAAAATATCAACACATTTAGTGTAAAAAAATTCTTCAATATATGACTTAAAAAACTACTAGTTTTTTTAGTTTTTAAAAATTTTATAGTTTTTACTCTCATTTAGAGGAATTTGTAACATGTATGATTTATTTTTAGTATTTTAGTGTTGATGTTTATGGTGAAGATGGCAGGCCTCTGAATGAAAGCCAATTAATGGCTCAGTTTCAAAGAGTGGTAGAGCAATCTCAGTATCCAAAATCTCCTATTGGCGCTCTCACTACTCTCCACAGAGACAGCTGGGCTAAAGCTTATAAAAGATTACGTAAATGTAAGCATAATTATCATATGATTTTGTGATCTTAAAATCTAATTTCTCATTTCCTGATTATATTCTCATTATGCACTCATCTCAGGAGTATAAATATATGTCATTGAACTTGCTATAGATTTGTTATTGATAATTATATTGATTATATTGAATTGATTGTATTGATTGATACACATTAAAATTATATTGATAATAATTGAATTATATTGCCATAATTAATATTGATAAAAAATTAATATTTTTATATCATACTAAGTACATTGAATTCAGAGCAATATGATTTGATGTCTGAAGCATCCAAGGTAGTTATTTCTTTGCAAACATAATCTGAATTGTTTGTTTACAAAAAGGGATTATTTGAATAATTAAAACTCCAATATTAAGGGTTTAAGTTTGGTACATCTTTTTTTATGTGTCTTTTACTATGCCACTTAGTTTAAATAAGTTGTAATTATATTGCAACTACATATATATAGTTCTTTGCTAAACATTTTCCCTCATATTAAATGCTATTGACTAAAATTACAGTGATTTAATCTATAAATGATTTGCCTCAATTAATGTTAGGTCCATGAAAATAAATTTTTTTATGTATCCTTACCAAATATATAAAATTATAAGAATCAATATTCGACATCCAATTTTAAATATTCCTAACGTACCCACTTATCATTATAATTTTCAAACTAAGTTTGAATAAGATTTAAACTTTAAGGCTGGCCATTAAAATTATATCACTATGTAGGAAAGGAAATGAAAAAAGATAATCTGTAAGTAAACAATATGAAAATAAAATGATATAATTATTAAGTAATTTAAGGTTTTATATAGTATGAAATTAGTAGACACAGTTGTTATTCCTGATAGTTAAAATTTCCTTTACCTGGTTAGACATGGAATATAACTGGACTTGGACGACAGAAATGTGTAATTCATTCAATGTTGTTTCCTGTTGTATATGCCACATATCATCTATAATAGTAACTGGGGATAATTAGTGAGAAACCCATGACCAGATATTTTCAGCTGGATAGAGATTTGGAGACCATGCAGACCAGAAAACACTTGAAATGCAGACCAGGACAACAATAAAAATACTCATTGTATTTATGTATGTTAGAATACAATGTATTGCATTTACTCTTGCATTATTTAGATCGATAGATAGGGCACAACCAGTGGCCTTCAAATGTCAAAAAATATATCAATTGTCATTAAAATAACTCAATCTTAAATTATAGAAACGTGTATGTCATATAACCAATGGCTTTTCATAACATGCAGAATTCATTTTAATGTTGATATAGAATTCAACCAGGCAATGAGTGTTCTCAGTCTCCAGACATGTGTGCGGTCTTTAGAATGCTGCACTATACATCTAAAACATTTGGTTAAGAAAATAGTTTTTATAGTTAGCAATATTTTAGAGCAATTATTTTCTTATTAAAATTGATTTTTTTATTGTAGATGATGCAATGAATAAAGAATCTATAAAGGCTATACAAAGATCTATTTTCTTATTATGTCTTGATAAACCTGTATCTGATGCTGGCTTATTGAATAGAAAGACACATGTTGCTCTTCAAACCATTCATGGTGGTGGTGTTAAAGGCAATGGTGGAAACAGATGGTATGACAAAACAATACAGGTTAGTGTTATTTGTTTATGATTGTATCAGTCTTAATTACTATTTTAAATGATAAGTAAGTTGCAAATACTATTTTTGTACAGTTCTTTAAGGTATAGTTGAGAGGATCAATGAACTGGCAAAACAGGGATGCTAGTCTTCTCAGCTCTCTTTTCATACAATAAAATTTCCTCCAAAACTGCCTAAGCCATAAGTGTCTATGTCAAAAACGGCTATAATGCAGAAGCTAAAGAAAAATGTTATCCAATCTCATTCACAGTCCTGTTCCTATGGACTTCCCATGATAAATCTTTTGTGCAAATTTCGGAATTACAAATGGACATGACTATCTTTAGGATCATCTTTAAGTAACATCAACTCTCTTGAATTTGGCAACTATCATATGAAGGCTATTTTGTACTGGGCTGCTAGAGGGAAAATGGCTGATGTGGTCAACTCATAGAAAAACAAATTTCTTATAGTCCCTTGGTTAATGTTTTTTTAATAATTTTAATTTATTTTTCATTTAGTAAAATTTTTTGGTTATAAAAAAATCTTTTTAGAGTCATTTTAATATTTAATATGTTTTATAAAATTATTGGTTAAATTAGAAGAAATGGCTTATTAATTATGTTTAATTTTATAAACCTAATTATTTATCATTTTTTTATGTTTATTTCATGCATAAATGTTGAAATTATTGTTCTTTAATGTATATGTAGTAGTGTTACAAATTATTAATAATATTTAAGACTCGGATATTTCCCTTGTGAAATTATAGTAATTTTTTTTTTAATTTTAAAAACAATTTCTCTTTTTCCTGTTACATAAAATACTTATATATATTAATTGTATTACTTGTGTGTTCACATGTACCTTTTTCTTTATGGTTATTATGTAAGTTTTCTAAAAGGTGTGTGATTTAGGTTATTATAAAAATGCTTATTTGAAATCTTAATTTTTTAAAAAATAGTATTGGAAAAAAAACTCAACTTTTAAAGTAAAAACTATTAGATACATGATAATAAATTTCTAAGCTGTGTGTGTATACTATAATTTTAGTCATTATTAATTTATGTTTTCTCAGAAAAAGCATATTGCATTAAGGGCAGAAAATAAGCTGTATATCATCACAAATTTTTTAAAAGTTATTATGAACTTAATGATTTTAATCAGTAAATTTTCTTTCCAAAACAATCTTAAAAATGCTTTTTAGAAGCTTAACATTAGATTCATTCCTTATTTTTTTTAATGTTTATAAGAATAAAATTCAATTTTATTGAAATCAAAAAGCAGTTTAGAGTTGACTAAAATTTATGCATTGTCCTTAGTTAAATATTGTTCTAGAAGGAAAATCTTCAGACCCCTCTGAATTAAAAAATAGTCTGCAAATTTTCTTGTAATGCAAATTAATTTAAATTGGTATTATAATGTTATAATATTGCACAAATGTTTATTTTCATTGGTATATATTTTGTTATATTTTTGTAATATGTTTTGTAGTATTACACCAGTTTAAAAAATATGTTACAGCCAGTTTAAATGGTAATGTTATGACAAAGTAATTTATTAACTACATTGCAAATAAATTGTATGAGTCTTTTATGTTTAAAACTATAAAGTACAGTATTATATTATTTTAAATTTTTCATTTAAAAATTGGGGTTGCTTTTGAAAATATAAAAAAATATTTAAGCAAAGTATTAAAATTTAAAAATAATTTTTATAAAAAAATAATTTATCAAAATAATGTTTGTAAAAAGCAAACAAAAGTTGGAATACAAAGATTTCATCATGTATCATATTTAATTTTTGATTAGAATATTATTTTTTTAAAATCTTATACATATTTTGTCTTTAAGTTTATTGTAGGTGGTGATGGCGTAGTTGGCTTAACATATGAGCACAGTCCAGCAGAAGGACCCCCTATTACACAAATGATGGATCATATAATTGATTATATGTTAGTACATTATTTAAAGTCATTTTCACTTTACTTACTTAAAATTTTAGACATATTATACAATTATTTTTAGTTATTTCTTATGTATAGATTATTTTTTATTAATTATTTTATTTATTATCATTTTATAATTATTTCTTTTATTTTTAGTGAAAGAACTCGTGGAAATAAATGGTTACCATCATTATCTGTAACTGAACCTAGAAAATTGAGATTTAGACTTTCTGAAGAAACAATGGAAGATATTGAAGAAGCTGATAAAGATTTACAAAAGTACTTTTTCTTCATACTATTCTGATTAATTTTTAAGTTAAAGCATTTAATTTTTGAAAAAGTGACATTTTTCATTCAAATATATTACAAATAGTAATACTTACTGCACCTAAAACTATTACAGAATTATTTAATAAATTTCATTTTATTGAAATTATTATTAGCTGCATTTATTGAAAAAATAATCTTTATTTCCATAATTTTAAATATTTTTTTTAATTTTTTACTGTTATAGATTTATTATTTAAGTGTATTTCTGTACATTTTAGCTTCAACATATTTTCTCAGGAAAGTTATTATGTTTTAAATTAATGAAAAAAATTATATAATAATACTACTCTTTTAAAGTACACTCCAAAATAATTGATTCATGGTGTGGCAGACACATGCAGAATAACCAGTTCAAGAAATGTGTTGTTGGAAATGTTTCTCGGGACATTTTTGTTATTCCTTTTAGTAATGGACATTTCAAATATTGAATACATAAGTTGCTAAGTTTACAGATATGATGATATTCAGAAAACGTTTTTGTAATTTTAGCTTAAAACCAATTAACTTCTATTTTTATTCATATGCTTATTTTGATAATAATTCCTTATTTATGTTTGATCATGAAGTTATGAATTTACCATAAGGTCAATATTGTGTACATTTCTTTAACTCTGAGCAGTTTCTTTCTCACATTCACTTTCAGTGTTGTCATTTCTTGTTTTGGTAAGAATAAGTCTTGTGGATAGCAGCTCAACAGGGCCTAGTTGTAGAGTTCTTGGGTTCAATACTGATTACTGTTAAACAGTGGTATCTGTTGGGTTACTGTTTTTTGCATGTTTGATCTGTTTTTTTAAATTTTTTTTATTGAAATTAATAATAGACCTTTGGTGGCAATTAGAATCAAACATGGTATAAAAAACAACATAATTCTCAAATTATCTGCCATAATACTAAAATTTAAAAATAAAATTAAGATTTCTCTATGAGAATTTGAACTGGAAAAATGTATATAGTTTCTTTTGAAATTATAGAGAAATTGTTTTCTTTTGGAATCAAAGAGAAGAAAATAATATAGTCTACCATGATGAAATTAGTCTTTTTATTTAATGCTGCTTATAATTTAGTATACTTTAAGAATGATATATATAAGGGAAATAAATGCTTAAAAGAAAGAATAATTTGCTGTGCGTTCGTTCGTTCGTTCGTTGATAAAACTAAGTACCTTGCATGCTTGGGAACTAAACACTTGGGGCTTTGCATTAGGCTGACCACCTTGCTGGGATATGTTTTGCACTGCAGACCCTTAGTCAAAGCAGATGTGGACACTGTATGGCTGGCCCCATAGGACTGTCATGACACTGAGTTTTAGTGTTTTAGTAGTGTGGTTTTGCTGGCTTCGTAATCAGGATATAATGACCGATAAATGTCTAATTATTTAATTATGTTTTTGAAAGAACAAGATACTATTTACATTTTTACAAATAAATATCAAATCACATTCAAACATCTTAGTTATAATTCGAAATTAGTCCAAAACTACAATCAAATTAAACGTCTTCCTCTTCCATCTCCTCATCGTTCTCTCTCTCTCTCTCTTCTGTGTGTCTTGCGGCAAACTTGTTGTTAATAGCCCTCTGGTGGCGCTTTCAATCCCACAATAGTAAGGGTATTTTTGGTAACTGAATGTTTTTTTAATTTAAATAACCATCTTAATCAACAAATCCTAGAAGTTTTCTTTTCTTTTTATATTAGTAAAGTAAATTTATAATTTTTCATTTAGAAAATTCATTTAATAATAATTGGAGAATATTAATAAAGCAAATTACTCATATAAATGTTATTATAATTAGCTGAATTATTATTTTTGACGATCTTTTCCAATTTCATTAAGGGAATTAATGCATTGTAATCCTGTATTTTATTGTTAGAAGAGTAAAGTTTAGAAATTAAGTTACTATTCCTACAAAATATTTTGATTGGATCGTAATGTTTAACACTTAATGATTATTTTAATTTCAGCCTTGTTGATGATCTTGAGATGTCCTGCTTTACATATGATGCTTATGGAAAAGAATTTATCAAATCACAAAAATTAAGCCCAGATAGTTACATTCAGATGGCAATTCAGCTTGCATATTATAAGTATGTTGACATATATTTAATACTTAATTTAAATTTTATTTTATATTGGAAATATTAAAGTCATATTTTGCAACGTTTAATTACTTTTTTTATCATAAATTTAGAATATTGTTATCATTAGACTATTATATAGGGTGATCATAATTAAACTGCAAATTTAAAAACTCTGTAAAAAAAGAACCACTGGTCAGAGAGACCTGAAATTTCGCCAGAATGTGCTTCAAGCAGGGTGATATTGTTTGGCGTGTGAAAAAAATTAGGAAAAAAGTGGCCAATAGATGGCGCTGCACAGGCGGCTGTAGGTTAATTACATGAATTCTGACATGAACGATAATCAGTTGTGGCTGTAAGCTGAACGTTAAACCAGTTGTGCTATTGTAAGTCAGGCAGATGTTGTGGCACTCTTGGTGTAAAGCCTATTCAGAGCGACAAGGTGGTGCCACATCGAATAGGAAAAAATCGATTTTTAATTGCCCTGCGGCCAAAACCGTAGAATAAAGCCAACAATAATTCGGTTTTTAACTGTCCTTAGTCTTCTTCAAGAAATTTTCAATATGGTGTCCACCATTTTCTGTTAGGAGGTGTAAACGTAAAACGGTATTTTCCACAGCAGCTTGGAGTGTATCAGTGCTGATGTTGTTAACATGCTGAGTAATGCGGCATTTCAAATCCGCTAAGGTGTCTAGTGGAGCACTGTACACAACATTTTCCAGAAATCTCCAGAGCCAAAAGTCACAGGGAGTGATGTCCGGTGAGTGTGGCGGCTAGGGAGTTGGAAAATGTCGGCTGATAATACGGTCATTTCCAAAATGGCGTTGCATCACCATCGACAATTAACCAGAATTCAAGCTACTCAGCATTTTATACAAGACTTTAATTTGCATATAACCACCTGTGCAGCGCCATCTATAGGCCACTTTTTTTCCTAAATTTATTTTCCCACACCAAATTAAATCCCCCTGCTTGAAGTACATTCTGGTGAAATTTCAGGTCTTTCTGACCAGTGGTTCTTTTTTTACAGCGTTTTTAAATTTGCAGTTCAATTATGATCACCCTGTATGTTTTATGTGGAAAAGGATTTTATAATTGTTTGTCATATAATGAAGTTTATTTTCCAGTGACAATTTCAAGTAGTATCTTTTTTTATTAAGAGAAAAAATTATATGTATGTATTAATAATAAAATCATATTTTAACAAATTTATGCTTTTTTATTTAATTAATGTTAATTGTTCAGAGTAGCGACTGAAAGTGAGGTATTAAAGACTTTTCATTGTTCATAATTCAAGAACAAAGCTTTGTAATCCTGTGTTATTAATCTTAAAAAATTACGAATTACTTATTACGATTTACTTAGAAATTTAAGTACATCCTACTGCCTATCAAATAGGAAAATTTCAAAATAAATATTAGATGTATGTATATATATTTTTTTGAAATGTCAAAATATAAAAAACTCAATATAGAGAAGATACTGACCCATCAGTTAGAAAATATTATTGTTTAGAGAAAAATCTGATTTTTAAACTACCTTTTCTAATATATATTTTGTGATTCAATAAAAGATCTTTATTTATATTTTATTAAAAAATTTAATTTAGATATTATATTTGATTTTTAAATATTGAAGTTATTTTCTAGTATTTATCCTGTACATAAGATATATTTTTTATGTATCAAATGAATTATTTGTGAAATCATTTGGATTAATATATAAAAGTTATTTGTAATTTTATGATAAACTAATCCATGGTACTTTTCATCAAAATCAAATCACATTATTTTCTACTTATTGAAAAAAATCCTAATTTATGAAATTTAATCTTTATGATATCTTGCATTAAGTTTTGTAATATATCATGTTTTGTAATATGTTTAATAATATTTTCAAGTCAGGTTTTAGTGGAACTAAACATTGCAGATATCTGATATTATTATAGAACAAATTACACAAGAGATTTTATGTAGAAGTAAATTTTTTTATAACACAATAAGATTGAGTCCTTAATTGTAAAGTTTTTCATTACCCAATAAGATCGAATCTTTAATTGTAAAGTTTTTTTATAACACTATAAAATTGAGTCTTTAATTACTTATATAATTTTCAAAAGTAATTTTTTACTGAAATTTATATTTGTTCTAATAATTAAGTTTATTGATTGATTAAAATGAAAAGTATCATTTTTTCTTATTTCTAATTATTAATTTATCTATATGTACATACATAAGTTTTTTATTATATTTCTTATAAATAATAATAGTTATTGCTTAACAATTAAAAATTATTAGAACATTGATTTACTTTCTAACTATGGACAATATAATTAAGTTGCAATTAAATATTGAAGTAATATTGAAATTTAGTCTAAAATATGATAGATACTCTAAAAATAAAATAATGCTTGATTATTAAAACAAAAATATGATTCCAAATGAAAGGAAAATGCTGTTTATTCTTCTTCTGTATAATCTTTGACTACTACATGTTAATAATTTTGAATTGTAAATTTGTAACAGACTTTATCCCATTAACTCAAATAGAACTTAATGTAAGTTACTAATTTAGTTGTTCATTTAAGATGTGTTTTTGCTATTGAAGCAATTTTTTTGAAATAATTTTTTCTGAGTTTCTGGTTGTGTACAGCATTGTAATTTTATCCTTATGCATTAGTGATGTAACATTTATTATGACTTCTGCCCAATTTAATTTTGCCATTGGAAATAAAACCCAGTACATTTTTTTATCCTACGCATGACCTTGGTTTTTTAAGGCGAAAATTAGCCGCTCCTACAGCTCTGTGGAGGTTGCACGGAATAGGCTTTGTTTGTAAGGAAGCCCATGCTTTCCCTTTTGTGCACATCTTATGAACATTTCTACGATAGGAGGCTATATTTGACTTAATAAGCCTTTTAACAGTATGGTACTCCAAAGCTGGAAAAGGCTGTTGTAGATCTGAGCCAGTCTTTGCCAATTTGTCAGCTGTGTCATTTCCCGCAATACCACAGTGACTGGGTATCCATTGCAGTACAATTTGACGTCCCTCTTCTAGTAGAGAACTAATTGCCATCTGACAGAGCCAATACTGCTAGGAGTAACAGACCCAATACTGCTAGGAGCAATTGAAGAGAGACTTGATGGTGGCCTGAGAGTCTATAAAAAGTACTATGTTGTTCTCATTACCCTTTCTGATTTCTTCAAGTGCTAATTGCACAGCTGCTTACAACCAGTACATGAAATACTTACATTTTTTAATACAAATAATTTTTTTTAAATTTTTATTGAAAAATGTGAGGCAGTTCTTTGAGTGTTGATGAATGGAGAAATCTTAGAATTTTGATGCTGAAATTATTTCAATTAAATTTTTTGTTAACTATCTTAAAACCTCCTGATAAGAGCTTGGTTTTAAGCAGTTGCTTCTAACATACTTTTATTTTGAAATAGGAGTGTCAGTCTTAAATGTAGGACAAAATTTTAATTTTTAATCAAGTTAAGTTAATTTGCTATTAACTTAGCTTGATTTTTAAAAAAAATCCATACTGTTTGTATCATATATATATATACATATCAAAATATTTAAAAAATATTTTTTGATGTTAAGTGCTTGTGTTTTCAGTGTACAAAAAATATTATAAATTTTTTTGTTCACAATATTACTCTTTGGTCATTGATTTATGTAAAGGTAAGATGTTAACTGACTATGAATATAATTTTTGACAAAAGGGATAAATTTTACTATAAATGTTCTTTCGGTCTTATTTGTCTCAATTCCATCAAATGCTCAATAAATTTAAATTAATAAATATGGGTCTTTTAAATTCAAAATGAAGAAAGTAGAAACAGAATAATTTATATTGGTACATATTGACATTATCAACAGTATTATATTTGAATCTCTGTATTTTTTTAATTAAAACATTGTGAAAATTCTCAATTTTTGTTGTTTTCTCAAATTTTATGTATGGTTTTACACAATATTTTGGAAACAATCATTAGTATAGCTGCTAATTAGTTCAGTCATACAATAAAATTGTATGAATTACATATTAATTTGAGGCTTATAAAAGCTTCCTTTCTAGTCTCTTGAACGTGACTGATTAGCAATAATAAGATAAATGTGAAGAAATTTGAGGAAGAAAAAATTTATATTATTTAATATATTTCTTTTCTTAAGAATAAATAAAAATAAACTTAGAAAAGTTGATTTTTTTTTAAAAATTTCGAAATCCATTTTAATCCTCTTATTATTGCGTTTAATTCTGTCAATAGCATACATTGAGCTATTGATGTAAGTTAACAAATAAATATCGATGATTAGTTAAAGTAAATATTACCCTTTTAAAAGTATGCAAAGGATCATGAATGTTTGAAACAATCCATCAGCATCCATGTTTTTCTTATTTTCTAAAATTTTAAATTGTTGAAAATATAAATTAAAATTGTTGACTAAAACACTATTTGCTAATTGATTTTTCATAAAAGTAATTGAAATTAATGTATGATTGTACGTTAGGAATTAAGAGTAAAATTTATGACATTTAATTTTTATCTAAATTTTATATCAATTGCGAAGTATGATAAACTTTTATTGCATTGTGAAATCTATAAATCATGGTTTTGCAACTCTAGTTAATGCCAATATTGAAAATATTTTGTGTTGCAAAAAGGTATTGCTTTGGATTACAAAATTCTTAATGAATAAAGTTTTTATAGTGTTTATATAAGTATCTGAATATTATTTAAGAACTTAAATGAAGAAACTTAAATGAAAAATAACATATTTTAATATATATTGATGTTTTAAAAAAAATATTCTATCATACATAGAAAGTGTGCTTTTGCTTCTTAAATGAATTCAAGAAATATTGTTTACTTATTTTATTTTTGTCTACAAGTGTTATTTACTAACGTTATGATATTATTATTATTAACGTTTTGTTACTTTAAAATTTTTAAATACTAGTTTATTTTATGTGTACTAATTTTTGTTATCGCTTTTCTTTGTTTACTTGGTTATAATTTATTAGATGAAATTAGTATCCATATATGTTTTACATGACAAGAAAAGCTAATTTTTTTATGAGGTGTATTTATGTGTGTGTGTGTGTATGTTGTGTGTGAGAGAGAGAGTAATCAGGAATATATAAAATGTAAGTGTTTCATTCTCCTAAGCAAGAGTTGTACACTTCATGTTTTAATTTAGTATCTCAGTAAAAAGTGTACAGTTTTGAAGATTTAAATGTTGCATATTATACAATAGAATGCACCTCTGGTGATCATTTAAAGACTTAAATGGAAAAAATATTAATGTTTCTATGTATCCAAATGTTATATAAATTTTTTTCTCAATTTTCTATTTGAAAATTCTATTGATGTATGTAGATAGGATAATGAAAGAGATAAAAATTCATCTTTCTTATATTTTTTATTTAAAATTGAATGGTTTCTCATTGCTACTATTAATAAGTGAAATATATCATATTGTGTCAATAAACTGAAATCTATATTGTTTTTGAATCATAATTTGAACATATAAAGAAAAAATGACTTAATGAAGGCAAAATCATTGCTTTCATTAATATATAAATATTCAACATATGAAAAAAAAATATTTAACCGAAATTTATGTTTCAAAAAGTTTATTACAAACTTGTAAATTTACATTATTTAAATAGATGTTCAGTCAGAATAATTTAATTTTATTATAATTAAAAATTCTCTTTGTCCCATATTCATCATAATGAAATTTGGCAGCATAATGCAAAGGGTCATGAAACAGGAAAATGTATGTAATTTTTTTAAAATTAATGTGTTCTTTATCAGTTCATAAACTTCTTCATAATAATGAATTTATAAAAAAATTATATCTTAGCATTTTCTTAAAAGTATTGATTATATGTTTTACCTAATTCCTTCCTTAAAATGTACTATTTTTAGAAATACTTAACTATTTTTAGAAATACTTAATGTATAATAATATAATGCAACTATTAAAATTGATTATTAAAAGATATATCTTCATGCATGAACTCATGTGTTATATTTAACTATAAAATGAATTTTAATGTATGTGCTTTTTCAATATATTTTATAGATTTTTCATTATAAACATAAGTGTTATGATTGCATGAATTAATAAATCATAATTTTTGCATAAATAATAAAGAGTTAAAATCTGGTTCTATTCCATCCCTGCAATCGATCATTGAAAGGATTGCTAAGCAATTTCCTTTAGAAATACATTTAGGCATTTAAATTTTTATATAAATAATAATTATTTGGTTTATAAAGTCTAAATAAAATATTTGTATTATTTTTAATTGTTTCTAGAAATGTGAACTTTTTTAAATAATACATGACATAAATAGTTATTTAGTTAAATTTGTTTATTCCCATTATGATGATTATTGTATAATGGTAAAATGGAATTGTATCAAATCTTCTATTAAATAGTCAATGCCTATTTAATATACTTATCTGCAATTTTTCTATCTATTTAGAATACATAAAGAAATAGCAGCAACATATGAGTCAGCATCTGCTCGCAAATTCCTACATGGCCGTACAGAAGCTATTCGTTCTGCATCAATTGAAGGATTAGATTTCTGCAAGGTCATGTCAGATAATTCTGCTTTACCACACACAAAAGCTGCTGCTTTAAGATCAGCTGTTGATGCTCACAAGGAATATACAAATCAGGTAAACTCTCAATTTTCTATGAAAAAATTATTTTTTCCAGCTTTTAGTCATAATTTTTTTTTAATTTCTGTTTCAGAAGATTTTTTTCTCTGAATATTTGTTTTCCTAGATTTTTTGTTTTTAGTCTTTTTTTCATGATATATATGAATATTTAATCCTGCATTAAAATCCATAGCTGTTGAACATTCTAAAATAATTAAATTTATATTTTTTGTCTAATAAAACCAATGCATTTTTATAATAAATTATTTAATTAGTTAATACTAAAATTTAAACTGTTGGAACATACTACAAGAATGTTTATGTTCTTCATCTTGTAGAAAGTGATTATTAAATTTCAAAATATTGTATTAATAATGTTTTCTACAATTTCTATATTATAAAATGTAAGAAATTTTAATAAAACTTAGAAAAGTTATCTTACATGTGAGAAAAAAAATATCATTTAAATAGTTTACATGGAATTTCAATTACTTAGATTTCATGTGAAAGAGAAAATTATAAGCTTAAATAAATTAATTTATAAATTATTGAAATAAATTTCACATGTTTCTATGTTTTGTAATGATATTTTCACTATAGAATAGACATTGATAGAATAGGGTTAATATATTAAAAGTGCTATATTCAATCTAATGCACTATATTTTAAATAATGGGCTGAAAATAATTTCAATGAAAAATATAGTAAAAAAATTTTATTTACTTTTTTGAACAAAGTTAAAAAAAAATTATTTAGCTTAATTATCTTGTTTGCATTCTAAACTTGTTTAATTCTCATAGCATATTTTTTTATTAAAATTTTTAGATAAATGTATTATATTTTTCAAATGAATCTCTTTACTCAAAATTAAATGTATTCATTTTGAATTTCTTTATTTTGGGAACTTAGAAATACTTCCTTTTATTCATAGCAGTGCAATGAATTTTGGTTCAGTGATTCTGATTTTAACAAAATTTAAGCATTAAAATTAACTCATTCTGTAGGCAGCCATAAAATTATATTTTCATTATTTAAACTGTTTATTTTAAAAAGCATATTTGAAATTTATATAAATGTTTTTTATACACCAAAAATTTTTTAATTTCTGTAAAATTGTGAACCCATTTTAATGAATAAAATTTGTATAGATCTTTCGATTTTAATAAATTTTAATTATTAAATTACTTAAATTTAAATCACTTAATACACTATAAACTGTACAGAGCATTAAAATTATTTCTCCATTTCAAAATGTTTGTTTCTTTTCTTATTCAAAGTATATTTTAAGTTTCAATAAAAAAATTCTCTTACAGAAAATTTTGAACTTTTGTAATCAGTAAAAATTGGTTTTTAATCTCAGAATAAAATTTTTTCGTTCTTTATTTGAAAAATTTAATCTTAAACATATTTATAAAGGATATGTTTTCAGTGCTATTTTCTTAAATTTCTTTCAATCTGTTCATTAAGTTATAATAAATCATTTTACGTAATAAACTCTGTAATAAATTTGCTTATCAATTGGAAGAATAACATTTCTTAAAAATCATTTTTAATTATTAGTTAATTAGAAAATAGTAATTTTTTGAATCACAAGATTATCTAAATCTTAAGATAATTGATTACAAATAAATATTTCTGTTACATTTGTTTATTATTTTGTACTTTTCTAAATTAGGTTATCATTTTTAATTTTTTTAATATCAACTCCAGTATTTTTTAAAAAGTCACACTCTTGTTGAAATAAATATTTATTTCAACAAGAGATAATTGATTGCAAATTTAACACAGGTGCTTAAGTCTCAAAGTTTATTACTCAAATTTTCAAAATTCATTTTTTGAATAATTTTTTGGTAGATTCTAATTTTAAAATTTTGCTTTGATCATTTTTTTCTACGGTTATATGAAATATTTTTCTAGTACTGTATACATAATGAGAAATTTATTCTTCACAATTAACCTCAAATTTTACTGCAGTATTACATTTAATATTCCATTAACAATTAGAAAAATTAATGTACTTAATTTTTAATTCTTATAAAATTATAGCTTGGGGAAGAATAATTTTATAACAATTACTTCATCAAAATTTCAAATATTAATTAACTTCCAGGCAGTAAATGGTATGGGTATAGATCGACTTCTTCTGGGTCTGAAGAAACTTGCTCTTGAATCTGGCATGAATGTTCCTGAAATATTTTTAGATACTGGATATATAAACAGCACTCATTTCAAATTATCAACTAGTCAGGTATGATAATAATTCCTTTTTCACTTTTTTTTGTTTTTATTTTAAGCTTATAATATTCATTTAAAATGACTCTTCAAGGTAAACAATTTTAGGATTCATAATCATAGAAATTGAATAAAGATAATATAAATGCTGAAAGAAAGGCAATCAGTGTTTTGGTTACAACTGATTTAATCATTGTGACCTTGAAATGTTATTTTAAGGAAAGATTATTTATAAACTAATGATAATTATTATCAGCAAAATGAAATTTAATGATTTATGTAATTCCATAATTATATACATTGAAGTTAAATTTCTTATTTTAACTTTATAAAGAATGCTATTGTGATTAAGTAAAATAATTTGACTACATTAATTAGTTAAATTTTTAACAAAAAATCTTTTTAACTTTTTTCTTAAAAAGCCTTTCAAAATATTCGGTTATTTGGAAAAAGTAAAGATTTATAAGAAAAAAATATTCTTAATGATTATAAGTATAACCTTAGGTTTTAATTTCAAAACAAAAATTGTTAGAGTTACCTATTTTATATAAAAAATATTTTCTACTTCATACATATAGCCTTTTATTTAAAATATTATTCGTTTTTAATCTGTTGTAGCTTAAAAACTGATAATTATTTAGTAAATTATTGACAATATTACTGTGTAATACTAATCATAATGTCAAAGAAATATGAAAAATTATTTTTAAAGTTATTATATTTTTCAACAGAAATTTTACTGAAGAAAAACTATTATAATATCGAAATGCACTTTATTTTATTATTTAAGCAATAAAGTTAATAACTATGATTAATTCTTTCATCATAAATAACCACAGTGTATTACAGTAATTAATACTATAGAAAGTCCTAGAAATAAATTTACATTATGTATAAAGAATTACATTTTTTTAAGAATTATGTAAATAAAACATGTATTTTTTTCCAAATAATTATTTTGAATTTGATTTGAACTCAAATGTTTTTAATGGAATAGGTTCCATCTAAAGCTGATGCTTTCATGTGCTATGGTCCATTAGTTCCAGATGGTTATGGATGTTGCTACAACCCAAGACCATCTTCAATCAATTTTGGTCTCTCTGCTTGTAATAGTAGTCCTGAAACTCATTCTAGTAACTTTATGAAGGCATTGATTGACAGTTTAACAGAAATGCATGATGTTATTGTACAATCTCAAAAATCTAAACTGTAAAACTTAAAATGACAGATTACACCTTTTATGTAGAAAATTTATGAAAGTAGAATTTTACTACTCACCCATGTAAATATATTAGGACTTTTGAATAGTGATGGATGAGAATTGAGAATAACAATTTTGTAATATAAAATTTCTTCTTGTTGACAGATATTATGATCTCTGAAATAGAAATTATGTGTTTCATTGCATTTTCTCAGTTAGGAAACTATATAATCTGCAGAATGTCTCATCTTATTGTGTATTTCTCATGATTATGAAATTTTAGGATAATATTTTTCGTAAAAATGCATAATTTTAAATTAATGTTATAAACATTGTGATCTTTTTACGATATATAAAATAATCTGCTGCCTTACATTAATGCTGCCTTGTTGTATTTTGCACCGCAACTGCTGTTCTGTCTAAAATATAAATTTATATCTGTGGAAAAAAATTTAGGCCAATTTTTTTGCAATTTTGCAAAGACTAAAATTTTTTAAATTCTGAGTGTTGTATAATGTACAATAAATTTAATTTGTTGTTTAATAAGGAAAATATAAAATTAAGAAAAATAACAGTTGCATGATAAATTTTTATAATTAATATATTTTATACCTTGTTATAGTTTTGTTTGAAATAATTTATGTGCTAAATAAGTGTTTGTTATAATAATAAAGTTTTTCTTAAAAAATGTTTCTATATTATTTTATGTTTGATTTTATATAAAATAATGATTCTAAAGTTTTATTTTGGTTTCATTCTTTTTGAATAATTAAAAAATTTTAATATTGTAAATTCTATATTAAAATATTTTTGAACATTTTATTGATAAAATGAAAATGTTCAAAATTAGAATTTTCGATTAAAAAAACTTTTTTGATAAAGAAAAAAGATTAAATAACTATTTAAATAGAGAAAGGATCACTCACACATTTTTGTAATTTTTTTCAATTATTGAAATTATGTAATCAAAAATTTTGGAATTAATTTATATTAGCTATAAGCAGGAAATAAATTTAGAAGATATTATTGGCAAATTGATGACGAAAATGTAGTGTTTTACTTTATTTGTATTTCAGTATTATAAAAGTTTATGCTGTAATTATGAATTTCGTATGTAAAAACATAAAATTAATAATTATGTGAGAAAACAAAAGTAAGTTCTTTTTTATTTTGATGAATAAAAATTATGAATATTTAAATTTCAAGAAGCTTCGCATTAATTTACAAATCACTTATAAATAATTTTTTGTAAAAACCTACGGACATGTTTGATTGAGTTTTGATGATTCTGTTAAGCTTTTTGTAATAATGATCCTCACTTCTAAAATATTCCCATCACATTTAAGCCTACAAATTTATGCTGCTTATTCAAAGAAATTTCATTGTCTAGAAATTATAGCAATTTGTATTTACTAAATAACTCAACAATTTATGGTTGAAATATATACTAATATATATCTATAGATATATTTTATTGGTTTGTAGACATTAAATAAACATTCATAGTGAGTAGATAGACTTATTCTTCAGTTTAAAAATATATAGAGAAACTACAACATATATTTACACTTATCGTAAGAGTAAAATTGAAACAAACAATAGCAGGTTACAAAAGTGAATTGAACTTATGACGAAACATTGCACATTATATAAATGACGAAACATTGCACATTATATAAATCTTAAGTTCAATATAGTATGCTCTAGAAAAATCTGGCAATTACCATGACGACGTCTTGTAATAGTTGCTGGATTTCATAACTATCTTTCGAGAAATGTCAGAAATCACCAAAAAGATAGATTTAAAAACCGAGATGTACACCTCTTGGGAACTATAGAACAGTGGTGTTGTTCTTCTGTTCAAAACAATCATCTATATATAACCATTAGGAGTGGAAAAAATATCACTTTCTACTTACTTACATATTTTAAAAAAATTATATTTAATATTCTGTTTTGATTTTCAAAAGTACAGTTTTTGTCCTCTGCAACGAACGTGTTTCCGGTTTTCCAAATATGCCTCCGATCGTAAATGCATTGAAATGCACATGAGAAAAGTCTCAATTTTTGCTCCGTAAGTAATAACTTCGTAAGTAAATGGAATTTTCAAGTGTTCCACACACCTCATTCGATTTATTTTTAGTTGATTTGTACCTGAAACCTAGTCTCGTTGTGAAACAAAGCATTTTTTGAAAACAATTAAATCAATGGAGAATATCGTTTTTTCCATGTCGCAATTTCTACCCGAAATTCCCACATTTTCCACTGGAAGCTAAGGCAAATTTAATAAACTTGTCTATAAAATAAAAGATATTGATGAAAAATAATAAAATAAAAAATGTCTTAAATATTTTTTTTATCCTACGCTCGGCATCTCTGCCATTAATCGACGACGAGCAGCCTAATAAAAAGATGATCGAGTATAAAAACAAGAATAAAGTCCTTTAATAGCCTCAAAAGAGTTGTCAGTCCTAAACTTTAAATATCCAGGGCAGATCTTAAGGTGAGCAGCATTCATATCATCATGATTTCACAATGGATAACGAGCAGAGTCCATCACGCATTCGATGCAGATGCCTTTGTAAATAGTGATACCCGGAAACAAGCGGCACCAACAGCCCGTGGTAAGGATCCAGGGATTTTATTGTTCCCATCAAGTAGAGTTTTCCATTGCCTGTCCATAGCTGTATCAGCATAAAGGGAAACTCTGTCATACTTTATTTTACTAAGGATTACACTTTTGATGTTACGCAAAGGCAAAGGGGGATTTGCCTGGATCATAAGAGAACTAGGTTTCACAAGTCCGCCTACCTACTCATTTCCAAAACCATCGCAGTAGCTCGTGATCCATTGAAGAGCAACGCGGTCCTTGATTTCAATAAGTTCGTGTAACTTCATTCTGCAAGAGTGGACTAGTGCATTATTATTATAATTTAGATTAGTAAGCGAAAGAATAACAGCCTATGAATCAACTAGGAAAACAATTTTTTCTATCATGTATGCGTCTTAATTTCTCAATTGCATGAGCTATAGCAACAAGCTCGCTTTCGAAATTATTGCAGCATTTCTCCTGAGGGCAGCTTAAACTAAAATTTTTTTAATACACTTCAGCACTAGCATTTTTTATAACATTCTCTGCAGAACCATCTGGGAAAATATGGTGCCAATCCTCAGAAGGGTATCTGCTATGAATTGCAGCCAGAGCAGCACTTTTCATCTCACTGTGTAGTGCGTACTGTTTCTTAACTCCCCATACAAGATCTAGATGTACTTCCTACCTATCTCGATCCACAACAGGATTCCATTCCCCTGGAAAAACCTGGCGATCTGGGGTAGGGTTATCATAAGTGTCGAAGAGATCATTTATAATTGAAAGAAATGATCTATGTGTGGGTTTTTAGTCTTTCAACCAATGGGCTGTGATTTCGCTGAACATTTCTCTTAAGATTCTTTCAACAAGAATCATAGCATTTCTATTACATCTATCACCCAAGGGTTCCAATTTAGTCTGCAGTTCCATAGCAGCTATAGGAGTTGATTTAGCTCCTCCAGTGCTGTTCTGGAAAACATCAAGTTTGTGTCTTTTAGAATCCGAGGCAGTAATTAAGACCTCATTTCCATATTCAACAGTGGGACAAACATAGCTTTTATATGCTGTGCATAGCACATCTTGAGTTGAGTCCCAAGTGATGCCAGACAAGCTCTTAATTAGCACAGATCTCAAGTATCCTCTATCAATTGCAGTGTCAATTTGTTTTTTTCCAAGTCAATTTTGTGTCTAAGTGAATATCAGGGTATATAATATCATTTGTTCTTATTAGGTTTTTATATAAATATGAATAAGCAGGAATGATTATAATTTTTATTTCTTTTGGATTTAGATTTTATTCACCTATCACTTTATTGCTCCTCTTCAACTTGCAAAAAATCAGTGTCTTTGTTTTGTTTATGTTATATTATTGTAATAATAATTGTAAATCAATAGACAGCTTTTGTATTTTCAGATTTCTCTTATAAAGATAAGTTCTTTGAAAAAAAAGTAATTCTACATTTGATCTTATAAGTTTTAACTATATGATATTTTATGTTACCAATATTTGTTTATGCTACTTTTAACATCGCCATAAAAAAGTAAATTACGTACTTTTATTTTCGATTTCAGCATGTATTTTCAATAATCTATCTCTGATTTGTATATTTTCATAAGTTACAAAAATATCTGGCTCTTTATGTTGATTTTTTAAAAATTTCATTTAGATATCTAAATTTTAAATAGAAAATTTAAATAACTAAATGAAATTTATAAAAAATTTTAGTTAAAAATAAGAATATCAAGAAGTAAATTAATAAAAAATAAAATGAAAATTTTAAACAAAAATAATATGCTTAATAAATACTTCTGATTTGGAATCATAAATTGCAATTATTCATCATAGAGCAATATTTTATCTACAAAATTGTAATTAATGTTGATATTTTTTTGTTTCTAAGCATTTTCAGGTATAAGTTGAATAAAATGAAGATAAAATAATTTGAAAAATTGATAATAAAGTAGTTCTCTTAAAACAAGATTATTTTGGTTACAGTGGTAATCTAATACGTGAATAAAAGTCTTTTTTCTAATATATTATATATTGATTCATACAAGTTGCCTCTATTTTACATAATGGATTTAAATTTAAGTTATAATTTACAGCTGAAAGAGAAAAAAAGCGAAGATTTAAAATATATCCCAATGTAGTAAAGAAATGCTTACAAAATGATTAAATTACTAATAATAAACATTAATTTTCCAAGATCGCAAAAACTAAATGACTAGATAGGGATTAATGGTATAGGAAATAGAAACAGAGGTAGTTAATAGCATTTACTTGTTAGATTATTTTACTAAAGCCAATAATATTTACACGCCTAAAGGCTTTCATTTAATTTTTTCTAAAGCAATGTTTTTAATAAATAGATTATAAAATATCTTCAGTTATTATTAGACCAATATTTTTTTCAAAATCTTTATAAGAGTATAATTCAAAACTACTAACTGGCATTTCCAAAAGTTTTTTGCATAAATAGAAATAAATGTCAGATCATTTATTTTACAGTTATATAAAATTAAATGTTAAAAATGTTATGAGTATTAATTTTATATAAATAAGTGCATTAAAATTAGATTGGAATAAAATTACAAGATAGGTCATTTTATGAACAATTATTTTTGTGTCATTTATTATAAAATATTGAACACAACGTGAAAATAAATATGATGTAAATTCAGATTTTGTACCTACAATACATAAGATATTCATTTTATAATTTTATTTTCAAATAATAAATAAATAAAACTATGGATGCAAATTTGTTATAATCAATTTAAAATAATTATCCTAATTACTTAACAAACTATTTAGTGAAAGGTAGAACAATAAGGATTTTTCTGTTAACACAAATATAATCTTTTTCAAGAAGCATAATGGAATTCATTTATTACAATAAACCAAATACATTTTTGGGACAGTGAAATGATTACATTTTACAGTCTTAAAGGTGTGATAAATGTAAAAATTATTGTAATAAATCAACTACATTATTATTTATATAATAGTATTTTGTTCACATATTCATTATTATTTTAATATAATGAATAATATTTTTCAACAAATAATAAAAAAAATGTCGAAAATGTATTTTTTAATTCGGTAAATTTATAAAATATATTTCAAATTTAATCGATTAGTATATAAAGTTTCTTTTAATTATTTTTAATTCGTAAATAGTTAATTTTCTACCGAAATTTGACATTCAATTTAAAATATTTCACCTAAAAATTTTTTTACTGAAAAGTTTGATTAAGTGGTGATGCTTGGGACGCTGTCATCGGAGCGGCAGATTTTGGGGCTCAGAATATTTAATGACAATTTGTGAATATCAGAGAGTCAAAGTCATACTCGAAGGGATACCCGGTATTAAAATTCTCGAAGGTCCGCCCTAATCACTATTATTCATTCAATAAAAAAAAAACCTAGTATGGCTAAAGTCATAAACTTTTTTTAAAAAATAGTTAGAAGGAACATATGTATCATCTTGTTACTTTTTACCAAACACAATATAATCATTTTTAAACTTTAATACGCAACAGCCGATTAAATATTTTTCAGTGTCATTGAAGGTAAATAAATGGGTTTCGCTTCCATTCCTTCCATTTCGTATATACACTGCACGACATTGAAAATGCAACTCCAAGAAGTGGTCAGAAAATTATCAAAATTTCATAATACACGCATCATACCGAGTTATGCAAATGTTAAATATCTAGTTCTCCAGCGCACGTAGGATGAGATGTAAGGGGAGGAACCGACAGAAAGAGGGAAATATTCACGCCGTTATTACTGCTTGAAAAATAATCGTTGAAAGTTTGTTCTTGTCGCAAAGGACGTCTGTAATTGCAGGAATGCCAGGCCATTGTCGACGGAGTCAGTTCCAGCTGACAGACGAGTTTACGAGGAGCATAGTGATCGGATTGAGAAGGCAAGTTGGTCCTTACAGTAAATAACAACTGACAGACACCTGGACGCGTCCACAGTGCACCGGCTGTGGCGAAGATTGCTAGAACGCTTGTGGGGTATAGGTTCAGCCAGAATGACGTCAGCACGCATGGATCGATGCGTCTAACGGAAGGATGTGGCGGCCACGCAAAACACGTTTACCAAAATTTTGCATGTGCAAGATGCCTTGGATGCCAGTGGCTTGCGCTCATGGCGTCCGTTAAGAATACTGCTATTGACACCTCAGCATAAACGCAAACGTCTGGAATGATTCCGGATTAGAGCGATGTGATCGACGCAATTGCACAGGATCGTATTCTCAGATGAGATAAAATTCTCTATCTTTTCAGTGATATTTGCCGCTTATGAGTGTGGCGTCGACGTTGAGACAGGTCCAATGCTGCAGCAGTTGTAGTTGTGGAACACCCCACCGATAAGGATTTGGGACAGTATTTCGTACGATTCCAGATCATCTTTAATTCGTATTGACGGCACTATGACAGCCAAACGTTACGCGGATGATGTGCTGGAGCCCGTGACACTTCCCTACTTTCAGAGAGTGCCCAATTCTCTTTATCAGCAGGATAACACCCAACCGCACATTGCTCGCATCCACCAATATGCTCTGTAAGCTGTACAGCTGTTCCCGTGTTCACCAGCTCTCTCTCCAATTGAACACATTTTGGGATATGATTGGAGGCCGTTTGCAGACCCTGACACGGCTTTCTACAGAAAACGCACTGTGGCAAGTGGTTGACAAAAAATCGAGAGCCATTTCATAGGACACCATGCGTACGATCATTGACTCTGTGCCAAGACATGTTACTTCGTGTATCGCCGTTTTCGGTGGTCCAACAACCTACTGACCCAACCATGTTTTCGCTCTATATTACGCATATCATTTTGAAAAACAGATGACTTATTGTTCGTTGCTGTCTCTCTATTTGTCAAGTTTTATAACTTTCTGACTACTCATTCTTGGTGTTGCATTTTCAACATTACTTGATTCAAAAAAGTCTGGATCAGTCATGAAAGTTTTCATATTCGAATACCCTTCAATAAAGCATTGCCAAAGTGAAGCATCATTTGCCGCGGGCAGTGACTGAGAGGGTAACCTCGTACACTCCCTCACAGGGTTACTGGAGCTCCGTGGGTTGGGGATGTGTCCACGTAAAAATGTGACGTCCAAAGTCCTTCCGCTGGTGTAGCGTGAATGTGTAGAGGAGTGTGCCAACTCAGGTGTGACCTCGTCACCTGACCGTTATTCAAAATTACGAGGCCCTTCGTGATGGGCGAGTATTCTAAACTCGTTAACCATAAGGTACAGTCCGGAGCTCACCTGTACCATAGCGGTACAGGTGAGCTCCGGACTCATGTTCAAAGTAGTTCTACTAGTGATGACGTGGATCTGGAGAAGACAGTGCCAGTTCAAGTGTGACCTTGTCACCTGACCATGGTTCAGAATTACGAGGCAATTGGTGATGGGAGAGTATTCCAAGCCTTTTAATCTAAAGGTACATGATTCACTTTGACCACTGTGTGTATATGTATATATATATATATATATATATATATATATATATATATATATATATATCTCTATATGTAGATATACACTTGCTATGCGTATATATATTAATTTAATCTTATATATGCGAGGCTCTTGCCCTCCCTAGATTAAGCTTCTATTAGGCTTCATCCATACTAGATAGTTATCACCTAGACTCCATTACATAGGGTTATCGGACATTTATTACATAAAGTGGGTGACCCAAGAAATTATGAACTAAATGGTAAGACATTGGGTTTGGATGTCTATTGGTAACATTCAATAGCTGATAAAAGCGAGACGGTGCCAATTTGACATGCTAGTAATTTTCCTAACCTGAACGTAAGAAGAATTTAATTTAGGTCACTGACATGCAAATCTCAAGTTTGCTAGATCCAAACCTCTTCATGTAAAACAAAAGTGTATCTTAGTAAAGAATAGGATTTCATATTCGATAATTGTCGAAACTATTTGTTTCGGTTTAGCATCCCTCACATTTCATGCAAAGTCATATGGATACGTGTATATATGACTCTAGATCTATGTATACATACATATATATATATATATATATACGTATACGCAATAAATCTCATAGTAGATACACGTCGATGGCGATAATTTGATGTATCACTGATATGCAAATTCGTGAACTTTGCCTTCTTTTACAATTGCGGGGAACGTTAAAATTGTCCGTTCCCATAATTTCATACAATGGAAATTTATATCGGTGCATTCCCCCCTTCCAATTCCATGCATGCACGAAAAGAATGATATAAAAAAGTTCCAAGACGCTGGATTCAAACACACACACACATTTTCTATGTTTTACAGAAATCATCTAAGGCCACCGTCAAGCGGAAGCAAAGCTGAATGTGAATTATTACACCTCCTTTATAATGATAGGAATAAAATATTTCGGAATCGATTCTGTATCGCATCTTTGGTGGGACATCATTCTAGAGACAATTTACATACCACCAACAAGTAGAAGACACAAAATTCATCTTTCACATGTAAAAAAAAATCTTTTATAGAAAGTCAGGATTTCTATCGAAGGGGAAAGAAAATGTATTTTGGTGTCTTCTTACCTATTCCAGGAATATAGCTTGAGAGCATAGTGCAAGACTGAAAATATCTTTCGTACACATTCACAATAGAATTTCACCGATCTTGCATCTTTTCTGGATATCCAGCAAAAATGCCAGATCGATATCAGGCATCTTTGCTGGGACGTGAAACCCATATGAATTCAAAGGTGGTTATACATTTTTTCAGCCGACTGTAAAATATCTACAGACATATCGCCAAAATTTTGAATTCCAGAGTCGTGCAAACTTTAAAGTCCAGTAACGCATAAGGCGAACCTGAATTGAGAAAGGGCTTTTCTTCACAAATTTATTTTTTATATGAAATAAATACCTAAACTTTTAGTGTTGCATTTTAACTAAATGCAAATATTAACTTTCATGTACATAGAATATTTAGAGTTTTATAGTCAAATATTTGAATTTTATAGTTACGCTTACATCTAAGAATGTTGCATAAAGGCAAAACAGACATGTGTGTGTGTGAAAAATAATTTCTGCAAAATTTTTACTACAGAATATACAAGTTTTAGGGGTGCACTTTATATGAATATATACTTAATATATCTTAATAATTGTGTATATATTTTAGTAATATCTTTAAGGAGTTATAATCAGTTGTTTGTAAATATGAAAACAGTGAAAATTTTCCAAGTCCAATCTCACATTATGCGAACCAAGCTTGGAGGCGCTTTTTTCGAAAAGTATTTTTTTATAATAAAATATGTACCTGTTATAACTTTAGGGAAGGATTTCATAACAATTGGTGACCATTAATTTTAATATAAAATATTCATTGAATTGTTGACAAATGTTTGAATTTCATAGTCGCGAAGTCCGTCCTTGGTTTTGTATAAAAGGAAAACGAAATGTAAAGCGTTTTCAGAATATCTGTTTCATTGGAAACTTCTTTGTTTGCTCCAGTAAAGGCAATATATCCAGTTTTATGTATGTACTTTAATAAGTTTCAAAGGAGACAAGTTAATTAGCGTGAAACATAATTATCATTAAACAATAGCAATGGGTCGCTTAAAGTTTTACTATCATAACCACTTAAATTTTAAACTTATGTGTTTGGGTGTGAATAATAGAAAAGAAATGCATTCAATTTCCAGCATTTTTCTGTTATAATTCTTTTTTGCATCATCAAATGGTATATACAACAAGTTTTATCTATGTTCTTTAAAACGCTTATTCTTATAGATTTATATTTGAAACATACTACAATTAAAACAGCAAAGGGTAAGCCAGACATATAGAGCCTGACTAAGGCAAGGGCATACGGTGCAGTTGCCTCGGGCCCCCACAAATAAAGTAAAGTTTAAGTTTCCTTCTTTAATGAAATTTTTTTATAGCAAAATATCAGCGTGGCGTAAAATCGGACAATTTCATGTTTTAGCTTATTTATTAACCTATGGTATGAACACAAAAAATCTATTCGTACACCCATGGCTTTCTAGAGCGGAATTTAAAATTTCGCACTTACGATTGACAAATTTGGCCAATAAAAAGCTTTTATTTTTACATATCGCAAAATTTGATATGTATACAAAAAGGTTTTTGATTCTAGTCGATTTTCTTGTTATATACCTATAATGAGGTGTGAAAACTTTAAATACCTCCACAAAGTTCTGTTCATTATTGAAATAGTGAAGCAGAGGAGTATATAAAGAAGTTTTTGCCCCACGCCTCAATTGAGCAATGTTGGGGCCTGCTTACATCTCCATTGCACCAGCAAATTCAAGTGACCATTTAGATGAAACGAAATTTGTAATCTCTAGGTGCCACATAATCTAACTGAAGAGTAGATGCCTTTGTGTTGAAAGATGTTAAAAATATTTGATAAGGAACAATCTAGGTATAGGAACAACATTCTGACAGGTGATTAGATTTAAGGTTTATACCATGCGGATCAAAACTTAAAACAAAGTTTATAGATTGATGATGAGAAAAAGATGATAGATTCAATCTTCAAATCAACTGGAATTACAGAGCGTATCGTGTTGGACACACAAAAGATAGTCACAGCTGTATTACAATGAATAGTGCCTGCCTAAAGTGAAAGAACGTGCCCAAATTCAAGAATGGGGACTTGGTTTCTAAACCAGGATAATGCTCCAGCTCACTGAATCAAAGCCTGCTTCAAGTATTTGATCACTGATGGAGTGAAAACTATTTGATCACACATCTTATAATCCAGACTTTGCACTGTTTCCACATTAGAAATGAAGCTAAAAGGAAAACGATTTGTTAGTGATGAGAAGTTTCTGAGGGTTAAAGAAAATAAGTTTTACTAACTTCTGGATAAAACTTAGCAAAAATGGTTTCACAACTGCTTTTATCACATAGAAAAATATATTGAATATGATGGAAAACACTTTGTATTGCAAAAGCTTTGTAGTAACCTTTATATGTAAAGTGTATTGCAAAGCTTAGAAAACAAAAAAATATTCTATAATAAACAATTCTTAAATAACTTTATTTACATCCAGATCGTTGTATACATGGACCAGATCATATAGTTTCATTATATATTTCATAATATACACATGATGTAAATTTTCAACAAAAATTTGACATATTATATAGTATTACATAAAAGTGAAATTTTATGTTTCTTTTGTACAGTTGATACAATATGGAATATAAATTGAGCATTATCCAATTACTGAGATTTCATGGATACCACTTTTCTCTGTCTTGTTCTATAAAAAAACAAATATTATCCATTAATACAAAATAAATAAACTTCAACAAATGTTCTTAATTCTAATTAATTGTTTTAAAGACATTAACTCAATATTAAATTGACACACAAATAAAGATATTTTGAAATGAATTTTGCCAATTTTTGGCAATTTAATAATTGTACTTTAATTTTATGATAAATATAAGCCTACTTAGATAAAATTAGAATTAGAAATGAAATGCAATACTATTCATAAACGGATTCAGCTGAAGTTTGAATTTCGAAGTCTAATAGTTAAGCAACATAATTCAAAAGAGATGAAAAACGATTTTTGGTCCACATCGAGTTTGATAACTATGAACATTATGCTCCAAGATTCAAGAAGTGTTCATTAGAATTTGTTTTAGTTTGTTATCCAAATATGTCTTTGCTATACGAACAAAAAAGTGTTTCGTGAAACTTTTTGTTGTCTGATTAGTACATAATCAAAACTGTTCATTAACCGATAACCCACTGTACTTTTTTATTATATTCAATTATAAAAAAAATATAATTAAAATTTTTCTGTTCTTAAGCAAAAACACATGCTTTTGGAGAAGAGATTTTTAACAACTAGACTTTAATCAAAGCTTAACCCTTTTCCTCATAGTGCAAGAAATTTTTTGAAATAAAAGTTTTACCATTTTGTGTTGAATTTTTATTGAAACAAATTATATTTAACTTTAATTAATTAATTTTTTATAATTTTTATGTACTCCTAAAATTTATGTGTGAGTGTGACTCACATAAATTATGAAACATTATCATATGGTAAAATATTTCTTGAAAATATTTTAATCCTAATAAAGTTATATAATTATCACTTTGATCATTGGTAATCATAAATCGGAATTGCGTTTTTGACCAGGAATAATAATATCTGAAACAATAAAAAATATTTGAAATAAATTAAGCAATTTTTCAATGTAATTGATTTAAAAGTGTATCTTAAAGTAGTGGGGAAAGTTAATGAATATTCAGAAAATAGTAGAGTCAAATATAACCAGCAACTGAATTTATTTAATGATAATTTGAAGTAATTACCTTGATTCAGCTCGATGAGACGTATATTCAAACCACATTACATTTGGAATAAGAGTTGTGTCTCTTAACATCAGGAACTCACTAATGGGCCTGAAGCATTTAATAAAACATCAAAGTATGAATATAAAGGCAAAAATACATTAACTTAAATTACAATTAGTAAATTGTAAAACATTTTTAAATGCAGCATTTTTTACATGAATAATTTTGGAACAAAAGATTAAAACAGAAATGCATGCTGTGCTTTAGAAATAAAAATTTAATAACAATATATAAGTTTTATTTATGATCTACTTAACTAAAAGTTTTTCATTATTATTTTTTTATAATAGTTTTCCAATTTCTACAAAAAAATAAAATGAGAAGATAAATATTAATTACCATGCTGCAATTATGGGAAACAAAGGAGTTAATGTGAATTGAGTAATCATAAACCAAATACATGCTAAAAATATGCCCAGAGCAGCTCCCCATAATACTTGCGTCCATGTATGGTATTGTAGGTATACTCTGGAAAATATGAAAGAATTTTAATTGCAAAATCATAAATAACACAATTTTTATATGAATGAAAAATTACAATAAAATATACATATTTATATATTTAATTGCATTTTTGATGATTAGTAAGAGATAAATCTAATAATAAAATTTTAAAATATTTTATAATTCTTATTTTACAAATCACTTACTTATGTTTGCAGAGTTCTTATTTAATTTGTAAATTGTGAATATTTTTAATTTGAAAATAAACTATTTTTGATATGATTTATTATACATATATCATATCAAATTTTTACTTAATACAAAATTTTTATACATAAAAATTATAAGGCATTGTTTTCTAAATATAAGGTTTTCAATAATGCAAGCAAAATATTTTAGAAAACTTCTGAAAAAATGAAATTATGATTGTAAAAATGTAAATGCATAAGTTCCTTTTATGTAATTTAAATATTATATCGAAATAAATAACAAAATACCATACTTATCTGTAAGTAAGAATAAATAAACACACTATAGTAAACAATGAAAAGTAAAATTCGACTTTTTTTTTTATTCTGTTCATGAAAGTATGCATATTTAATGAGAAATTTTAGGTGATTATAGGTACATTAAAGAAATTATTTTTAAAAGCTAGGCATTCATGGAACAAAGCTTCATGAAAACTATTTTTTTAAAAAAAATGGCCACAAATATATAAACCAAATAACACACAAAACTACATAACCTAACACTAATCAAAATTTGCTAAAAACAGTTTATATTTGAAAATTTTATATTTTATAAAGTATATGAACTTGGGTTCTCACCATGGATTAGTGATAGGACCACATTCTTAAGTATAAGGTTAGGGATCAGTTCATAGCCACTATTGAACAACAGGAGATACATCTTGTACTTCTAAATACACGCATGTTATGGTGAGTGCTAGAAAATTTTCCATGCTTCCTCCCTTGTGATACACAAATATGACACACAATCTATGAAAAATTTCCTTGAAAGGCAATTTATATGATGTATGATAAAATGCCTTATAATGGTCTTAGCTGTGAGACTGTCTACTAGTGTCAAGAAAAGTATATGCATAAAATAGCCCAGAGGTAAAAAGCCACACTTCAGAAAGAAAAGTCCCAGTTTAATCACTCAGTTCAGTTCCGCACAATCACTGTTGAACCGAAGATGGATGTTGTGCTTCTGTAAGTACATCTGTCAGAATGAGTGCTGGAGAGTTTTCTCTTGTGACCTGAATACAGCCAACTGTCTATGAAACACTTCCTGGAAAGCAATTACCCTATGGATATTAAAATATCTAACAATAGAATTAGCCATTTGAAAAAACATGATACAGGGTCAAAAGTATTTCAACGAATGTTGGAAGAATTGCTTCTAAGGTTAATGTTTGAAGTAGATGTATTTTTTGGCTTTCCTCCCTTTAAATTGAAGAGTGCAATCACAATAAGTCTTCCCAAAAGTCAATTTATGCAATGGATATCAGAATGTTACTTTAAGTGATCCACTTTGATAAGTAAAGAAAGAAAAAAAACTATATCAGAATAACCAAATTAGTAACTATTAAATTTTAATTCTAGAGATTCATATTTACACTGTGAAAACTTATTAACTTAGTCGCTGTTTTTTATTAATAGTAAGGATACAAGATATTTTTTCAGTTAGTAATAATTTCAAGATTGTCTCAAATTATATCACCTACATAGGTTTGAAGCTATACATTTAGGTTTTAATTTAGCAAATGAAGGGAAATTCAATTAAAATCAAAGTTTCAAATGAATTTCAAGTCATCATAAGTGTTTCTGTGTCAGCAGATGAGGCTACATGTGGTTAACTTGAAAGCCAGAATGCATTTGTAAATTCAGGTTGCTATTATTGTGATAATTATCACAAAAATTTTACATCAACCATAAAAAATAAATAAACTAATATATATATATATATATATATATATATATATATATATATATAGTATATATATATATATATATACTTTAGTTATAACACACATGAATGCATTTACACCATGTTTGGAGCTGAGGCTGGAAGCTATTTCCTCAATAATTAATTGAAAAATTATAGTTTCAATTTCCAAACATTTTTAAAAAGTATAATCACAATATTTTAAAATACATATATATAAAATTAATATTTCCCTAGAAAAATTACAAAATGTAATTTTTTTATGATTTTTTGATCCTAGGAACAAAAGCAAAAATTTCAATGATATTACACTTTTATTAAGAAAATACAATGCTGCATAATCAAAACCAAGTTATGAAAAAGTAAATTATCATACTTAATAGACTTTTCTTTAGCTGAAAAACACTGCATTACATAAAAATTAAAAGGTAGCCATAATATCTTGAGTACATAAATTTATATTCTTTTATTCCTGTAATGTTTTCAAAAAGTGAATTTTTAATATTCCTTATACATTGCAATTGCAAATTTAAATTTTTAGAGCATAACTTGATATGGCTGGAAAACATACTTGACATAAAATTATTTTGTGCATATGCACAGTATTTTAGCATTATAACAGTACTAACTTTAAGCAGTTATAAGTTATTTGACTGAATTATATCCTGATAAAAAAAATTTTTTCCGTGTTTTATTTTATCAAAAAACTTTTTACTAAATATTATTTATAGAATATAAGGGTTGTATCAAAATTAAATTATATATTTTATAAGAATGCATTATTTGAATTCAACACTACTGCTCACAGTTATTCATTTTAAAAAATATTTCAAATTAGAATTAAATATATTTGTAATTCATAATTAAAAATAGTCAATGAATATCAATAGCACAAAGTAATACCCTACATAGGATATATTTAGTGGTTTCAAAATAACAAATACTCATTTTGGCAAACAATATAATTTAAATTAATAATTAAATTTAAGCAATAAAAGATTTTCTGAGCTTAATATAAAGCAATGCAACTTTAACAAAAGCTCTTCAACAGAAATTATATATAAATGCATACATATAAATTAACTGCATGTCACAAAAATATTCAAATAAACTATATATGGTGGATTATAGCCAATTATGACTTACCTACTATATGTAACAACAGTCGCAGCAAATATAAAAACTATTGTTGCTAAATATTTCCAAGCATTTTCTAATGGATATGTACTACTGCTATGATGCAATCTAGTATAAACAGAAGAATATTATTTTATTTTAAAAATTGATTTTATACAAAGTTTTACAATATTGTATAACTGATTCTTTATGTAATGTTTATAAATATTGGTCATACACTATAAGAGCTAAACAATTTTAAAATTAAGTGTTTATAAAAACAAGTACAAACAATGAAAAGCAAAGGTTAATTTATTTTGAAAGTCTAGGGCCTGAAAGAATCAATGGAGTTAAAATTAAAACTAATAATTAAAATTTAAAAATAATATTACAATTTCTTTGATTCAGGGAATATAGAAATCACACTAATAGAATTTATTACGATATAAATTTATGAATTTTAAAAAAGTATTTTAAAGAAATTTTAATAAAATAACTTTATTCCTCAGTATCTTATTTTTAATAACAAGAACATGTAAGGGAAGTGAATATTTTGATATATAAGGGAAAGGTGAAATTATTACATTTCACTTAAAATAAATTAGGATTTACTTTTGATTTCCTTGATTTTCTAAAATATATAAATACACAACTTGTGCAATAATTTTTTTTAAACTGTATGCTATAAATATTACATTTTAGGCATATTTACAGAAAATATGAGGGTTGGCTAAAAATAATGATTATTTATTAAAGAAATGAAAAATACAACCTTTATGGAAAAAATTTAACTCACACATGAAGCTTCTTTCAATTTTCTACAAAACCAATTTTTATATTGAAGATTTGTAGTATCTGTAAGCATATGAAATACAGCAATTTTCATGTTTTGCTGCTAGCTCAGAGCATCACTGCTTTTAATATTCAAAGGAATTACAACTGAGATAAATCTTTAAGAATTTCCAGAGAGAAGCTTTAATGATACACAAAAGAAAAAATAAATAAGCCATTTAAAAAGGTGGTGAGGAATACTCCTAAGAAGAAACAGGCTTCTACATTATTTCTTTTTACCTTCATATTATTACTGCAACTCAAGAACTCCTGCACCAATTTGGAAGGAAAATTTTTGATAACACAGTCGAGCTTCTAACAATTTCCATTTTTTTACCTCAGCTAATAGTTTCAAAGAGATAAATATTTTGAAAAAATTTAGAGTTAGAGAATGCAGTGGTAACTCTGATAAGGGAATAGGTGGAAAATAGTAGGGTATGGTGGGAATTTTGAAGCGTGCGATACAGAATTTAATATAATGGATGTAATATAATAAATGATTACATAGTGAAGTAAAGGAAATTTCATGTATGTAACAAAATTTATACAGTCTTTACTTTACAAGTTATCTCTTATATTGTTCCCTTTTTAATATTAAAACAATAAAACTTCCTACCTGATTAGTAAAAAGAATGCCATATAAGTAGCAAAAAACCACATAAATTGTGCATGATTAGACGGCATACCATATTCTGAAAATAGAATCTCTCTACCTGAAATTTAAAAATGTCCATAAATGTTTCTTATACAATTACATTTGTAATTACAAAATAAATAAAATATTAATGCAATAGTACATAAATTATACTCAAAAATTAATACCATAAACATAAATTTGTGTGAAATACATTAATTTTCAGAGCAATTAAGACAATTTTTCTAAAAAAAGTTGATAATAAGAATACAAAACAATTAAAATATTTAAAAATAAAACAAGTAAAATATTGTTAATACTTCTGATGAAAAGATGTTTAGCAAAGATTAATTATATATTATTTAAGAAGCACAATATGTTATTTAAAAAATATATTACTTAAGAAAAACTTAATTTGTTTAAGAAAAACTTAAACAAATTTTATCTTAGTTACCAGTGAAATAAAATTTCTTTAAATAAACACATACTGTGATAAAAAGTTTTTGTATATTTTACTTTTAGGTTAAGTGAAGCAACTACACTGGTGTTATATGAAGTGGTTAAAATAACAAAAATAAAGATTCATTTATTTATTCAAAGGTTCTGATAATTTATAATCAAAATAAATCAAGTATATATTAGTTAAAATATAAAGACCATAAAAGTAAGGATAAAAATGTAAAGATCAATAAAATGATAAAAAATAATCAAACTAAAGCAAAGATGAACAGAATAAAATAAAAATTAGCAATATACATACCATGGCAAGGACGCAATTCTTTAATACAATGTTTTAGTATCCAGTTAATGGCTTCATTTAAAATTGTGCCAATAAAAAAGAAAATCTAAAAGACAAAAACATTAATTACAAGCTTTCCATTAAATTATTATTGTTCATTAAAATTTTATAAAAAAATGGAGAATTTTCTAAATTACTTTTAAATAAATTTTAATATTTAAGATTTGTTATTTTAGCAGCTATGTTTGAAAAGTTGCCAGCAAAAGTGAAGTACAAATTAAAGAGTGTCACTTTATTTTTCTGTTTAGGTTTTTATAGAGTATTTCTCACTAATTATTTATTTTTTATTTAATCAATTAAAAGTTTATTCTTAATTTATAATTCTCCAGTGAGATCCAATAATCTAATGTAGAAACATAAAGGTGTTTTGTATTTAGTTAATATAATGATTCTTTTAATAGCTGTTTAAAACATACATAAAATTGTAAAAAAGTATTGATGCCTATAAGACATGCCAACTCTCATAATCATGATAAAAATGAAAGAACCAGAAATAAAATTTTCATAGACCTAATCAAATTAATTTTGATTTGGTTATAAAAATTTACCTTACAACAGGGATGCACAACCTATGGCCCGCGAGTGAAAATTGGCCCGCGTAGCCTTTAAAGTTGGCCCGCGAATGTTGTTAATAAGAGAAGACTAATTTAAAATGAGACTCTTTCAAATAAACAAAAGAAAAAAATCGGATAGAAAACGATTTTACATCAAAATAAATATTTTACATTTGTGAGCAAACTTTTTCTTTAATGAATTTAAGCAAATCAAAAATAAGAAATAGGATAGCAGATGAAAACCTTTCTTCTGTTATAGTATTGCCACAACGAATCTTAAGCTCCACCTCAAAATCAATAACTTCAAATATTCATTCATAGCCATCACATTAAATTTTAATAATTTTTTTCAAAACATTAAATTGTGTTCTTTGTATAATTACCAAAAAGTTTTCTCCCGTTATTCAATTTAAAGTTTTTTTCTGGAAATAAAGTATTTTAAGCATATCTATAATGTTTGTGTTTTATTACTTTATTGTATAATGTTTGCATGAGTAAATAAGTAAATTAACAATTATACAATTCATGCGTATTGCCACAAAAAACAGTGTTTTCACGTTTATAACATTTTAACATTTACGTACTGCTTTGGCCCTCGACATGATCTTTTTTCATATTTTGGCCCTTCATTCTGAAAAGGTTGTGCACCCCTGCCTAACAAGCTCATATTTAAAGGATTTTTTTACATCTTTAAATAGGATCTAGTAAGATACATTTTTATATTCAATATTAAAATAGTAATTTTTTATAAATAAATCCTCTTATGAAAAACCAATTATCTATATATAGGTTGAATTAAGAGATAGCAACTCATTTGAATTTTTATGATTTTTAATGCCACAAGACTTATTAGCTAATGGATAACCTAACAATCAAAAACTGTAAGGCTCTTTTTTAACAACCACAACATATTGCTGCTTTCCAGAGAAGATGCTAGTATATATGTTACATAAGGTTTGGTTTGTTTATTGCTCAATAGTAATCTTTTACACATGAGAACTAACTAGACTGACATAACACAAGGGAGGAAACTCAGACAACTCCCAAAGAACTAACATGACAAATATGCTTGTAAAAAGCAGAAATACAACACTTATTTCCTGTTGTTCAACAGAGACTGGGAATGAACCCATTACTTCTCATTTTGAAAAGCATAACCTTAAAACTAAATCCTAATGAGCATTTAATAACTTATTTGTCTATTTTTTCCTATTTTCTATAAGACTTAATTTTATTCAATTCCTAAACTGAATAAAAAACTGCTATATTAGCTGATGCATACCTATAAAATCCATGCTTATGATTGATTTTTAAAGAACCAAAGCTAAGTTATATGAGATGATAGGATCAAAAAGTAAGTAAATATATGTAACCAAAAAAAAAAAGAAAGAAAAAAATTTGGCAATTATTTTTAATATAACATTACAAACCCACTATAACTTCTAGACATCAATATCAAGGGTCAACCAATTATTTAAGTTACTAATGATGAATGAGTAAAATACATAGATACTGTTGATAATAATATACTGCTGATTGGAATCAATTTCACTTGGATGAATAAAATAAATGTGAAAATTATTTCAATCAACAATTAAAGCTTAAACAGTTGGTTGTTTTGTTGTTAAACAGTGATTTTGAAATATAAATGCTTATTAGAACAGAAACTGAAGTTTAAAATGAATTACAAACCAAAACATGTATCCAAACCAAAGGTGGGATTTGTACCCAAGAACTGTTAAACCAAAGACCAAAGCGTTAATTATTAAAATGCAGTTCTGCAATTAAAGCTTGGAATTCAAGTATCATTTAAGTTTGAATTATGTTAAGAATCAACAAAAAAGTGTGAAAAAAGAAGTTTTTTTTAACTAAATGTTTAAAACTTACCTCACTTGAAAAAAAATCACAGAAGATTTTATAATTACTATTAATTATTTATGAAAAGTTATTTTTTCATTTATAGTTAAACTAAATTTGTAATGAAGTTTCACCATTAAATGCTCTAATATTTACATAATAAAACTACAATCAAAAGTCACAGTTATATATCATAGAATTTGATAAATTCTTCATACTTTTTCTGTTCATAAGAAACTGAAAAGTAAATTTACTGTATATATATATATTAATTGTAAACTGAAACATTACAAACGATTGTCAAAGAATACGACAAGAGAACTCAAATGTAAAAATGCAATATAATTTAGTGACACTAACTTTAGATAATGGTATATAAATACATTTATATTTTACCAATAAACAGTTAAATTATTATTTATTAATCATAAATCTTATTCGATACACTGTCGAGCTGTCAGGCGAATGGTTAGGACTTTATAATTCGGTTAAGTTCATGGGTTCCAATCCCAGATTGCATGTTTGCAATGGTTTGGAATCCACTTTTAATGCTAAATCCTGGTCTAACTATCCCTCACTTACAAAAAATGAACATTGAATAACAAACAAACCCAACCTACTTAATATGCAAGCAGCATTACAGTTCAATGCTTTGATAAAATGTTAAAATACTCTCCTAGATGTGGCATTTCTTAGTTAGATCTGCAATTTCAAATCCATTTTGTTCCATTTGTAAATTTTTGAAATGTAGTAAATGCAACAATAACTACAAACTGAATGTTAATTTTTAATTAAAAAACATTTCTTAATTGATTCTAACCCAACAATCACATTCTCACTCAATAAGTGATTATGCATCCATATATTTTGTTATTTAAATAGAATTTTCAAAAAAAGTAAGAACCCATATAAAAAATTGATAAATATTTTAATGATCCAATGACATTCAAATATTGCCATGAGGACAAAAATATAACTAAATAGTAAAAAAGATTATATATTTTTCAATTAAGTCTCTATAAAGCAGATTGCTTAATCCCAAAGACTATGAACTTTCACAAACCTATTTGAAACTGAGCATTTCCCCTTTCATATCTGCCGTCTTGAATGCAATCTATTAGAACTTCTAATCTTAGTATTTGAGCATTCTTATTTTTGGTTTGAAGAGTGAACAAGGAAAGAAAATTTCACAATAAATCAGTAGGATTTCAAAGCTTTTGCAAGAGAATGCAATCAATTTTATGAACAGAAACAATTTATGATTGCAGTTTATGAGAAATTTGTACAAAAACTTCCTTTGTAATTAAACTAATGGTGAAAAGTTTTCCAATCACATATGATGACTAAAGAATATGGTTTTGATTTGAGTCGAACAAATAACAAGAAAGAAATTTCTATATTATCCGATTTGCTTTCGAATTTACTATGTAGATATTATAAGATCATTTAATAAGTAAAGAAAAGAAACAAAAATAGAAATTCTACAATATTTTAGTATTAGGTGTGAAAGTTGATTATCTCTTAACAATTATTGTTGTAAATAAAGTGTTACCTACAAGGATGCAATTCTCAAATGAAGTTTTAATCCGCACCAATGAAAAAAGTTGAAATGATGAAATTGTCACATTGGATGGCCTGGAGAAATAGTGGAATTGAAGAAAAGGCAAGATATTTAAATCAACTATCCTGATGTAGATTTCACTAGGATTTCTCACATATAAGATATACAGTTAAACACTCAAACCAGAGGTGGGAATCAAATCTGTGAATTGATGAACTGAAGTCTGAAATACTAGACACTAGTTTTGTGTTAAAATATAAGGTCTGACATTTATAGTTTCTATCACTAGATTCAGTTTAAGCAACAAGTTTAAAAACAGATTTCAATCTAAATGGGTGGGAGCGAAAGATAAAGCTCTATTGGAAAACAGAAATTCTAAGAATAGATTTAGGGTAGGCATGATTTGCTTGTCAACCAACAATCATTTTTTTGCACATAAGGGATAATCAGACTGAGACCTATGGTTTAAAGTAGATTCTGAACCACTATAAGCATTCAAACACAAGGTGGTATTTGAACTCATGAATTGTTGGACCGAACTAAAGTATAATAACAGTTGCATAGTGGATGAAATTGTCACAACAATTTGAAACCACAAGTGGAGAAACAATGCACAAGAGAAGATTCCTCTTATAATTTGAATTTTTGAAAAAGTACTGTATCAGTAACAATATAAATGGTAGTAAAGATGAATATTTATATTAATAAAACATAAATTTTAGTACTGAAATTGTTGAAAGTGATAAATTTATAATCAAGCACTCCAATTTGGGAAATAAATTTTACATATTATCGAGAAATTCGGAATGAGGCACTGACTTTAATAAATATGGACTTTTCCTCCACAAATGTAATATTTAAAACATTTAAAATAAAAGTTAAAAATATTCCTTTGTGTATTATACTTGTGCACATAATTGTTAACAATATAATTATTTGGTACATAAGTATTATCTGTTGACCATATCTGCGAAAAATATGTCATTTAACAATGATATTTAGCACCATATAAATTGCAAATAAAGTTTTAATATAATTGTAAAAATGAAGATATTAGTATAATGTTCTAGTTTTCCTCCACATTTAAAAAAAAATGATTAAAACTTGCAAAATTCAATGACATATTTTCAAGGTGGAAAAGATTGATGGGATATTAAGTAAGTACCTATTATTTTTGTACATAATTTGACACTTTTCTGTCAGCTAGAAGAGAATTTTGCTAGAATCAAATCTTTTTGTTAACAATGCAACACATACAAATCAGAATTATAAATAATTATAAAATATATTTTTCATTTTTCATAATATCACACTTCATCTAAAATTTTATTTTTCTTAAACTTAAAAAGCATGAAGTATGGAAACAAAAAGCAATTATTATTTTTTAATGAGATTTGCTCATTTTTTTGCAAGTAGAATAAAATAATTTAACACCTAGAAACATCCCCAAAATTCTAGTTTATTGCTTTTAAATGTACAATGTATTTATAGATATACAAATATAATATATTGATGTACCGTATTTTCCTGTATATAATCCGCAGTTGCGTATTATCTGCAGCGGCGTATAATCCGCAGCAAATTTTAAAACTAATAGTCGAAAATTTATGCTGATAATTTGGTGTCAAATAAAATAAAAAATACATTCATTATAATTAAAAATATAATAAATTTTACAAAAAGAAAACATTTATAAAGATCTGTTTGAATCAACCTTAATGCAAAGTGCGATTAACTGAGATGAAAGCTCGATATCAATCTAAGTCCGAGAAGATCCTAGTAAAACTTAATCGATTTTTAGATTTTAATAACTTTCAAAACGTGGTTTAGAAATATTTTTAAAATAAAATATATATGTTTTGTTAATAGTTAAATGAAAGAAATGGATTACTGCACATGGAATCCATTTTTTTCTTTTGTACCGCGCAGGTTTTGTCCTTAACCTTACATTACATGTTTGTCGACATTTTTTCATTTGCCTTCCCTTTGGCTTTCAATTTAAAATTTACTCTTTGAATTAATAATTTGCACTTCTCTTTCACAATATATTAATTTCAATGTTTTCAGAGTGAAACAGATCATGTCAAAACAGAATGAGAAATGATGTTTATGAATTGCAACTTTAATAACCGTTCAGAAAAACTGAATTCATTCTTGAACGTTATTGGACAATGCTGATTATAGTTATAATAAGTCAACAGAATATTGACGCCATCTGTTATTTATTTTATAAAACATAAACAGCATTTTTTTTTCAAAACTTTATTGTAAACTTTTCTGGTGAAAAATATTTTTTTGTTAGATTATCTGCGGCAGCGAAATTTGGAACTTTTTTAACGCATAATACGCGGATTATATACAGGAAAATATGGTAATAACTTTATGATGCTAATAGTAACATTTATTAATGACAATTGAGATTATAACCCACATGATATAAAACAAATTATAAATGACTAGTAAATTTTTGTGAACGTTTCACTATCTTTTAAACAATGTGTTTCATTACATAACATAAATGAAAGCAAATTTATGTACTCAGAACTTTATGACTGTTCCTAAATTCTCACCCAACACAGTGTTTTTGTAAAAAAAAGAAAAGTACATTAAGTTAGGTAATTTGGTAGCATAACAATGTTTTCTTATATAGTAATTTGATGTCATAGGCAATACATTACAAATTTATAAGATTATGCAGTAGTCAATAAAAAATATCCACTGAAAATTAATTCCTATCATTAATTTTTTATTAACTCAGAAATTGAAATATTGATAATAAAAACATTCATACAATAATTAATACCAAAAAAATTTTTGATTCATTTTTTAACACACACTCCTTAGTTTTTACTAATATTGAAAAAGTGTTTAAAGGCACATAGTAACTAATTATGTTTAATGATTTATTAAGTGAATGCACATAAATTTATATAATATCTTCCATTAAAAACATTTCATTCATTTTTTTATTTAATTAACACATGAAAATATATTTCAATTAAAAATATATTTCTATTTTAAAAGGAATAATAAATAATAATTACTAATATAAAAATAATTTAAAAAAATCAAAATTGAAGATATATTTAAGTATTTAAATTCACTTACATCATAAATACCTTCAAGAGTTTGCATCAAAAGTGTACAAATTATGAAATCAAATTTTATGACTTGAGTAAATAGACATTTGAAGAAATCACTTTTATTTTTTAAGTTAGTAATGAAATTATTAACATGGAAAAATATTTATTTAAAGTGAATTTATATAATTAAAAAAATATAACTTACTGTGTGCAGGTCTCTTCGAAACAATATTAAAGTAACAAAGGCAATAACTAATGCTAAAGGGCATAAGCTAGATAAAGCTAACAATTTCCCAAACCAATCACCTGTAACAAAGTTTTAAAAGTGAAGAAGATAATACCCTATAATTGTGTAATTAAAGAAAATTCAGTTATATGTATAATAATCAATAACCTAAACTTATATGCACAAAAAATTATAAATTAATAAAAACCCTTTATAGCTAGTGACATAAGATAATATGAAATACATATATAAGTTACATAATGAAAATACACATACCCAGTTTCAATATCCACATGAAAGAAAATCAATTTTAAACCATGTAAATTAACTGAAAAGAATTTTAATTACAGATTTCTAATTCACTTGATGTAAAAAAAAATAGTTTCATATATTTATCTTACTTAGCTTGAAAAATATTTAATTTATTAAGTTATTGATTTAACATTTGCCACTTCATTTTTAAAACTAAGTGTTAATTTGACATCCCAAAAGGTGCAAGAGTTTGTAATTGCACTTTAAAATTACAATCTAATTCTGAGAGAGAGAGAGAGAGAGAGAATTGATTGTCACTCTGTACAATTCTAGTCTACAATAACATTCTAAGACAGTAAACTAGTAAATTGGTAACCACACTGTCCGTTAAAACTGAGTTATAAGAAATCATCTAAAAGGAAATTCAGTTTTCATTTAAATAGAGTCTAATTTTTTACAAATATTTGTTTTTTGTGTAAGGCATGGATTACATAATATATTTTGTTTAAATCAACACTTTATAATTACGTAATTTAAAACAAATTTCTTTTTTATTTGCATTACTTTGAGTATAAAATTTATTATTTAACACTGAAAAATAAATTTTAAACTATAATCTTACTATAATGAAGAAAAAACTAAATAAATGTTAATAATCAGAATGCATTAATTATGATAATATATAATAGAAAATCTACATATAGCAAATTAATTGTAATGTATTTTTCATTAATTGATATGCAAATATTTTTTCCTATAGCAATATAATAAAATAAAAGTCCATTGAAAAATTATACCAGTTACTTTCTCTGTTGTTATAAATATGCCATTGAAGTTTAAATCAAATCTTTGGAAGTTAGCATAAAAAATGTCTTTGAGATTCTTTTAAAGCTTTATTTTTAATAACTCTTAAATTACAAGTTTAACTGCAAGATGTGTATAAGTTGGAAATTAATTTCAACAGAAAAGAGTTCAAATTTGAGCAAAAAATTTTTCAATATATGACAATATTTACATCAAAGAGACAGTGTTTCAATTTTGAGCAAGAGCTTAATCCTTACAATAGCATTACAGGAAAAGCATGTTAAAAACTAGCTTGTAACCATTACTTTATTCTGCAAAAGAACCAAATGTATAGATAATTTATTATCAAAGTAATTTAAGAGTAATATTATTAGATAAACTTCCAACATTGTTTGAAATTAAAGTTATGGCAATAACCATTTGTATAAAAAAATTAAACTTTCATTTTCCAAAATAGATAAATCATCAATTTTAAATGAAAAAACCTCAGTCAAATATTATCATTTATTAATGTAACTAATTCGTTTTACTAAAATAATAATGTATCCCATAAGAATTCAATTAAATATCTCAAGAACATCCTTAATATTTTTGAGGAAAAATTATGATATCTTTTAAATTGATCATAATTTAAAATCTGATACTCACCATTTCTATATTCTACATGACTAATTGCAAGGGAAGTCCATTCTTTTTGGAGCTCCGGTGAAAGGCCCATTATCAAATTAAATTATATTATTTAAACAGAAAACATTTTCTTACGTGTGTATAAATTATCTTTGTAAAACGTTTTAAATTTTTAAGATAATAAATAATTATTTTTTCTGGATAAAAATATGCCCATTAAATATATTAAAATGAAAAAAAAATGATGTAAGTAATTTAATTGTGGTAAAACACGGAATGGAGAATGGAATAAGTTCTTGTTTCACCGACCACCAAACCATTGGTGGTTTACATTCACGATTTGTGTTTAGTATTTTCATTCATATTTATTATTCATTTCACATCACTTCCTAAGAATTTTGGATATTTGTAAACCACTAATCAATTGTTTCCACGTAAGATCTTTTGCATTTTCAGTCAGTTCGTTATTTCATACGCTGTTGATTTTAATGTGATAATATATATATATATATTTTCCTAACTTCTATCTTCTATATATATTTTTCCCAACTTGTAGCTATTATATGCTCTATAATAAAAGATTCAAGGAATTCATTGATCCTAAAGAAAGATTTTTGGTGCTGTAAATGAGAATGGAGTCTGGAGACACATATGCAATTTCGAGCTTTAAAGACTTTTTAAGGAAGTCAATTATATTAAAATAAGCCGCTTGAGATTTGTGGGCCATATGTGTCGAATGGACTCCTTGCATTTGACTTCAAGATTTTTTATATTGGTAAGGTACAAATAAGGGGTCGGAGCAAACTTAGATGGACTGATTGTGTAGAGGAGGACTTTAAAGTGCTGAAAGTGACAAATTGGAAAACTATCCCTTCTCGGAGAACTCAATGGAGGAGTGTTCTGAGGAAAGTCTTGGATCACCCTGGGCTGTCGTACTGAAGAAGAATTATTTATTGCCTTAGATGCTTATAATTTTCTATTATTAAATAAAAGTTTTCGGGATTTATCCAGGCGGCACTAATAATGGCCTTCTTTGTATAAAAAGTGTTTTCAAAAGTGAAGACAAGAGCTTTTAGATTCTTCTCTATATAATATCAAATACTAACCATGGTCATATAAAGACTTCATGGTTAATATTTAAGATATAAAATGCCATTAATATAGAATCTTAATAGTAGGAATGAGCTTCTTTTGAGTGGATGCTACCAAGTGTGAAACCATCGAGCTATTGTTGAGCGATGAAAGTTGAATAATGTGTTTTTGATTTCTGCATACAAAACTCTCAGGATGTGTGCGTTTATCAAATTTTATTTCTTGTGAATTGTAAATGCAGCCCTCTATTCATGAAAAGTTCACCTATAAACAAAATAGTTGGATTTTCTTTAGAAAATCTGTATCATATGGTAATGAAAAAGTTAGTCTTACTTTCTAGCTTACAACAATATCCGAGATTTAGTGTTGCAAGGATGGGAAAAAACCCGGTTTTTTTCCGGGAATAAACCGGGTTTTTTCCCATGGAAATTTTGAAAATTCCCGGGAATTTTCAAAATTCCCAAATTTTTAAAATTGGGGAAAATTTTGAATTTTCTTAAAAATTTATAAGTTTTTAACTATTAAAACCACATAATATATTTAAAAAGATACATTTTAATGATTTCTACTTTTATTTATGGCAATAGAAATTTCTGAAAACATTTTGAAAAAGATGACAGCCATTTGTAAAGATTGGAGAGGTTTCAAGTTGTGTTAATTGCAATTGTTATTCGTAATGTTTATTATTTGAATACGTGTTTTTTAAATTTTTGGACAGAGAAATCGCTTAGATATGCTGTCTTTCAATGTGTATATATCCCTTGAAAAATATTTCTCTTCTAATATGTATAAACTTCAATCTTTCAATATATATTTCTTAAAAATATTATTCTACTATTATTTATAAAATGTTAAATTAAACGCAGTAGATTAGATTGATAACTGATTCTAAAATTGCATGCGAAAATTTTTTTATAACGTCAATCGTTAGTGTATATAGATATTCATTTTGTTTTTCATTAGATATCTGGAGTTACTTTTGATCAATTTAAATAAAAGTAATATCCTGGATGTACATTTATAGTTTGAAACATTCAGAAAGTAATTTTTAACTATTGTGCTTTTATTTTCTGTGGTTAAATCATGTTTAAATATCTGTTTATCGATTCAGATTTTGAACGTATTGTATACAAAAAGACAATCATTTTCTCTTGCCATCAAAAGTAATGATGTGAAGTATACTGATAATTTTATTTGGCATTCTTAACAGGCAAGACTTTTTTCTTTTGCAAGTTTTTTATACATAGATATACTTCATAAATGTTTATATAATTGCTGTAGGATTTATTACATAGTGTTGTGTACTTTCTATAGAATACTAATACAAAAACCTTCGTAACAAAACTGATTGTTCATAGATTATAATAAATACTCATTCTTATTAATTTTAGTGAAACGTTTTCACAATTTTTTACTGTTATATTTATTAAAGTTTATAAATTTGGTGTTTAAGATTTGGAAAATATCTGAACTTTAATACTGTCACATAAAAAAATGTCTGTTTAAAATTGCTAATTATTTGCTAGTAATAAAGAAGCAGGAAAATGCTCTTGATATTATTCCTTATCAAAATGAAGCTATTTATCATTCAAAATGTTGGCAAGAAATTAAATAGAAAAACTAGATTTAATTAAGCATGTTGGATTTCATTACTAGTTAATTTAGTTGTTTATTAACAATTTGACAAATCAGTAATTTTTTTGGAATACATGGCAAGAATATTAAATTTCTTTCATTACTATGGACCTTTTAAAATTTGAATATGCATGTTAGTTCCAATAATTTTAGATTTGTAGAGATTTATATCATCATTTTGCTTTTACTGAAAGTTAAGAGTTAAATAGTGGCATTTGAAGTTACTCTTAAAATTTTGATGAGTGTTTCTTATAATAAATGAATGTGAATTGGTCCAGTTTGCTTCAATAATAAACTTCTTTACCAGTATTATAATCATTAAATCCTGTTTGTCCTAACTAGCAGAACCTATCTCCTATGAGCATTTGCCATTTCCTCTTTTTCAACATCTTGAGATATCTGTTTCCCATCTTTTAGGTGGTATTTGATGATTTTTTCAATAATTTGGAAAAAGTTAAATTTTAACTTGATTGGATAGTATTTATAATCGTATTTAAATTATTCCATGATATAGCTTTTGTGTTTGTTACATTATAGTTTAAAATGAACTAGATAATAGATAAAACTTTTGATTTTCACCATAATTTCAACCAATTTCATTTTGATTAATTTGTGTGAGCTGAAAAGTGCTTCTAAAAGTTTTGCTTAATTAAAGGATTATGTCATATAGAGATGTTTATATATATATATATGCAGATTACATCATTTCATAATTTTAAATATGTATACACACATAACATAATCAGGAGCTTAGTGAATCGAGATTGTTTCTCAATTCAAAAACGTGTCTTATGTATTTTCACTATAATTATCAACTTTTACAGAATATGTTGATGGTTGGTAATGACACACTTATATGAGATTGTAAATAATAATATTGATGTGTGATATGTTAAATGTTTCTTCATATAAGAGTTTTTAAAAATTCTAAATTTCATTGTATTTTATATTTATCCCAGAAAAAAACAAACTTTTCATCTATGTATTTGAAATTTTTTAAAGAAAGCTGAAGTTCACAAGTCTTCCTTCTGACAGCATATCTATGACCAACATGCATTGATTTACAATGCATTTAAAATTCTTGAAACTTGCTATTTTAAAATGATCAAGGATCAGAAAGGAGGTAGGATATTGTTTATAATACCTCGCTACTAGGATTTATACCTTTCAGCATTACAAGGGCTTAAGTTTCGACACATTTATATCATTGGTCATCAAGTTGGTGTTGCATCGTGAAAATAGTAGTATAAACATTGAAAAACTAATATTTTTAAACTTTTATTTAAGATATTTAGTGTCATTTGCTTGTTTTAAATATAGTATTAGTGTTACAGTAAAAATATGTAGCATCAATTTTATACATTATTTATAATAACAATTTTTGTTATATCCACTTCAGTTGTCATGTTGAACAACTATATTCATAAAAATCAATCAGTATTTATTAAACAATATTTTTATATTTGGAAATATTAAATATTTTCTACCATAGAAATAATACCTAATTTTATTTCACAAGGTAACAGGTATAAACATATTTAGATGGGATCTTTTTATTGTGCAGATTTCTAAGTGTATCTGTACAATTTTTAAAATCCTTTCTGAACAAATTGTTTATTGTTACTTCAAGTTTTTGAATTGGAAATATATAATTCATAAAATTACAGATTTGTCAATTGTCCTAAAATTTTTGTATTATGTACAAATTTTAATCTTGTGTGTAAAAATTCAAGCTGAACTAAATCTTAAAAAATATAAGTTTTCAAGTTTTTATAACAAGATTGTAGAAAAATAATACACCTATTTTTTATATCAAACTGGTATTAATATTTTCAGAGCTAGTATTTTAACCAAATTTTCTTTTGAAAAGAATAACACATTTCAGACTTTTTATGAAAAGCAAGATGCATTGAATTAAAAAATAATTTGAATTTATAACAAGATTACGTAAGTGCAAAATGTTAAAAAAGCAAAAATATTTTCAGAATTCATTTGCTTGGCTTTCAAATTCTTTTCATATCATAAAATTATTTCCGTTTCTAGTACTTAAGTCTGAAAAAATGGAAATATTTTCAATGACACAGATTATCAATAATTTTTTAACTCACCCACATTTTCTACCTTATCATTTAGAAATGATGAACAATAGTTTAAAAAGATTTTGATTCTACCTTACTGTTTTGAAATCATTTTTAATGTTGTAAAAAATTTTTTTGAAAAACTCAATGAATAATTCAACTGTAGATATATTGTAATTGTATAAATTAATGTATCAGATCCTTGCAAAAGAAATAAAAATGGTTTTATTTAAAGTCTGCATTATATATTGTACTTAAAAAAGTTAATTAATCTTAAAATATAAAAGAAATTTTTTTAAATATTTCAAGTATAATAAAAGAAAAAGTATTATTTATGATTACATTTGTGGATAAAATTTTTTTATAAATTCATTATTTTTGTGTCTTAAATAGATTTTGCAAATTAAGTTGCTACAAATGTGACTTTTTAGTAAATTGTTAATAATTTAAATATTGAGTTTGTCAATTTAAATAGTTATAAGTTACTATTAAGAAACTGCTAATAATGCTAGAATATATTGATGATAATTTCCCTCTGCAAATAAAGATATCTATAATTGGAATGGAATAACATTTGCTGTTTCAATGCAACTCAAAATTACACGCAAATTGTAATAATGCTTTGACGCTTGCTTATTTCATAGGATTTTTGTCACATTAATTCCTACAAGATATGATTTAAATGATGACTTGCTGGAAGAGCTGTTTTTGTTCACAACTTACATGTCGCCTCACCACATACTTTCATTTACATATTGGTTAAATTTGTACAACATTTACACATATTCAGTTGGGAAGTATTACATGAAACAGTATCTTTTTCTATCATTGGTAAATTAAAAATTTGTCAATTAGAAGTCAAAACAAAAGTGAAAGCAATTTGCTTGGCATTATTTATTTTTTAAATCAATTTTCAGTTTATTACAAAGACTGAAAAATGATGTACTACTTTACTTTTTTCAAATAATTTGTTTTTAAGAAATTTAATACATGAAAATTAAAGTGAAATCATTTTTTTAAAAATAAAGCAATTTCGAATACAAAAGAAACAAATCTATCATATAAAGAATGATCGCAAAAAATAATAAATCTTTTACAACTTAAAAGAACTGAAAATGGAAAAATAGGAATGAAGAAAAGAATCACTATTTGTTACAGTGAAACAATATAATTTTTGGTCAAATAACAACTCTCAGTTTATTTTCATAGTTTCATTAAATATATATTTGTGAGAAACATTGGCTTCCCAACAATCTTAGCGACATATCTCGCCATTAATACACCGATATAAAAATATCCCCTAGGGACGAAATTTTTCAATACTATATTTTTTACAATTTTAATGTTCATATTTTATGCTTTTCACTGCTTTTATGAATGCTTATTGTAAAAAAAAATTTCACTTTGTTTAAAAATTATTTACAGACACCAAATTTTACTTCACTTCGCTTCATATATATGCGAAAAATATCTCTAAAACGAAATATGATTGGCTGAGTTTATTCCCTCAAAATTCCCAATATTCCCCAAAATTCCCGGTTTTTTCCCAAAATTCCCGAGTAAATTCCCAAGCTTCAAAATTCCCGGGAATTTTACATCTCTACCGAGATTAACACTATTATTAGTCGAGGGAATGAAATATATTGTTACAAATTTGTAAATAATGATTATATTTGTCTTAAAATATCTCAGACAGATCAGAAATTCTCACATTTTGGGCAAAAATTGCGGTATTTAGACGTGTTGTAGTTTAAAAGCGGATTTCCTAATGATTTGGCGACTTGGCGACAGTTGGCGAGATTCTTGGCGACTTGGCGACGGTTGGCGAGATTCTTGGCGACTTGGCGAGAAATCGATACTTCTGGAAACATCCATCACCTAAGCTCTAGGACCAATATTTTCCGAGATAGCCTAGAAGCTTCCAGAGCCTTGGCGAAATTGGTAGATTTCTCCGCCAAGTCAGGTATAAATACCGCAGCCCGACATGGAAGAGTAGTAGAGTTTTGTGAAGACAGTCAGTGAGTGAAGACGATTAGTTGTGACTGCTAGTTGTTCTCTGTCTGAGGTATTTGAGACCTGTGATTGGAAGCTATTTCTTATTGTATCTGACGAATTGTAGCTGTATAATTGTGATTGTTACAGCGGGAATTTCGTTTATCTAGTGAAGTTTTTACGAATAAAAGTCTTGTGTTCATTAAGTGGTTGCTTTATTCAACTCTCAATCAACACGAACCCGTGGAGCTCGGTACAACTGGTGTCAGAATCGGGATTGAAGAGTTGATGCAGCGTGTCACAAGAAAAATGGATATGGATTTAATGAAAAGTCTTCTCGAAAAATTAGCGGAGCAGATGGCTGAGATGAAAGCTGGACAAGAAGATATGAAAACCGAGATGAAAGCTGGACAAGAAGAGATGAAATCTAGACAAGAAGAGATGAAAGCTAGACAAGAAGAGATGAAAGCTGGACAAGAAGAGATTAAATCCGAGATGATGAAAGAGATAAAATCTGGACAGGAGGTGATGAAAGCTGGACAAGAAGAGATGAAAGCTAGACAAGAAGAGATTAACGCCGAGATGATGAAAGAGATAAAATCTGGACAGGATGAGCTTAAGAAGGACATTGTAAGTGTTAAAGAAGAATTCTCCAACATCATTCAGGAGAAGATGAATGCAATGGAGGATAAGGTAACTTCAGTAGAAACTAAAGTTCTAGAGATAGAAGAAAACGTGGAAGAAGCATTAGACAATATCAATAAGGAGATTGAAAGCTTGAAGAAGCAAATGTCAAACAGACATGAGGAACCCAACGTGGCATTTGTGCCATCCCTAGCCAATATTAAACTCTCAACATTTGATGGGAAATCATCCTGGCAAGTATACAAGACCCAGTTTATGATGGTAGCGGAAGCCAATGGATGGAATCCCCGAGCCCAAGCTTTTCACCTGGCGGCTTCTTTAAGAGGAGACGCGGCTGACATCCTCGAGACGCTTCCGGAGGAACAGAGGCACGATTTCCAAGCCTTATCGAGTGCGCTTGAGCTGCGGTTTGGAGATAAGTGCACCAAAGAATATAGCAGACTACAGTTAAAGTCCCGCTATCAAAAAGCGGGTGAAAGTCTGCAAGAATTGGCTGCCGATATTCAGCGACTTTCCCATCTAGCATTTTCCGACTGCCCAGCTGAGATACGTCAAGATTTGGCCCTCCATCACTTCATCGATAGTGTGCGGGATCCGGAGATACAGAAAACACTTAGACTCGCCGATGTCAAAGATATCGGATCTGCCCTAGTCTACGCACATAAGATAGAGGCTGCCCAGCAAGCCACGCGTAAAGACCAGCACTACATCAGAGCCGTCTCTGCTACTGATACGAACTATGATCTAAGAAAGCAAATTGAAGATCTGCAGCGAAAATTGCGTAGCTTAGAATTGAGTAAAGGTGGCAGAAACACAAAAATTCAGTGTTGGACGTGCGGTGGAGTCGGACACGTCCGTAGATACTGTCCGAAAACAAAAGATGGTGGAATTTCTAAAATGGAAATACGTCAACGCAAAGAAACTCTTCAAAGAAATACTGATGCATTATCAAGGAAACCGTGTAATGAAAGCTGCCGATATTGTTCTAGAGTAGAGAAGAACTATCAGTTAGTAAATCCTTCGGTACGCCAAGTTACTGTTTCACCTCCACCGAAACCAGACCCATGGAGTGATAAAGGACTTAGGGAAGCCCAAAAAGAAGACCCAGATATAAATCCAATTCTTGAATTGAAAGAATCTTCTAGTATGAGACCAAGTTGGCAGGATATCTCCACCTACAGTCCTGCTACTAAGCAATATTGGGCTCTTTGGGACTCACTCCATATAAGAAATGGTGTCTTATACAGGAAATGGGAGTCCGATGATGGACGTAATTTCAAATGGCAGCTTGTTCTTCCAAAATCAAGAATTTCAGATGTTTTGAAAGAATTGCACAGTAGCTCAACTGGAGGCCACTTCGGAGTAATGAAAACTCTACAGAAAGTTCGAGAACGCTTCTATTGGAGCAAAACGAGACAAGATGTAGAGAAATGGTGCCAATCTTGTGATGACTGTGCGGCACGTAAAGGACCGAAGAAACGTAGCCGAGGAAGGTTGCAGCGGTACAACGTAGGAGCACCTTTTGAGCGGATAGCATTGGACATTTTGGGTCCTTTACCACGATCCTCAAATGGCAACAAATACATACTAGTTGTCATGGACTACTTTACTAAGTGGCCTGAAGCGTTTGCAATCCCCGATCAAGAGGCGACTACAGTAGCCGAGGTTCTAGTGCATCAATGGGTTTCCAGATTCGGCACACCCTTACAAATTCATTCTGATCAAGGGACAAATTTCACCTCTGTTGTGTTTAAAGGAATGTGTCAAATTCTCGGAATAGACAAGACGCAGACCACGCCACTACACCCACAATCGGACGGCATGGTAGAGAGGTTTAACAGAACCATCTTGAATAATCTCTCACTTATGGTTTCCAGAAATCAGCAAGATTGGGATTTGAAGCTACCGCTGTTTCTGCTTGCATATCGCAGTGCTGTCCATGAGACTACCGGATATACTCCTTCACAGATGCTCTTTGGTCGCGAACTTCGTCTCCCTTGTGATCTTCAGTTTGGTCGTCCACCGGATACATCTTCATCGCCAGAGGAATACCTTCGAGACCTTCAGGCACGTCTTGAAGATGTCCATAACTTCGCTCGAGACCGAATCAACCTGACGACCGAAAGAATGAAGACAAGGTATGACACAAGAGCGACGGGACATGAATTCCAAGAAGGTGACAAAGTTTGGTTGTGGAACCCGATTCGACGTAAAGGACTTTCTCCAAAGTTGCAAGCCAACTGGGAAGGTCCCTACACAGTCCTAAAAAGACTGAACGACGTCGTGGTTCGTATAAGAAAATCATCTGCTTCAAAACCAAAGGTAGTACATTATGATAGATTAGCTCCTTATCGTAATGTAGAGTAAAAATCAGTAGACCATGGTCTGTTTGTAAATAGTATAGATAATTTTAATCTTTTCTATTTTCTTGTATTTTTAGTTGCTTGTGTATGTAATGTGCTCTGTATCCTCTTGAAATGTAAATTCTTTTATATTAAATTTGGCCTCCTATCAGGGGATTGTACTGCCCGGGACGTGCAGTCCTTGAGAGGGGGCAATGTTACAAATTTGTAAATAATGATTATATTTGTCTTAAAATATCTCAGACAGATCAGAAATTCTCACATTTTGGGCAAAAATTGCGGTATTTAGACGTGTTGTAGTTTAAAAGCGGATTTCCTAATGATTTGGCGACTTGGCGACAGTTGGCGAGATTCTTGGCGACTTGGCGACGGTTGGCGAGATTCTTGGCGACTTGGCGAGAAATCGATACTTCTGGAAACATCCATCACCTAAGCTCTAGGACCAATATTTTCCGAGATAGCCTAGAAGCTTCCAGAGCCTTGGCGAAATTGGTAGATTTCTCCGCCAAGTCAGGTATAAATACCGCAGCCCGACATGGAAGAGTAGTAGAGTTTTGTGAAGACAGTCAGTGAGTGAAGACGATTAGTTGTGACTGCTAGTTGTTCTCTGTCTGAGGTATTTGAGACCTGTGATTGGAAGCTATTTCTTATTGTATCTGACGAATTGTAGCTGTATAATTGTGATTGTTACAGCGGGAATTTCGTTTATCTAGTGAAGTTTTTACGAATAAAAGTCTTGTGTTCATTAAGTGGTTGCTTTATTCAACTCTCAATCAACACGAACCCGTGGAGCTCGGTACAATATATATATATATATATATATATATATATATATATATATATATATACATATATACATATATACATATATATATATATATATATATATATATATATATATATATATATATATATATATATATATATATATATATATATATATACATATATACATATATATATTTATAAGATATATATATATATATATATATATATATATTTATAAGATATTTTAGCTATAAAATTTAAACATTTTCTATATAATATTTAGTTTTTATTTTCAACTGTATATCGACAAATAATTTAAGTATTACATTTTTAATAAAATTTTTGTTACATCTTATTAGAAACTTTTAATTCCTTAGAAGAACAATAAAAAGTTAATAAAATAATATTTTTTTATGAATTCGCTACGACAAAAAAGAGTGCGAGAATTTCAAAGACTTCTTATAATTTTGTATTTTACAAATATTAAATGATTTACTTTTGAAAATTTTTTTAAATTATTTTTTTTTGTTCTACGTAATTTTGTATTTTTGTCTTTTTGTTAATCAATTTCTTTTTTCCCATATCACATATTATTTTTTAAAAACTTTTAAAATATTCTTAACATTAATAGAAGTTTAGAACTGCTTTTTATACGAAATTATTTTAATTACATTATTAAATAATTTTATACGAAATTTCTTTTTTATTTCACAATTGTTACTCATGTTTAGAAAGTACACATGTTTACTTGCATATTATTAAAAATTACTAAAAAACTATTGTGAAGTGCTAAAAAGTAAATAATTTTCAGATATAACTTTCATCGTAAAACGTAAACGAAAAATAATAGTTTTGACAATAAAGTAATATCCTTAAAAATATTTCTGCTTAAAATAAATTTATTCGTAGAAAATTGGAATTATTTTATTTTTATTTGTGTATGTGTGTGAACCGATTATATACAGTGGATTGTTATCAATATTATTTGTTCCTAGTTACTTTATGTTCAGCTACACTAAATTAGTTAGAAAAGTTAAAAGTTAACATACTCACACTTTCTTAAGCTTTTTTAAATGTGACTTTTAATAATTTTAATAAAATTGCTAAAATAGTTTATATATTATTTTTTAGATAAAAATAACAAGAAAAAGTAGTTTAAATTTTTAAAATTTTTTCTCATATCAATATAACGATTGAGATAATATGTGATATGGATCATCATACGAATTGCTACAAAACTATATTTTTGTAACAATTCGTATGATAAATTAAGTATTTTAAAATATTAACTTTTTTGATGATTCTTCAATAAATTTTTCAAGCAAATGGTTTGAAAAAAGTAAAAGAAAAAGTTCCCACCTAAGAAATAAATTTTCGTCTAGATTTACTATTTCGAATTTTCTTTTATACTTAAAAAGAGATAATAATTTAGCTAAAACATTTCTTTTCTCCACCGTGATCAATTTTTATTTAATGAATGAAATAGATTTACTTTATTTGGTTTGAAATCGGTAATTTAATACCTAACAAATTTCGTCACCCTTGATTTACGAAGAAGCTAATTTTACGTCCACCAATTTTACACTGATAATTTCTTCGTAAAGTATATTTTCATTTGAGAAGCATGATGTTTTAACAGATAATTTAACCTCAATTGTTTTCATTATTCTTTTACGTCCTCTTATTTGATTGTGTCAAGTTTCTTCGTTAATGGATGAAGCAAAAGGCAAATTTACTTTAGCTAACTTCTCATACCCAAGTTGCAAAATAGCTTGGCCCTATATTGGCTAATCGTGGCTTTGTCTAGGTCCATTATTGGTGGTCTATAATTAAGCCAATCCTGGATTGTCTAGATTTCGTTATATAGGACCAATTTGAGTTGTCAAGGTAGGATCAAGCTTGGTAACCTATATTGGACCAATATCTAATATGCGTTATTTCCTTCGATATTGTTGGTAGATGTGAATTGTTTTCTTCGATGGGGATAAAATAAATATATATACTTTTTATTTGACTTAAATACCTATAATATTTCCATTCACTTCTCATTCTTGATTAATAGAATCGGGTAATTTTCTTGGACAGATTTTACATAGGTAATTTCTACTTAAAGCATATTTTACTTCGATAAATACGTTTTTATTCAGTGAATGAGGTGAACCTGTCAATATTCATAAAAATAATAGTTGCATTAATTTTTTTTTGGATTCGATTAATTTTTTTAATGAAGGAATTTATTTTCTTTAATAGAGGAATTTTTGGATTTCAAGTAACTCCAAATAGATTAACTATATCTGAGAAGTGCTTTTTTTGCTTGTTTAATAAATCAAAATTTTTAAATGGATACAATAAGTTTACTTCATTTTGAATTTGAAATTTGGTATTTTATGCGTAAATTAAAAAATAAACACTTTTTTCTATTCAAAAACAATTTGAACTTTCTTATTTTAGTTGAAAAGCAATTTGATCTTTTTTTTAATTTCATACAAGTTATTTCTAAGATACTGTCGTTTTCTTTTTACTATAGTTTTTAATATAATTTATTAGAACAGATAACTCTGCTTCGTATGTCTTCTGCAAAGCAAAGTTGGCTTTCTTTTCTTCCCTGACTACCATGGTCTTTTTATTTATTTATTTATTTTTTGTCCTTCCAAGATGAGATAGTATCATTTCAGATTGTCTCTCTCATTTAAGTCAATTCCTACCTAAGACATTGTTTCATCTCTCTGTCTCTTATTTATTCTGAAATTTATCTTGTCAGTAAGTGAGAAGACTCATTTATTGAGTTTGCTCTTTCTACAATTTTTATTTCAGTAACAACATGATAGATTTTACCACAGTTTGATGTATTTCAGTTTCTTTGTTTGAAGAAATTGATGACTGATTGTATTATAGATTTGAAATAGAGAAGACAATGTAAATGTGTTTTTGTATGAATCAATAATAAATTTATTCACATTAGAATGTTTAGCTACACTATTTAAACATCAAATTCTAATTTAGTTTTCATAAACCTAATTTCAAAAATTTTATTTATATTAGTATTTTTAAGCGGCCAATTTGTATTGCAGTTTTTCTAATCAGTAAAATACATTATTTTCCAGTAAATGTTCGGACACTCATGCAAATTAGGATATCTATGTTCCAGATCTGTATCCTGCCTTCTGTTTCCAATGCTCTTTCCTGCATGACACTTAAATATCTTGTAGGAAACAGCATTGTATAATGCTACGAAATTCAGTGCTATCTGACTTCGAAAAAGGCGTAATTATCGGATACCATAAAAATGGGACTTCCTTAAGAAATGTGAGTTAAACATTTCAAAATCGACAGAGACTTTAGTGATTAAGAAGTAAAAGTTGAGTGTTGATTGTCGGAATGGGTTTCGGCCTGACATAGACCCACGAAACTAAGAAGAGACTATGGAGTGGTGCCCAGTAAAAAGTTTTGAAAAATCACGCGAAACTGATAGCCTCCATATTCCGAGAATTCCAATAAACATCCGGGACTGTTATTCTGATATATACTACCCTCAAGAAAGCACATTTGCTTGGTTTCTATGGTCATGAGGAAGCCTTCCATAAGACTTTGATTACAATATGCAACCGCGGTTCTCGGTTGAGGTTGAGCTAGGTACGTCGAAATTGGATCGTAGATGAGTGGAAATAGATTTTTTGGATTAATAAATTCAATTTCAGGCTCTACCAGGCGGATGGAAGAGTTTGAGCTTAGTGTATGCCTGGAAAACGCATTGTGCTTACAATGAAATTTGATGGAGGTAGAATTACGGTCTTGGGATATTCCTCATGATATGTACTAAGATTCTTGATCACAGTTCACAGTAAGCTTAAATGCCGACTCCTACTCCCCTATTCTAGACAACAATATGTTTTCTAAGGTGTAGTAATTTTATGAGTGGAATTATTTTTACTTCTATTAAGTTGTCATTTTGCGACGTCCACCTCGAATTGATATGCTGACAGTGGGGTGAACCAATTGGACTTGCCCAGAGTCCTGATTTGAACCCTATATAACATCTCTGGGATAAGCTGGATGGCCGAATAAAGGGGTACAGCCACCGTCCAAAATCATTGAAAAATCTTAAATATCTTCTCCAAACCGAGTAGAAGAAAGTACCATTGTCCATTGGTAGATAGTATATTTTCTTAGTTACAGTCGTTTTCAAAAGTTAAGTCATGGAGGAAGGAATATAAGAGGAGCCGCCCTATTGGTCAACGCTTGACGCATGTGTCATATCCTCTCTGTCTTCCAAAACATTACACTAAAACCTGTTGTTTACCATAAAGCTTCTTGTTGAATTTGTTGTTATTCAGAATTTTCTAATTTTAAATAATTATGGCTGCTTGCTGTGCTTATGGATGTACAAGTAGACCTTCAAAAAAATTCCTGGAGTAACTTTTCATAAGTAATTTCATTTATCTTTAAAACTTTTTGATCACTAAAGTTAATGTTATAAATATTTAGTTTCTAGGTTTTTTACAGTTGACTTTAAATTATTTTTTTTACTTATTTAACAAAATTTATTTACAAATAATTGATAATAAAAACTTTTTTTCTAATATTGGACTAAAAATACATCAAAATAAAAATACTCTTTCTATATAGATATAAATAAATTTATATACAGAAGTAGGATTCTTTCTTATAAAAAGAAAAATTATAACCAAATAGCAGAATATTGCATGCATGGATAAAATCACAGAAAATAACATGGGTAGGAAACTTTGCCACTGAGTTGTTACTTAGTTTTAAGAAAAGAAATTATATAAGATATTATTAAAGAAAGAAAAGAAATAAAGAAAAGAAAAATCGACACTTTTTCTCATGATTATAAATATAATAATATGATATTTAATTTACTTCATAATTTTTCAAGTGTTTATCTCAGTCAACGCCTAAAATTTCTTTATTGAAATACATAATATTAATAAGCAGAAAAAACACAAAATAAGCACTTAACTATCAATAAAAATAACTTTTTTAAAAATAGTAAGTAATTTAGATCACTTTTATTTCGATGTGTGTAATTTAAACGAAAATAATGCTTGACTTTTACTGTGTCCTCAATTAGAAAGCACCGTTTCTCTTGAAAGACTAGAGTGGACGTGATATCGTCTGCTAGCTACTTCACCGGCGCTCACGCTATTTCGCGGTTAGAACGGCTCCTCTTATATTCCTTCCTCCATGAGTTAAGTACGCAAAATAAAAGCTGATTTTTGAAAATTTATCAGAGTTAGAGAGGTTGCAATTCCTTGCAAGGTAATGCAGTCTGCAAATATATAATATCACAGTCAATTACTGTTTCGTGCCGAGAAATGTAAGTAAAAGGAAATTGGATAGGAAACCAATATTATTCAAGATCAAAGGGTTTACATGTAAGTGCCGATAAAAAAACTGTTTAGTTTTTTCTTTATTTTCTTTACTCATTTATTTAACTTTTTTGCTCTGACGGATGAAAGAAAAATTTTGAGCATGGTGTGTTATCAGGTATTTTGAAGCAGTGACATACTCCTACCATTTTATGGTGATCGAAACGGTTTTAAACTGGAATACAAATGTTTAACTTATACCTATAACTAGTCACTCAAATATTATAATTCATTAAAAAAATTACAGCATTGATTTTGTAAGCAAGATGAGTCGAATACCAATCTCTTTAAGCTTATTATCATTAGTTACATCAAGAAGACAGGGAGCTATATAATAATAGACATGGACCACGTGTTTATTTTCTTTTTCGTTAAATTTAGTAAGGATATATTACAATTATGTCATTGATATGCCGATTGAAACAAAATTTTGCTTATAGATGAATCGACATTTTTGTGAAATAACATGTCAAGCATGTAAGAGTCTGTATAGTACAAGGCACACGCAGTCAGCATCAAAACATCACGCTTTCAGAGGTGGAAGCGTCTTGGTCTGGGAAGAGATTTCACTGGCATAACACGCAGACTTACACATCTAAAAACAGCTCCGTGACTGTGAGGTGAAGACCTGTAAGGATAATGAATCCAATACAAGATTGTAATCAACAGCTGGTATTCCTTTGAATTTAATGGAGTGATAATGTGAGTACTTAAGAGCTGTTATCGTCAACATATGCTTTGAGAATGAAGGAATTTTTTGTATTTTAAAATTGCTTCATCAGCGAAAATGACGACCCCTAGAGTTTGTTGTATTTGATTAACTCATAGAAAACATAGTGTATAATGCAAGTTTATTTGAAAGTGAGTGTTACTCGCATACGCTATTAATATAGCTTTGTTTGTTTGAACTCAAGCTTTTTCTCGTAAATAATTCCAATATGATGTGATTTTATCAGAATTTACTACTGTTTTTCTTTTTATACCCTTCAACCTTCTCCATAAATGAACATGTTTTCTGCGTTTATTTTTTTCGATTTGTATCAATCAAAGCAAATATTTTCGATATTATCAGTATTTTATATCTCCGAGCATAACCTTTGGAGGTAAATGCATCACTGTACGATGACAATATTCAATAGAAAATATATTTAAATATATAGTATTATATAATGACATACAATTTAAAACATTTCTAAGTATGTTTAATTTAAAGCATGGCAAAAGTAGTAAAAACGGAAATGCTATTTTAGTAAATTATTAGATGCTTTAAGAAAGAGATATTATTGAATTGTATTGATTTCTCGGTTGTGATATACCAATTAGCGAGTCTGGAACAAATAGAAAACCTAGTTCGGGTAATAAATAGAACATAAAGTATGATAGATAGAAATAAGAACGTAAAGTATAAGTACTGTAGAACATAAAGTATGATATATAAATTTTTATTGTAAAGTTAAGGAATGGAAAAGAGACTTAAAGTTTGTGTTGTTGTTGCACCAGTATACTTCCCTAGTCCTGAGTTGGGCTTTACCAGTTAGTGAAAGCAGCCGGGTGAGAGTCTTCCTAATTCAGAAGCAAGGATCAAACAGAAAACCCATTATATTTTACCTCCCCCAGAAGTATCATTTCACTTAGAGGACATTGCAACCACTACTTATTTAACGTCCCCAACTGCTTTTAGTATACACGATAGATCTTCGTTAAAGCCAGAATTTCAACTCATTACCTTCCAATATAATGAGAAATATTCCCTAACGAACCAGGTCACCGTTACCTTTATAAGATTTGTGTGAAACGTTAACACTTATTGTTAACACAAGACGAAGTGAAACACATCAAAACGATTTTTTTTAACGTTTTTTTAATTTAATTATTTTTTAATTTTTTAAAGCACCAAAAATTATTTTTGTGACTATTTTCCTAATTTACATTTTTCTTCACGAAATCAAGACTAATTATAAAAATTAGATAAAATCTTATGAAATATAACTTCGTGCTTTCTCGAGAATTATAAAAATCATCTTATAATTCCCTTTAATCTTATATCATTTTATAATTTCCTGTATTATATGGTCCTTGTACCACTTTAATAAAGCACAAATTTTACCTTGCTCTTAAATAAAATTCAATTATTATCGTTCAAAAGGAATTTTTAATTTATCATTAAGAAGCCTAGATAATGTTCACTATTATGGTATCACACTCCATACTGAATTTGTATTTCATTAAAAAATTTTGACCATTCCAATCCATTGGCTACCTTTTATTTGTAGTTGATCACCCTGAGTATTTTCGCCGAGCTGGCAGCCGAATGGTTAGCGCTCTTGCCTTCAGTTCAACAGTTCGTGGGTTCGAATCCCACCTTGGGCATGGTTGTTTGTAGTGGTTCGGAATCCACTTTAAACCGTAGGTCTCGGTCTAATTAGCCCTCGTGTGCAAAAAATGACCGTTGAGCGACAAACAAACCAAACCTGAGTATTTTCAGGTCTTCTTCCTCTTCTTTTCACCTATCTTTAAATCTTGATCCTATGAGGTTTCAATTTCAAGTTTTACAAGAAAGTATTCTGTAGGACTGCATAAGGATCTGAATAAAAGAAAGTGAGTTTAAGCGAATTCATTAATTGAAACTCTTCATATAATATTAAATCTCCAGGTTTAAATTAAACAGCTCTAAATTTTAAATCATATTTTATTTTTTTCATGTTCAGGTGGAAATTTAATTATGGTATTTATTTTTATACGAAGTAAACACTTTGTTTAAATTATAATACCAGATAATTTTGATCTATTAACAAAAGTGAAGTCGCGGTGGCCAGGTTGAATAAGGCATTCGTGCTCGTTATTGGAAAGTAATGAGTTCGAATCCAGACTCAATTGAAGATCCGTCGTGTTTGCTAATGGTGGTTTTGACATGTTAAGTATATTGTAGTTGTTATTTATGACACTTGGACAAGCCTAGTTTTCTAGCCGACGTCTATGTGAAATTAAGTCAGAAGGGTGCGTCCTTCACTTAACCAGAGCACCATGAAGGTAAAAGTACGTCTTTGCTCTAAGACTCCTCCGATAGATGACACCACCAGAGGATCCACTCCCTCAATTTTGACTTTGATCTGGAGGGTAAGGAAATTATTTCCAGACCATTACATCCATGGTAACTGCTCAACGACCATAAACCACAAGACTTTCTATTCCACAAATTTAACGAGCATGTATATCGTATGTACTCGTGGGTCTTAGGTGGCATTGGGAAACGAACCCAGCTCTTCCGGATGGAAGGCCTATACCCTAACCACTAGGCTACCACATCCCTAAAATATGCCGTGGTTACAATCTACTTGGTGCCTACTTCCAAATTACGAAAACCCCACTTTCGGAGCTAGTATGGCATCCCATTTGGTGTTTCACTATATAAGGTGCCATCATTTTCGCTTAGAGTAGTACTGTTGTTGTCGTGTGCCAGCTAGGTTGGCATTATGATGTGTGCTGCTCCACTTTTCCAACTGAACCCTATTTTGGTGTGGAGTCCGACTTCCTCAGTACACACGTGCCATATGGTACCCGTTTATAGGGTAGGCAACCATTCACAACCCATTCATACAAGGCAAGGAGAAAGACAGGATAGAGAGAGAAAGTACATCCATGCCCGAACCGGGATTCGAACCCAGGTTCTACCTATCCGCAGTCAGGCACTCTGACTACTAGACAAGTTGGGCGGCTAGAGTAGTAGTGAAAGATACAAATCCTAGTAGTCGGACATAAAATAACGCACAATATATTTACCTCTTTTTAATTCATAACTAGAAAGGATTTTCGAAATCTAGATATACGTTTTCTCCTGGTAATACCTAAACTAGGAAATTATGCAATAATTCATATGTATATTATAAACTCGTTAAGGCAGATTTAAAAAGTTATTCAAATAAAATCAGTGGTGGTTTAATATAAAAATATAAAATATAAAAAACACAGCTAGTTTAATATAAAAACAAAAATTCTCTCTCTCTCTCTTATAATTTCTTACTTCAAAACAATAAAATATTCAGTTACTATTTAAATGTTAATAATTATAATAGTTGAATTGTGAAATATTTTGAGTATAAAGTATTTTATGTTTCGTAAATTAAGGAGATAAAACTAATTTGGAACTCCAAAACATAGTATTCAATAAATCTAAAATAATTTAGAAGCCGCTGAAAATAATGGTTGGTTTGTTCTATCAAATAGCATAATATAATATATTTATTTAAAATTTAATTTTGTTATAAAATAAATATATTATAATTTTCATAGTATAAAAAGATGAATCATTGAACTTCATATAAGTGTGATTCTTAAAAATATCTGTAGAAGAAAAAATTGCGTCATATAATATTGTAAACTATATCGTTATCATATATTACAAGCTATAACGGTCTCATCTGCTTCAAGAGATCCAAAAAAGTCGCTATGCTTGTGTATTATAAATGCCAAAATATAACGAAATATATCATTTCTTGAAATAACACATCAAGGAATTCTTCTTTTATATTTTTTTGGTACTGAATATTTATGTTTTGAATTTCGTTATTTCTTGATTGTTGGAGTTAATTTCTACACTGCTTGCTGTTTTTCCGTTGCTTTTGCAATTTCTTTACTGCTAATGGTAAACTTCACTATTTGGAAAATTTCCCATTAAAAATATGTAATAGATGTTTTTTTTCAAACAAAATGGCTGCCTTACAAAGACAATTTGTAGTTAGGCTGTCCTTATGTCCAGTACGCGGTGTCAAAAAAAAATTAATAAATCAAGGAATAAATAAATAAAGAAAATGATTTAAAATAAAAATAAAAAAATAAATAAATGTTTATGAATAAAAATTATATTTTATAGCCTGTATTTTGTTTGGTGGGAAAAAATTCCACCAACGGTTTCCTGAAACGGAATAAATCGCAATATAGCTTTAGAAAGTATACCTCTACATATTTTATAAATTAAGGAAATCTGATTTTCGTACACCTTTAGAACTAGGAAAGTTTCAAAATGTTTTATTCAACCGAAAGGTAAATCAAGCAATCAATATCTGCTTTGGATATTACTAAACATTTCTATTTTGTAATTAAAATATTACATTATATAAATGCTAAAAATATGCTCTCTCTCCCTTTTTAAATATTTATAATATTTCAGTATATATCGATTCAAAATAGTTCAGTTGCCTGTAATTACTTAAAAAATTTAAATTTTAAAGGAAAAAATCCTAACACACACACACAATTCAATAGTGTACAGCATTTATAATGAGTTTTTGTATGTGTTTTAGCTCTTTTTAAAATCAACTATATTGAAACAATAATAATTATGTAAGAGGTTTTGCAAAAAAAAATTTCAAATAATTAAGAAGTATTTTTAGCAAAATTTTATTTCAATCTTAGCATTATCTCTTTCTTTTCTTTTCTTTTTTTTACGGAAAACATTTGATTGACTAAATAACTAAGCATAATAAATATGTACGCAAAAATTTTCTTCAAAAATTTGCTTCTTAAATAAGTTGATAATCATTTAGAAAGAAAAAAAAATGACAGAATTTGACAATGAAGTAACTGAAGTAAAATTAGTTTAGATGATACTAGCAAATCCGAACACACACACGTCAGATTTAGAATTGATTGCAAAATCCCTGTTTATAATCAAAATATCAGAAGATGAGATCCTATGATAAAAAAAGTGGTTCCATTAGATAAAGTAATCTTTTATTTTCCGACATTTATACATATTATAAGTTACATTTACATTTTCATGAATACCAGTGAAAAGATATAAATTTAAGTAAGTTCTAACTTCAAAAATTGACATTATTTTATGTTTCAAAGAAATGCATTATATATATTTTATATAAAAATCAGTATTAATCACTAAATGATCATCGATAAACTTGGCATTCTATCTACCAGCAGTAATACATGTTAATCATGAAGACATCTAAATTATATTGAGACGGTGTAATACAGTTTTCAATTTACATTTAATTTAACTGTGCAACATATGTTACTGCAAATATATTGGTGCTGCTTTAAGTGCAATTAATATAAGCAACAGTTCCTTATAATAATTATAATGGAGCGTAGAAATAAATAGCAAATTTTTTATATTGTTTTTTAAATAGATATCCCATATGCTTTTCTTATTAAAAATCTCTTTAAATAGAATATTTTTTCCTCCATAGATTTTCCTACATTTTGCTTTATATTATACAACAAACAATATAATTACAATGCTACTGATGAGATGAAATAAAACATTTTAAAATAAAAATTTGGATAAAAAAATTAGAAGAACTATCTTGTTATTTTATTATTTTTTACATCATTTTGTAAATTCGCCATCGATTACTAGAATACTATAGACTATTAGATTGTTAGATCTAACAGATCTGTTTTTCAAACTTTTTTTCAAACTGACTGTTTTTCAAACTTTTATAAACACTTTCAAAAGGGTCCACCTAGACCCCGTTGAGAATCCTTGATAAAAAGAAGCTATGAGACATGTAACAAATCATTCTAAGAACAGTATATAAATAGAAAGACTTTCTATTTTTAAACTCATTAAACTATTGTTTTAACAATGAATTTTTTAAAATGAAACTCTGGCAGCTAAAAATTTTTGATGAAGAGAGTGCGTCGTGTTAGTTTGTTATGATTCATATATAACTTAATTCCGAATAACAATCAAAGTAATTAGCTATTTTTTTAAATATCTTTCAATCAGAAAATAAGCGCCTTTTCATCAATTTCCACCATTTGGTTATCTAGTAAACAACCAAAATAACTATTAAATGGCATAGTTGCAGACCTTCGTTTGAGGAAATTTAAATATCTATAACTTGATCCTAATTATTCCAGACTAATGCTAAATTTTAATTTTTTTTGTAATAATTTTAAACATTAAAAATGTAAAAAAAGATAAATGCTCTACATACTTAAAAATCTATTTCGGATTAATATGTTTTATGTTTTAACTTTGGGTGGAAAATGAAAAACCAATTGATTTTTTCTGTACACCTCAATAGTCATCACCAAAGTTATTGATTTAACTTTAAGAATACTCAGATTTACTAAGAAACGTTTGCAGAAACCTTTTATAACAAATTAATGAATTAAAATCATTCACGTAAGTAAGCGTAAAACTATAATGATGCTAACTAAATGATATGAATGAATCTAATATACAATATGACATAAATTCATAAATAATGATTGGCGCTAAACTTGTTATGATCTAATAATAAGCATGCTACTATGGAACTAAAAATATAAATAACAATATTGAAAAATAATATCATACAGTAAGCAAATTGTGGTTCAGCAATTTAAAAAAATAATGTCATCACTGATGAAATCCTTTAAACTATTGCTAATCGTTGCATCAAATATGCCGATGATATTTGGTTATTTTAGTCATACTATTTTCACAATTATTTGAGTTAGCGTAATCAATCCAAAATACGATAACATAAATGGAGAAGGAACAATCTTCAAATTTAAATGAACAGATGAATTATAGGCAACAGATGATACAAATGAAATAAGCATTAATATAATGAATATTTAGAGGAAAAGTTGCTTTTTTTCACAACTTTACAATGGAAATCTATATACAGGAAGGGTTTCATGGAATCGTTTGTGGATACTGGACAGCATATTATCTCTGGTAATAATCTTCAGTAGTTTCCTTGGTTGGCAACGTTTCGCTAATGAGAAAAAGTTTGTTTCAAGAAACACAGCAATAGAAGGACAACAATACTATTCTAGTCATTCCAGCCAAGCCACGCATGACAAATTAATAAGTAAATCATTGAGACTGTAGTAGTGAGCAACATCGCTGGGAAACCGATCCTATAAAAGAAAAATTAAAATGGACTTTAATAATTTTCATTTGCTAATAAGAATCTATTCAATCAAAGAAGGGAATCAAAAAGTAAGGAATTAATTCAATGAACAAAGGGATTTCAAACTGGCTAAACAAATGTGGGGAAAAAATTTTTCTCACTCATGTGTGTACGAAAAGTTGGAGTTCAATACTTGTCCATTTGAAGAATTACGCAAGGTTAAAGTTTAATATTGTTTCTACACCAGCTTAACATGTTGAGAAAGAGGCCAACTCACGTGTTAAAATTGTCATTTAACAGTGTTTCAAATAGGAAGTTAGTGTTTTTGGCTGAGAGACATAGGTAGCTCGATATAGATTGACATTTAAGAACTTGATAAATTCTTTTTATATAGCATTTTTTGTAAGAATAATTGGAAGAAAATACAAACACACGCTATTCTTAGCTTTTTAGATATAGGGAGCTGGACATAGATTGCAGTAATCTACCTCGCTATGAGCTTTAAGAACTTGACAAATTCCTTTTCATTTGACAATTTTTGTTAGAGTAATTGTTAGAAAATACGAATATCATTCTCAGCATTTTTTAAGTGAAGTAATTTTGAAAAAAGAACAACATAAAAACGCTTAATATAATTTAAACGTACTTAAATGAGAAACAAACATAATGAAAGCATATTATAATCGACACCGTCTAGTAAATAATAACCGATGAAAGATGCTTTAAGCCATTGGACATTTAGTGGGTGCTGTTTTTAGGTGGAATTTTCCTAAAAGTAAACTACTTATTTACGGAAAACGTCCAAGCATTCCTTGCGGAAAATCAGCAGGGAGAAAGCAAAAAAGCAATTGTTCAATCATACATAAAGTAAAACCTAATTTCAGTCCTTAAATTTCGGTTTCCATTTCGTTCCTCTACTACAAAGAGTCAGATAATAATCTATATGTCGTCATGTCAACAATGGGGGAAGTGATACTCGTGGTCATTTCTATATCCTTTTCCCCTTCACTCTCACATCGGCAATCATGAAACAGACGTTCAGGCACATTTATTAAGCTAATATATATATATATATATATATATATATATATATATATATATATATATATATATATATATATATATATATATATATATGTATGTATGTATATATATATATAACAAGCATTTATAATAAACAATTAGATATACCTATAATTACACTATCTACAATTATATATTACTATCGACAGGAGCAACAGTTTTCAAACTTCTTCGTTGCCTCTCTTTACTCTTTTTCTCCAAAAAACAAACAAGCACCATCCCCGAATGAGTGGGGAGGGAAGATGACGTCACCCAGGCATCACAGGAGTAAATATAACTCACAATATATTTTAATGAATATACCTGTATTTTTCTTAAGGACATTTAAAAATGTATCAAGTGTTTTGAAGTAGGAAAAAAATTGATTTTTTTATTTGAAGTTTTTTCATTATTTTGTGAATTACTGCGAAATGACCAAATTAACAGTCCTGTAAAGTTTGCTTTTTTGCAAAACTTCATTGAAAGAAAAGGAATTGCATCTGGTGACATTTGATTTGTGGCAACCCTTAAAAAATGGTGAAATTAGCATATTTATCACAAAATCTTCTAAATGGCGAGGCTTGAAGGCAAAATTTTGCGACATCGTGCAGACTTTTCAGGAAGTTTTTTCAGGATTGCTTTGGAACTTTCCAGAAATGTAGGTAGAACCTATGACATCCTCTTGTCACTCAAGGAAATTTCAAATAAAATTAAACTTGAGTAATATGGATAATAATGTTTTGTAATGTTTATTTACAATAGTCGATCAAAAACTGATATTGTAGATCATTTCAGCTCTTTGGCCTATTTTAACGTGTGTGAATATATTTGGGAGTTACCCCGTGTGTTTTTTAATCATTTTCCCATAAAGCTTATTTTTTCCATTTATTGAGAATATTCGCTCTAAATCAGCGAATCTGTCGCAATGTAACAAGATAATGAATGAACTTCGAAAAACTCACCTGAAGAAATCCCAAAAGGAGAATTTATATCCGTGCTGTGCAGAAACTCCAGCAACTGTCACGTTTATGGGTGATGCAATCAGGGTCCCACTGCCTTTAAAATAAAATTAAAAGATAACAAGAACTGTTACTTTACGATAATTTATCTTAATTTTAAAAAGAAGAAAAACATAAATTTAATTGTGTGAATCACACTCAAAAAAGGAGGCTCATTTTGAGATTAAAACTATTCTTAAAGCCAGTTTCAATTTCTAAGCATTTGAAAAAAGTTAGTAAACTTTTTTTTTTCAGAATTTAAAAAATAATAAGAAAAATGAGAAAGCGGAAAAGAAGCTATTATATAATAATGGTTATAAGCCTTCATAAAAGAGACAGATTTGATTTTTGTATAATTTATATATACAGACTCGAATAAAATAGTGTATCTACTAGCACGAAAATATGTACCTCCAAGAGATGTTCCCAAATATAAAGCTAACAAAAATGGCTTGTGTGTTTCATTGCAGCAATTCAACACTTTTACCTGAAAAAAATGTAAAGTTAATGCACTTTATAGGTCAGAATTTAAATTAAATAGATCATAAATATAAAGATTCGAAGTAGAATGAATTTAAATGTATAAAGATTAAAGAAAATCGTAAGAAAATGATCTTCTTGTATGAAATTAACTTGATGAAGTATATGCTTTTGTAATCTCAGAGCTTAATGTATATTTTGGTTTCTTGTTAATTAATTGCATAATTGATGCTATTATGAAAAATAAAATAATTACAAAAAATTGCCTAATTTTTACGTTAACATACTACGAAGATGATAAGGTATTAAATATTATAAGCATAAAGGAAAAACTGATAACTATCTTAGTCTAATTTTTAAATAAATAATTATATAGGTAGGTATATAATTACAAAAGCAGACACACATACAAATTGTGAGTAATTAAATTGTAAAAAATATATCGTCGTGAAACGCCCACATCAGGTTTCCTATAATGTTTGCTTTGTCACAAAGCTCAGCAAAACCCTAACTGTTCATTTACTTTAAGATTCGATACTTGAGTATAATAAACTTTGACAGGTAAGGAACTTATTCCTTCTTAGCATTTTGTCCATGTCAAGGATCAGTGTTTCTTTCTAAAGGATATCATGCTGAGATGTTCTAAGCACTTAGATGTGTTCCCTCTCTGATGTAGTGGGATGAGCAAGGTGCGAGATCATGTGTCATCTATTCATGGTGTGGATTCTGAAACACCTCATAGTAATCTGAATAAGATAAGAGGCCTTTAGTCATTTAGTACGAGTCAACCAATCGGTACGATACAAAGCATTCCTACTTCGTTATGTATGCATACAGAAGAAAGTTATAGGTAGCCTATACTTTAGGGTGCCCCTTGGTTTCTATCCAGTTGGGCACCGATTGGGTGGTGTTGAATATGATGATAAAATTATTTTAATTGTGTGTGTCATTGCCAAGTGTTTGTGGTACCATTTTGTCTCTCCAAACACTTTCAAAGACAGAAAAAATCACCAATTTTCGCCAAGGGGCACCCTAAAATATATTTTTCCCAAATTATTTTCATACTTAATTTTTCATTTAGTTTGTTACATATTTCTGTGCAGCCACTTTTTGCATATAAGGGATAAATCGACATGCGAAGGTGGATTCCGATACTATCTCGATTATTAACGTTTTAGACATAAATATTTGGCAATAGTTATCTAATATTTGACTTTTATGTTCATCGTATGTGATGGAAAAATATAGTTATCATTTATTTATGAAGGAATCGTAACAAGCTGGTGTCAGTTAACTAGGGTATTAAATCTTGAATATTTGTATTCTGTACCACGCTTCGGGGTTTGTGTATTGAATGTCGATGTGATTTTTAACAAATTGTTTTAAGAAATGAAATTCCGTAGCAATTTCAACAAGATATAGAAAACTTCAACTGTAGAAGTCACAATTATACATCTCCAATTCAGCTAATACAACAGGAAACAGCTTTCAAACGCAGAAGCCTCTAATACCTCTGACAGATAATAGTTTCCACCCACTAGACTAGCCATCCAAGACTGATCATCTTCACTCCTTCACCTTCTATGTCAGGAGACGGTATTTGTACCTGACTTGGCGGGAGAATCTAAGAGTTTTGCCAAGGTTTCTAGAAGATTTTAGGTTATCTTGCTTAATATTAGTCCCAGAACTTCAGTGATGGATTTTTCCAAAAATATCTGTTTTTCGCAAAGTAGTCCAAAACCATGCCAAAATGTCATCAAGTCGTCAAATCTCTAGAAATGACGATTTTAGCATAGAATACACTTAGTTCAGGCAAAATATTGCACAAAATCTTAGATCTGTCTGAGATATTTTAAGACAAATACCACTAACATCAATAAATTTTCAACAATACTTTTTGATTTATTATTTTTCGAGTTATGCTCAAACTTTTCCTTAATATTTTAAATAATTGATTATAGGATCATCTATTTATGATTTTTACTCACCATAACAGTGGTGAACGGCAAAAGGAGACTTGATGAGAATGCAGAAATCCAAATTATTACCACCAATCCTACCAATAGACTGCTATTTTCGTTCGCAGCAACGATGAGATCTTCAGTTGCATATCCTAGATACCAGACGAGATCCAATTGTATCATGGCCTGAAAAAAGTAAAAGTGCAATGTTTTAAAACAAAAAATATTTTTTAGAATAAAAATTTTAAAAAAGGCAATCATGTCCCTAGCTTTTATGCAAAGACTTACGATTTGAAAAAAATTACGATATCTACTATTTTTAACGATGTTCATTATTCATTTAGATTTATGCTTGAAACTTTCCAACATTCATTAAATAGTGAAGTCAAGATAAATTTCAAACGCGTCCCAATCTATTTACAACTGGTGAGGTATTAAAAAAGCGTAAGCACTTTTGTTGTTGTGGGAGAAAAATATTTGGGAAAAAATTAAAAAAGCTAATTAAGCTAATGTAAAAAGATGGAACGATACAAAGTCTTTATTATTTTTTTCAATCCCCATTAATTACGCATAGATAATAACTTTAGAGGAAAAATAACAACACCCTTTTATTATTGAAACGAGCAGGTTTCGGAAACGTTAAATTGTTTTAATATATTGGATCAAGTTGTAAATAAGTTTGCAGTGAGTTCAAAGCAGCGTTAATCATGATAAAAATCAATTAAATGTATACATGGCAGTGCAGGTGACCTCCGGATTGTACCTTAAAGCTAACGCGATTGGAATACTCACTCACCACCAAGCGTGTTAACAATTTTGAACCACGGTCAGATGACGAAGCTACACCTTAGGTGGCACTATCCTTTTCCACATCCATGACCACACCAACGGAAGGATAAACATGAATACGTCCCCAACCCAAAGAGCTAAAGTAACCAAGTGACTGTGAATGTGGTCACCTTCCCAATCACTGCCCTCGGCAGAGGATGCTTCAATCTGCTGATCTTAACGGGAAGCGGCTTGAAGCTACTGAGCCACTGAAGCTCTAATTACATTAATTACTAATTTACTTACATCACAATTGAAATTTTTAAATATAATATAGCCTATGTTTTATAAATATTGTTATAAGTTTTACTCCATTCAATGTAGCCATTTTAAATAGATTCTTGAAGACAATTTTAAAAGCAGGATAAAAATGTTACCTATAAAAATCCGTATTTCACTTTACCGTGAGGTATATATATTTTATTTCCAATGGCGGGGAAAGCAAATAAAAACAATCAAGAAGAATAAAAGATAAACATCAAAAAGACACAAAAAGTAAAAGAAAGACCGAAGTCATTTCTCCAGAAGCTCTTTCGCAAGTCAATATTTACAGTCTCGGAGTCAAGTCCATGGAGTGAACTACAGCGATGGAGATGGTTACTATTCATGGGTTCTTCAGAACCACATAATCGACAATCAGGATGGCCATAGATCCCTAGACGATAAAAGTGTTTACCCACACACTGTTGAATAATCGAATTTGGGTATACAATATTTTCTTTTTTATGATTAATTGAAAAAGCAATCAAAGATTTTGATCAGCTTTTGATGATTTTCTGCAAAATATTTGTAATATTGAATGAACGAGCGTATTCTTAGGACGTTCTCAGCAGAAGGACGTATTGAACACAAATTAATAATTTATCGTATGTTAGGATTTCGAATCATTAAATGAGATATTTCTTCACGTTTATTTAAAGAAAGGACGCATTTTTCTCCCTTTGAGTCAAACTGTAGAAGAATCGAATTAAATGCGACATGATCTTACTTCTGACAAAACAAAAATCGATCCAAGAAACAAAAGTGTAGACCACTCTACTCTGGAGATCAAGCCTTCCAACTCATTGCAGCAGCACACAACCAGAAGAGCCCCTAAAACACCTACCCAGCCTGAAATGCAAAAGAAATATTTAAAAACAGTAACATTTTTCTTTAAAGGAATTTTAGAGAATCTATCCAATAACCTACCTGAGTTGATATTCAAGTGAGGAACATGTTCGAGAAGTAGTAGGAGAACCACTATTCCAAGAATGATAATTGATTCCACAAGGAAAGTTCTTCGCTCGATTTTCATCTGCAAAATTATGCACCATTTTGTAAATAAACGAAACATTTATGTATAATATCTAAATCAACTGCTTTCAATTATAGCATCAATCATTCATTTAGTAGAAAGATCCATTTTACAAAAAAAAGTGTTCATTTAAGAGAATATTTTTAATATTTAATACATAAATAATTTTACAGAATTGGTAGTGTTTATGGCATTTGCGTTGCATCACTAAACATCAAACCCAAATAAGCTCACATTAATTTGAGTTGATTAATTTTACCAATAAAAATATACATTGTCTCAAGACCACATAAGCTCACCAGTTTGGAATACATAAAATACGCCCAGAGAACTATAGCTTAACGACCCATAGTTTTCGATAAAAATGTCAGAGAAAATGTATGAAATATGTCTAGTTTATGAAAAAAAAAATCGTTTTTGAAAGCATGAATATCGGCATTTGCATTAGTTTACTTATGAAGATATTCGAAATGTCCACCGGTTACGATAAGGCAATCATGCACGATCCAATGAATTGCGTTAAGCCGTCATTTGAATCGTATTTAAGAACTTAAACACTATCAAAGTGAAAACTGCACAAGGGCATGGTGGTTGCTGTTGTTGCACCAGCACACTTTCCTGTACCTAGCTGTGAGTTGAGCTCTGTCAGTTAGCTGAAGCAGCCGGATGAGAGTCTTCGCCATTTAGAAGCAGGGATCGGACAGAAGATCTTCTAACACTTGACCTTCCAACGGGCGAAGGTCATTTCACTTGGAAGACATTGTGACCATGACCTAATTAGCGTTCCCCAGCCAACTTTAGCGAACACGATGGATCTTTGGTAAAGCCAGGATTCGAACTCAGTCCCTTACGATAATGAGAACGATGCCCTAACCCACTAGGCCACCTTTGCCTCGAGAGGCGTGATGGTAATCTTCGCCATGCTCCTGGGTGTGTGTAGTCTTCACCATTTGTGTCATCGATCATTCGATAATCTGCTCAAGCGTAATACAATATGCAAACTAGATATTTCAAACAATTTCCCCTGTAAATTAATGGAAATACCAATGTTCATATGAGTTTTACCATTCTGATACAGGATGTGCAATCATTGAGTTTTCTCCTCCTGCTTCTAGTTGTTGCTTCCTGCTTGTTGTATTTTCATAGTGAGGGAGCTTATGTTAATTTACGGATACGGATACGAATTGATTTTACTTTCAGTTTTAGCTCTAATTAAGTTTATTTTTATTTGTTTGAGAAGAGGGGAATGGCTATATATTTAAGTTTACTTTATTTAATTATCAACATGTGGTTAAGATAACAAAAATATCATATTGCGTCTATTGTGTATTGCACTGATTAATTTGAATTTGTATAGTGAGTAATAGCAACAAAATTTTCCAGAAAAAAAAAACATTTCAATGCTTATTGTGCAATTTATCAATAGTAAAGCTAACTAAAATATCTATATGCCAATTGATTTTTAATTCAAAATATATAAAAATCAAAATATTTTTTTTACAATTTTTAACATGTGATTCGAATTTTTAACGTGAAAAACTGTGTTTGATATAGAAATTTTGTATACTCTAACTACCATCACATATGCACTTTTGCAAATTGAAAATTCGAATCCATGCTAGACATTGTAAATAGCAAATATAAATGGGACAACTCAACTCCATTCAGCAGCATATTCATCTCTCCAATAGTATTTTTTTTCCATGCAACAGATTTGGTAGGCAGCGGTGGCCATGATTGGTTAGGGCTTCTTTCTCATTTTCGAAGTACAGTAAATTCGAATTTCGGCTTCATCGAAGATCCGTCATGTTCACTAAAGGTGACTGGGGCACATTAAAACTTGGCGTGGTAGCAATGTCCTCCAAGTGAAATGATTCATCTAGAGGTGACAGTCGAAATATTGGGGGTCTTTTGATCCTAGATTCTGTCTTCCTAGATTTTTGCAACTATCTTCTTCGAAAACTATTTTATGTTGTTGTTACTTATGACACCTGGACAAGCCAAGCTCGCTATGCCTTGGCTATGCGAATTTAAGTCAATGGGGAGCGTCTTTCGTTTTAATCAGAGCACCACAAAGGTAAAAGTACGTCTTCACTCTTTTTTTAATTCTTCGATAGATGGCACCACCAGAGGATCCACTCCCTCAATTTTGACATTGATCTGAAGGGAGAGGAAATTTTCTCCACACCATTACACCCATGGTAACTGTTCAACGACTGACCACAGGACTTTCGATTCCACAGAATTAACGAGCACATATATCGCATTTACTCGGTGGGTCTTTGTGAGGGATTGGGAGTCGAACCTCGCCTTTCGGGATGGAAGGCTGATACCTTAACCAATAGGATACCACGACCAATATTGGCCGACCAATGGCTGAGTGGTTAACGTTCCTGACTCTTGAGCTGTGGGTCCCGGGTTCGAATCCCGGTTCGGGCATGGATGTTACTATCTCTCTGTGTTTCTCTGTCCTTTCTTGTGTGTTGATGTATGAATGTGGCCCGCCCTATAAATGGGTCTGTGGTGGTATGGCGCGGGTAACGCTACTCGCTTCCGTGACTTGGTTCACAGGTGCCCGCTGGGTAACGATAAATGAGTAGCAGTTTCCGGCTTTGTTGTGGCGAAGGGTTAGTCACCCAAGTGCCCGCCGTTATTTAAAAAAAAAAAAAAAAAAAAAAAAAAAAAAACACGACCAATATTTTATGTATATGCAAGCAAGGAAATGGATGTGCGAAATTTATGTGACCGTGATGCGACTCCTTTAATAAATTGCAAATATTTTTATGAGAAATGTTAAAATCAATTATTAATATCATCCTTAAAAAAATATTTTTTCTTCTTAAGACCTGTAGTTTACAGGTTAAAAATTCGAATCCCATGTTGAAAATTGTATATATAATCGTAAAAAAATCTCTTAAATAACAAATTACAAATTGAAAAATAATTCAACTTATCCTTATGTTGTATCTTAGTAAACTCCCTGTTTATCTTAGTATTTTTTAAAACCTTTTTGTGACAATATTTTTTTGATGAATAATAGAAATAAGGTTTTGCAATGATAAAATTACATAAAATATCTTAAATATTATTATCGTATGCATTTTATAATTTTTATAAGATACCTTTGAATCCATTGGTTATATCATACAATAAATTTGCTTTTTTCTTCAAGCCTTCATTTCAATAATAACTTGTATCCTAATTTCCCATATCTAAGATTAACACACATTTTATTTTAAATTTCTTTGTATGAAGTGGCTAAAATTATTTTTTAAAAGAATGGCAGAAACGAATTTATTCATTGATAAAATTAATCAATGCATAAATTCGCTTTAATTAAATTTATTAATGGACACACACACACACACACACACACATATATATATATATGTAAGATATATTCGAATTAACTGATTGCAACAACATCCATTACATTTGTATTTTATCTTAAGTATTCGCTTCAATTTTTATATTCTGAATTCTTACATCCTATAATAATTTTTTTTCAAGTTAACTTGAAAAGATTTTACTATATTTTTGGTAACTAATGAAAAACAAATTTATTTACAAAATTATTCAAAGCCTAAACATAATCTTATTTTTTTTATCATATAATAATAAGTGGACATATAAATTTATATGAATTTTCGTAAGATATATTTAACATCTTTCCACCTATATTTTTGGTCAGGTTGGTTATATTTTAATGTTTCATACTTGAATAATTTTTAAGTTGTTTTTGAGAAAAATTACCATTTACTTTTCTATTTATAGAGGATATTAGTTTTTTCTAATTAAATAATGCTAAATATGTTTTAATAATAATGGGTAAAAAAGTGAAAAAACCTTAGGGACCCTTCACAATGGAAAAATATTTTCTTAATCATAGTATTGTTTCAGAACTCTGTGCAGCTTCTTAAATTTTTTTCCTTCATTTTCTCATTCAGTGATGAAGATTTTCGAATTGCTGGCCTCTTTAACTGTGTTAGAAGACGTAGTAGCACAGTTTTTATGATCAATTTAGCAAACTATTAATTACACAACCTATTAGTTATAAACAGTGGCCTGAATCAGATTTTCTATATGAATCTAAATAAGAATTACTACCTTTGCTCTAACTTGACTCCGCTTATATCAAAATAAAATACCTTGTTGAAGTCTAATTTATTTTTATCAAAGAAAACTCTGTTATTCAAAAAGGAGAATAGATTTGTTTCAAAGATTTAAAACATACACCCTTATCATGTTTTTCTTTTCCATAAAATTTGCGATAAAAAATTTCTGATAGTTTTTCAGGATGAAACTTAATTTGTATTGTTTTCTTTGGTTCATTTAATAATTCAAAAAAAAAAAAAAAAAAAACCTGCAAGAAGGAGAGATTAAAGTATTAAGAAGATGTGTGTTCAAGGTAATTGAGTTTTCTAGTGGAATACAAGGAGGCTATGTTAATTTTTATGGTTTTTGTTTATGAGACCGTAGAAAAAAACTAAGCTTTTTATCGCCATTTGTGTTGGGATCAAAATTGGACAGTTTCCAAATAAAGAAAAAAACTAACAAAAATATAATTAATATGTAATTTCTCAGGATAATATTCTTTATTTGTCATAACAACAAATAATGGGACGAATTTCTAGTTGAAAAAAACCAATGTCAAAAAGAACCAAATTTGGAATGGAGTAGTCACGTGATTAAAAACGGTCAAAAAAACTTCCGTACCACTCGATTACAGTTATACATAAAAAAAAAGAGCAAGATATTTGTCGAAACTAGGAAATACGCTGATCTGTGCAAAGCTTGTACAAAGGCTAAAACATGATTTGTTATAGACATACACAGGTACTCACAAACACATAAATAGACGGACAAGCAAATACATATATATTGTTTTAATCTCATGTATATCTTTCTTTGATTCAAATTAAAAATTCTATAATTATAGTTATTAAGTTCACTTACCGACAATGTTAATTCTTTTAGACTTGTTTTATATTCCTCTTCTGATATTCTATTCAAATAAATTATAGACAGAAATTTAAATCAATAATAATATTTTAAAGACAACAATTATTTCTGTGAACTATTCACCTTATTTATTGTCTGAATTAAGATACTTAAAAGGATTAATTACATGTATGTGTAAAATAAATGTTATTCATAAAATTCTTAAAATTTATGAATTGTTAAAGATAATTAAAATGAGTGAATAAAGTGTGGGAATTTTATTTGGGGAATAAGAAAAAAAAATGTTTATATTAGTTATAATGGTCAGATTAAATGTTTTGGAATTCAGAATAATTTCTTAAGGAACCTCAAAAATCCAATTTGTGAAAATATTTTTGATGTAAAAATATATTAGCAAAAACGTTTTCTCATAAATATTCTTTTATCTCATTTTATCTTTCAATGAGAACATGAACGAGTCTATTTATTGAAAACTCATTATTGAAAATAATAATAAATAATATTTTAGAATTATTTTAAATAAAATATGGAATAAACAACATTCCATATTTCATTAGACATTTTAACATTAAGATATTTTAATTGCGCTATATTATCTTTCTATCCTTATTCTAAATTCCTTTATAAAAATGATTTATTAATAAATTTATGTTGTTTTAAAATTAAAAAAAATTATAAGATTTTTTAAATATAGCGTTTTATAGATGCTATTTGCCGACTGATTGGCTGAGTGGTTAGCGTTCCTGACTCCTGAGCTGTTGGTCCCGGGTTCGAATCCCGGTTAGGGCATGGATATTTCTTTCCTTCTCTGTTCTCTCTGTCCTTACTTCTGTGTTGTTGTATGAATGTGACCCGCCCTATAAATGGGTTTGTGGTGGTATGGCGCGGGTAACGCTACTCGCCTCCGTGACTTGGTTCACAGGCGCCCGCTGGGTAACGACAAATGAGTAGCAGTCTCTGGCCTTGTTGTGGCATAGGGTTCAACCCTCAAGTGCCCTCCATTGGAAAAAAAATATATATATGCTATTTATATTAAGTGAATTTTTTATTTATATATAATCCATTGTAGACTAATAATAAACTATTGATTAAGTCTTGATTAAGTTGCTAATAAGTTAATAAGAAGCTCAAGGAGATTAATAAGGCCAGCTTTTATGTAATTTACAAACATAATATAATGAAGATTTATTATTAAAATATTAGAAATGAAGGATGTCTTTGCCAATTCTTTAAGCAGCTACTTATTTACTTAAAACATAAAGACATGTAATTGGACATCGAGTAGTAGATATTCTAACGCTCTAAGCCTTTTTTAAAGCATCTTTCGCTTCTCAAAAGGGTGCGTCTTTCGCTTAACCAGAGCCCCACGAAGTTGAAAGTACGACTTTACTTTAAACTCCTCCGATAGATGGCACCACCATAGGATCTACTTCTTTAATTTTGACATCGATCTCGAGTGGAAGCAAATTTTCTCCTGACCCATGGTAACAGCTCAATAACATACCTCAGGGCATTCTATTCCATAGATTTAACAAGCACGTATATCGCATATACTCGGTGGGTCTTTGGCGGTACTGGGAATCGAACCTTGCCCTTCCAGACGGAAGGCCGATGCCCTAACCACAAGGCTATCATTGCTCACAAAATTAGTAAAAGAGATAAAAATACTTTATCTCGTTTTAGAAAGAAAACATAGTATACTTACTTTGAATCATAAAGCCTCTTTCTCAGCAGCGTGTCCAGAGCTGATATTTTTCTTCTCAAGATGGCCCTTACGCTCTCTTCGTCCTTCGAGTAGTTCGAAAGGGAAGAGAGCAAATTCTTCCATACGTCCCGTTCTCGCTCCACCTCTGGAAAACAAAACACAGGACTACTATAGTACAATCAATAACGATAATAAGCAAAATTGAAATTTATATTGATAATAACTCAGAGTGTTGGTCTGAAACTAAAGCCGCTCATTAAGCATCTCATCTCATTTGTTTCATGATTCCACTCCGGAACTCTTCTCGCTTCAAGAATAGATGCCTGTGGATCGTTTACTTTCAAGTATACATTTATGTATGGCAAGTGTTATTAAAAAGAAAACATATATGATGTCGGATCTTTCTTCCAATATTCCCCGTGTAATGTGTCTTACACCGCGTATTAGATAGCCTAACGACAATAATCGTTGTAATGCATTTGAATATCCAGCGTATTAATTGCTTTCCGAGAAGACTTTTCATTGATAGAGCACCGCATTTCCGTGTCACAAAGGGAAAAAAAAACGGAAAACTCCCAAGCACCCACCTCGATAGACGCATGCCAAAAGCAGAAGTGTAACATCCACCTTCCGTTATTCAACAAGTGGCTGGGATTGTGCTTAAGCCTTCCACTTCGAAGGGAATGGTCTTGGCATTAGATTGCGATAAGCGCCTTTATTCTCTTTACTTTTTAAAACGCATTTTATTTAGTAGTAGTCGTAATAATTAAACAAATAAAATAAAACAAAAATTAACGAATTTCATATCATTCCAATAATTAAATACTTGAACATCTCTGTCCTATCTCTACAGTTCCTGATTAGCGCTAATGAGACATTAAATGCATTTCACAAACATTTATTATAAATTGCAATAATTCTTAACATTTGGTTGAAAGACATTTAACTGACCATTAAGTCAAGTACAAGTTTCATTCGATTCTTTTTTTGGTGTTAAAATCTGAATGAAACATGATTTTTATGGACCCCCTGTTAAATAGTAAAGAGTTATACATACCTATGACTTCTAGTGGATCCTTGAATCTTAAAGCAGATAGATCTCTATGCATGAACCTCCAAAAGATATAGCAAGCGACAAAGCTAAGTATTATTGCGGGGAAAATGTGAAGCTGGAAATTACTGATTCTCTGTAAGAAACACCAAAAACTGTTAAGTCAACCGAATACCATTTAGTAATACGAATGAATGACAACAAATAATATGCAAATTATTGATTATTGGCATATAAAGCTCAAGTACCAAGCAAAAATTGACAAAGTTACTTTTTAGAATTCTATTGTTACACATGAGATGTACTGAAGTGCTACTGCAGAGTGATTTATAAAATGCATTTACTGTTTGGAACATTAACACGTAGCAACTCCCTAGATTAACTTATTTAGGCATCATCCATACTAGAGAGTTACACCTAGACTCCATTAAAGGGTTATATCGGACTTTATTAATAAATTGGGTGACCCGAGCAACTGGAACTAGGAAACATTGGGTTTGGAGTTAATAGTACAAAATGCTGATAAAAGCAGAGGTGCCCAATGACATACAAACCCAACTCTAAGAAGAAGAAGAAGAAGACGTAGCAAAGCATTGTAATACATGTGAAACACAATTTTGCAAAAACAAGAGAATGGTTTTTCAGTATTGAATCAATGATTCTTTTTAAAATATCATATTATTTTGTATACAGATTTATTTCTATTCCACTGGGACCGTCACTAACAGATAAGCTTGTGTTGGTATTGCTATTGTTGCTTATTCCCTACATATCTGACTCATGTGAGATTAGATACAGAAGGTTGTTGACCACCAAAAAATATTAATAAGGGAGTTAAGTTCCTCTAGAAAGTCCGAAGCATACCACAATATGATCCTGTGAAGCTGAATGGTCACAGCAACTTTTACCAGTGGGGTATATTTTCTAGCCACTGTCATAGGAAATACACTTCATGTGGCCACTTGTTAGCCTAGCCAGACAATCTAGAAGCTATGGTGACATTTTATTTTTTCAGCAATGTGCTGCTTGCTCCTTTCCTTTCCTAAAGCCAATGAGCTTGTAAAACTATCTGGTGATCAAAATAATGTTGTTAAAAATTTTATATTAATAATCGTTGCTCAAAAGTATTAATCTTCTTTGATGGGGAGATTATGCAAATTAATTATTTATATGCAATACAATAAGTGAATACAGTAAGTTAAAATGCTGACATTCAATTTTATTGAAATCAGCTGAACAATACTACATCAAACAAAATTCATGCATACTCAATTGGTATGAAAATACATATATTTGGTAGTCTTGTATGTTTTTATCATTAGAAAGTCATTCGAATTCACCATATGATGAACCATGCAGGAGAAGAAATCGTGCCCAAGTGGGATGGCTCTTTGAACAGGATAGTCCAAAGATAAATCTCAGCCATTGTGTTGGAAGTGTATCGTATTTAATCTTTCTGCCTTTTAACCTGTTACTGTAAACACTTAAGCGTTTTTAAAATTTCCTCTCTGGTGCTTCATAAATAGATCTGTTATCCATACGAGTACTCCTGAAGGCAATGATAAATCATGGACTTTAGGTGGAGATTAACAGCCTTCTATGGTTAGGCTATTTATTAGATATTTTCAGATAAGAATGTCCTATCTTAATGAATGTATACGCAATGAACTTTATAATGGTTTAAAATTAATTCTAACAATTATGTAATTGGTTACCAATTACTTACGAAGGCTCACAGTGAACTGTTAAGGATTAATACGGCCCACTTATTATCTGATAAATTTAATACTTCTGTGTGAATAAACAAATTAACTGATAATAACTTCTGAGTGGAAATTGTAGAAATACTTTCTTAAAAGTCATGCGTAGCAGTAATTGAGGGAAAAATTCTACATTCTTCCGATGAGGCGAGGAAATATAAACTATTGCTCACAAAAAACATATGTCAACAGTTCATTGCAGTTAAGCTGTTTGTTATAAAGCGACAATGAGCCCTGGTTGGAACTTAAGATCCTGCTAGGGCACATAAAACAGGTTGTGGTTGCAATATTCTAAAAATGACACTATATCCTTGGAGAGGATAGGATTATTGGAAAGCAATCTGACGATATTATGATATAGTAGCCTTTACTTCCCTGATACAGTCATGCTGAGTACTTGAAAAAATATTCATGAGAAAAATATATGCACAAAACAATAATCTCTATATACTTCAATTTTCCTTTAAACACAAAGCTTCATTTATCTCTGGTGTTTCTTAGTTTTAAGGGATACTTTTTCTTAATTAATAAGCTTATGAATAAAATGTATATGCTAAGAGGAATTAAAGACTATTACCATGGTTTCCTTTAGGTGAGAGGCAGAGCCAATGTTGGCAAACAGAACCAATCCTATTAATAGATGTCTTGGATCAATATTCATTGCTTCACTTAGCCTGTAAAAATTAAGAGTTCTACTTAGCGAATTACACAAACTACTGGAATATTTATCAAGCATTTATTTAAATTATTGACTTCCAGAAAATTAGAAAAAATTTAGCTTATAAATGTTTAATTTGACTGACATAAAAACTAAAATTTTACAAATATATGTAATTGTTTTTTTTTATAGTTTCATAGAATAAAGATAATATTATATTTATGGAGACTTTTCACAATATGCCCAAGTAATTAGTTTAAAATAGAAATAGCTAAAGTAAAATGGAATTTGATATATCAAACTGTGTTATGTAACTTAACTAAAAATTTTGTTTATATCTTTATTATATCGAAATGTCATACAATTATCATTACATTTTCAAATTATTGTGAAAAAAATTGTTTAAAGATTTATGCGGGACATTTCTAACGCAATAATTAAAGTTGGCTAAAATTAAAATTGTTAAAGAAAAATTGTAACTTAGTAGTAAAATGTGATAACACTTAGGTATTAACGAAACTTGACTGTATATTCGTATATATGATAATTTATTGTATTTTCTTACGATGGGGGGGAAACTGAATGCATCAATTTTTATCTGAATTCTTCAACTTACGATGGAAAATTATTTGAGCTTAAAGTTCATTTGTTAAAGTAAATTTAAATTTAGAACCAAATTATTATAAATATCTTACCTAACAGTAAAGGCTGACATGAGAAGAATTGTGACAAGATCATCCAAAATTATCGACAGCAGAGCAGTCACAAGATACAAAGATGTGATTAAGGCCCAATTGTGACCACATGATAATTTATAAGTCTGAAACGAATGCAGATAATGAAAATGAGGAAAAAATGAATTTCTGGAAAATACATTTATCAGGAATTTATGGAAAATATTTTCCAAAAGTAATGCAAAAATATTAAGAAATGCTTATAATTATTTAATAATAAATCTTATTTAAAATGTAAACAATATTAAAAAATGTAGGGACCGTAAGTTATAAAAAGAACATTCGGCAAAGGTGCCATATAATTCTTGATTCCAAATTCTGAGAGTGGCGATTTTTTAGCGGATTTTCTCATGTATCAGGCAACCTCGTTTTTATTACGTCATACATTTGGAGACTTATAAGAATTATGCAGAAAATTCTATTTTGGTAACCCTAGTATTTACGTCATCGCGCAGGTTACGATTCGTTAACTTGGCAACATTTTTTTTATCATCAAAAAAATTCAGAATTTGGAATCATGGATTATACGGCACCTGTTCCGAACATTCATAGAAAGAAACAAAATATTTATTACTGGACTGTTTCATCTTTTGGATTTAATTACAACTTTTATACGATATAGGATGGCAATATCAAGTACATCTGTATTTGGAATACGTTGCAATACATACAAAATTTTTACTGCAAAATATGCAACAAATCAAAATTTGCAACTGAATGTGAAAAACTTACCAATTCAGAAAATACCGTCGAAAGTGAGAACAGATTGGATTCTGGAGGGAGGATAGATGTACCAAAGGATTAAGTTGCTATGATAAATGTTTAGCTTAGCGACGCTTTAACAGCAGCTGTATGCTGCTGTTAAAACGTTCTATTATGTACCCCTCCATATCCAAGTCGGCGGTAATCCATCAAATTTAATCATTATCAAATTCATTATCAAATCATTATCAAATGCGGCCATTATCAAATTCAATCGTTGCATTACTGTTCAAGATAATTACATTCAATTATGAAAGCATTATTCTTCTACTAAGCCAACAAATAAATCTCTTATATTTGCTCCCGTTTTATTTTTTAAGAACCATAGCTATCTGGCAAAATATATTAATAAATTTTTAACTTCTTACCATATGTTGTAGATTCATTCGAAATTTCATTGTGAACAACATAGATTTTACATGGTAGTTTTTCATAACCGTTATTTCATTGTAAGCACTTTAATCCATGGGAAAAATTTAATTACTTATTTTTTGTACACATTTGAGAGATAAAAATATAAATTTATTAAAACTCAAGTTAAACTATCACAGAATGAAAAATTTAAGAGATTCCAAGTAATGTAAAATTACTTATGTCTATAAAAAAAGATTTTTTAATCTATCTTAAAACATACAATAATAATAACAAAATTAATCTTACTAATAATCTGTAAGAAATAAAAACTAGTTGTTGAATTAATTGTTGGTTACGGTATGTTAATTAATCAAGTACAAGCAATATATTAAAGAATGAAATATCATTCTCTTTACACAAATACTTTTAATTTTAAGCTATAAATAATAAATTACTTGCCAAAACAGCAGCCAAATCAAAAAATCCTGTTTCACATAAGACAGATACTAAGACCATTGTGCCAAATAGTAAACTCAATGCATCCACTTTCGTCCACGTCAGCACTTCTTCAAAGGAGGGTCTCTGCCAATTAACACAAAATTTGTTAATTAATATTTTAGCTCTAAATTTTTTTAAAAATTAATAATAGATTACGAATTTGAAATGTTCCTGTTTTCTATCAGAGTGGCGTGAATTAATATTTCTTTTGATTAAAAGTATTTTTAGAAGTCTTGATGTGACATGTATTCAATTGCTTCAAAGAGCATTTGTCTGTTAAGTTTTTTACCATGCGTTGTCGAAAATTAACTTTGGATTCTTTGTGTTCTAGAGATAGAATAGCGCCTTTCTGTGTCAAAGGTTCCGTTTCCGATTCCAACTACTATTGATTAACTAGAGATTGATATGGTGATTTCGCTTCGTTCATCTGAAGGATACAAGCAAGAAGCAAAAATATCAGTGAAAGTCGACATCAGGGTGACATAAAAATTCCCTTTGAGATATCAACATTCTCAAAAGGAAAATACTGTTTCACCCCCTTATGGGATACCAATATAACCCACTATTTATGAAAAGACCCTCCAAAAATAGGTGGATTATTAAAAGAGCTTTAAGATATTTTATATATATCTTAAAGCTCTAATCTATATCTTAAAATATTTGGCTATTTGTCTGTGGAGTGCATATTGTGATAAGCTACAAAAAATCCTTTTTTCCTTTGACTGGTGATTAAAAGTGAATTGTAATGAAGTTTGAATACATTCGAATTTCGCAAGTAAAGTACTTTTTAATATGAGTATTTTAGACCTCTAAAACTCTTTTATATTTAGAAAATAATTTTTTCATAGTTATTTAAAATAAATGAATATTAAAAAATATGCCTTATTCTTATCATCAAAAGCGTTGGAGTTTTATAGACTTCCTTTAAAATAAAGATTTGATTGAAAAAAATAATAATAAATAAAACGTTACTTTTTTGAGAATAAAATATAAGACATGGTATACACCTGTGAAAGTTACATACAGTAGGAATGTTTATTGGAGAAGATATAAATGGTGAAATTTATGTGTAAAAATTTATCAGAAAGAACATATTTTTTGTCTCATATTTCATTTTATTACCATGCCACTTGATATACAGCTGAGCTCAATAGCCTGTTGCCATAATAAAATTCAATAACAAACAAATAAAAGTTTTCTTTACTATTCCTAATGCCCGGCTGCAAATAGGATTAATCCTTTTAGCATTACAAGGAAAGGAAGTGACGGCAACTTATACAGTGAGGCACCCAGTGGGTACCGTTGCACCGAAAGTGAGAGGGTCCTCGTAATTTAGAAGAAGGGACCAAGATAAGAACCCCAGAGTTATCATTTTGCACGGAGAACATTGCGACCACCACATTTTTAACAAGCTTCAGCTACAATAAGCGATGGATCTTCGAACGAGAATTCGAACTCACAAGTGTCCGATAACAAAAACTTTCGAACTAATCACCAGGCCACCTTAACTTACAAAAGTAATCTCAGTTTTAAAATTTCTGAGTAAGTACACAACTCTGAAAGCTATGAATCTATATCTACTGTATATTCGACGAATACCAATAGTAGTAAATCTACTGCTGAACATCGAGAGTTGAGTGCTTCATTTAATTTTTCGGTATGCATGTCTGTAGAAGTGGGTCGTTGGAACATTTTTCTTTGTTTTCTACCTTCGGATACATTAATCCGCGTGTCCCCCCCCATTATCTATAAAATTAATGTGTCTCTATCTATAAAATCAATCCGTCCCATTTTTTATGAAATAAATCAATTCTATTTTCCATAAAATCAATCAGTCCAATATTCTATAAAATCAATCCGTCTCATTATCTATAAAATTAATCCGTCCCATTTTCTGAAAAATCAATCCGTCTCATTATCCATAAAATAAATCCTTCCCATTTTCTATGAAATCAGCCAGTCCTATTTTCTATAATATCAATCCGTCTTCCATTATCTAAAAAATCAATACGTCTCATTATCTATAAAATAAATCCGTCCCATTATCTAAAAAATCAATCCGTCCCACTATCTACAAAATCAATCCGTCTCATTATCTACAAAATCAATCCATCCCATTATCTAAAAAATCAATCCGTCTCATTATCTATAAAGTAAATCCGCGTCCCATTATCTATAAAATAAATCCGCGTCCCATTATCTATAAAATAAATCCGCGTCCCATTATCTATAAAATAAATCTGTCCTATTATCTATAAAATAAATCCGTCTCATTATCTAAAAATCAATCAGTCCCATTATCGATAAAATGTACTGTTGATATTAAAAGTCCTTACAACATTCTTTGTCAATTAGACTTCTTCTCTGCGATCTGAACACATAAGTGCTAGTAAGTTTTCCTTGTTTCACCAACTGTTTTATCTGAACATTGCAGATTTTATGCGAAAGATTTCCAAGCAAAATGTGTCGATTACAAAAGTAGCTTATAAGAGTCCTATACTTAGAATTAACAAACATGCTGCACAAATCTGATGTATCGAAAATAAAATTCACATCATTTATAACATCTAAGATTCATAAAAAATTTCTTTATATTTCTAATAGATGGTAATTTGATTTGGTTATAGATCTTTTTTAATAATGAATTTGTTTAATAATTTGTAACACTCACATCAGAGCAAGTATAGCATTTTTTGCATTTTTCATGATTCATTTTAAAAATATTAGAAAATTACAAAAAGGACATTTATTATTTTGTAGTCACTTTTCATATCCGGAATAATTCCTGTAGAATTTGAGCATAATTTGGATTATTACAACATCCACGCTAAAAGTGGGGGTCGAATTGAGCTGAAGACCAGAGTTGTAATTATTTAGTAGAGACATTTCGGGTAATAGATGATGGATTTATATAAGAAAAATGTGTTGCGCTGTAAGACTATTCTTCTCATTTTTCATTACTGGAAAGTAATTCATGTATTAAATTGATCAAGTTATAAGTGCATCCTTTAGAATTTGATGATTATTTTATATCACATTCAAAATAATCAATTGAGTCTAATCAATCATCATCAAAAGTGAATCTCTGGTCAATTGAATAGATTAGCTAATATACTCTTTTATGTTCTCTAACTTACATTAAAAACAAAAATGAAATTATACTAATTTATTTTATATTAAAAACAGAATTCTTAGTCAATTTTAAAGTATGTGTTGTGCGTACATATATTTCGAATCGAAAGTTAACAGCATGCATTAATTTGTCGTAAATAAGAAAAAATAATCTTTGAACTCTTCAACACATCCACTGAGATTGTTGGAAAATAATTCTTATTCCTCCATTTCTCTTTATTACTATCAATATATTTATCCGAGTTATTATATTATTTTTATACTATTATCGAGTTAAATTACATTATTTATAAAAGTTAATATAAAATATTAGTTTTAATTTTTAGTGATCAAAATGCAACTTTTGAAATAAAAATTTTAAATAAATATAATGTCACAAAACAAGACGACTTACGATTTGGGTAGATATTTTAAATTCGCGTCGATATTCCACAATTTAACACGTTCAATTAATTTTTTATGAGGAACATTTTAGTTTACAAAAAAAAAAGTTTTCCGCTAAATTTCCTCATAATTACTATAAACAGACTAATTTAAAGGATTTTTTAGTTTTTTTACTTAAGATTTATTTGTTTCAATTTTCTTTTAATTCACAACTGAGGAAAAATATGGCTTACCTGACCTGTCAGTGCCAAACAGGATACAGCTGTTGTAGCGGCTATCATGGCTGCCACTGTCCTGTGAACAATCTGTAAAGAGAAAATAAACAGTTAACAAATAAATACAGGCATCAGAAATTATTATTTAAATTTTATTATTATTATTTTTCACACGCTTTTTTAGAATGTAAAATTAAGTTTCCGAACTCTATACAATAATAAATGAGACAAAGGAATGCTGTAACAGTACGCTTAAATTAAACGCTGATATTACTTTCACTGTATAAGCAGCGAATACAAAATTAAAGCATTTGGCTTATAATTATAATATTTATCTTTTCGTTTTAATCATCTGTTTAAGCTAAACCACAAATATAAAGCTTACATGTAGCCGTTATAAAGTTCATAATTGTGACACTTATTTAGTTTATATATTAGAGTAAAAAAAAAAAATTGTGTTGATTTTAATTTGTTGGAGAGAGACTAAGTCAAGAATTACAGTTGATTTTCAAACAATTTTCTGATTACATTTCTCACCATGAAAAATTAATTTTATTTAGTTTACATGATAATTAAAAAATAAAAAATAATCATAATAATAAGTAATAAATCTTTTATGTAAATATATTGATGAAGCCATGAATGTCACTTAATTATTTAGGACGTAAAGTGCATTATATATATATATATATATATATATATATATATATATTATTGGGTTCAGTGTAGAATCGGGTGCTCCTTAGTTTGGCGAGAATTTGGTGATAAAATTCAATTTCTGGCAATCTCGTTATTTTCAGTCTTATTATTTATTTTATTATTATTTATACAATTATATATAGTGTGTAATAATAAAAATTATATATTATTATTATTTAGCTTGTTAGTCATGTCTTGGCTACCATCTTGGCCCCCAAAAAATCGACAAAGAATCAAAGGGGCACCCGATTGTAAACTTTTACCATGTTATTTAGTTTACATGATAATTAAAAAATAATCATAATAATAAATAATAAATCTGTTATGTAAATATATTGATGAAGTCATGGATGTCACTTAATTATTTAGGACCTAAAGTGCATTATATATATAGATAGATATTATTGGGTTCAGTGTAGAATCGGGTGCTCCTTAGTTTGGCGAGAATTTGGTGATAAAATTCAATTCAAAGCAATTTGATTTCTTTTAACGCTATTGTTTATTTGTATAAATTGAAATTATTTTCTTATCCATCCAATATTTTTAACATGATAATTTTGATAATTATACAATACAAATACAGCAGAATTTTGATCCATCAAAATAATAAATATATATAAATGCTCTTAAATTTTCATTATGTGCATTACTAATAATTACAAAATTTTTGGAAACAAAACTTAACAATTAATACTATAAAAATTTAATATCAATGTTACCTCAAATACGATCAAAATATAAAACCCTATTAATATGCAGATAGCCATGACAATTTTAACTCCAGAAAGTTTTGGTTCAATTGTGAAATCAATGGTCACACCTCCACGTTTGTTGGTGGTTACTGTCAGTTGATAAGCTTTGCTGTAAAATTGAATTATTTTAAATAATACTAATTAGCTAGAAAATCAAAATTTTGTAAAATATAAATATAAACAGAACAATGCAAGAAACATACACTACTTGAATATTTTATAAGTTAATTAAATATGGAATATTTGTACCTTTTTCTCAAATTCTTAGCATTACGAATTTTTTTTCTTTTTATTCAAAGATTCTTATCTTGAAATATATCTGTTTTTCTTAAAATAAATAAATTAATGGAAAATTCCTAACTGCATAGTCCCGATCTTTAAAATCTTATTCAAAAATTCTAGTTTAAATGTATTTTAAAGTCAATTAGAACAAGATTTAAATTTTAATTAAATAAATATGAACTGTTTATTTATATGTCCTCCCGGATAAATCGCCAAAAAAATGCAAACTATCGCCAATCGAAGAAACTGTCAGACTGAAGAGGAACTGACGTCATTTAACTGTGTGCTCTATTATTCGCATACAGAAGTTGAACAGTTTTTGGGAAATCAGAAATGGCGGAAAAAAGAAAGTGACGAACTGTCGCGAGCAGTTTTCATGCGACAAAAGCATTTTGAAAAAGAATCATTTTAGGCTCTAATAAAAACAATCGCCAAATTGTGGCAGTTGCAAACAGTATACGAACGATAACCGCTTTTGAAGCCATAAAATAAAGAAATACCGTTAAATTTTATGCTATTTAAATTTGAGGACAAACGTTTTAAGACCTCTTTATAAAATTTTTATTTTAGTTTCGCTGATACGTTTTAGTTATTGACTGAAATCACGCATAAATTGGTTAAGTTGTTGCTCAGAGATCAGTTTTTGCACGCGGAGGTTAATCCGACAAGAAAATGTTATTTTAATCACTGTACATACAGGCCAGAGGTGAGAACAGAACGTACAAATTGTCGAACATTGTAGGCCTGAGAATTAATCATTCAGTTGCCAAATTTTTAAGAAAATCATAAATGTGTCGATAAATTATCGTAGTACTTTCTGAGAAATTTAAAAAACCATTTTCCATTTACAATTCAATATTCCAGTATCAGAAAAAGAAAATAATTTATAAGTAAAAGCATAATTATTGTAATTAAAATTTAAAATGATGCAAAATTAGAAATATAGATCAAAATATATAAATATAAGAAAATAATTATATATTATCCAATGAAATATGTTATCCAAGTATTGATTTATTCTGTAAAGTGAATACATGTTAGCTTAACCCAATATTTTTCACATCATTGCAGTTAATAATATTCTCAATAAAGAATTGTTAATATTAAGGCTGAAATATCACTTAAAAATAATGTGTAGCCGATAGATGGCAGTAATTAATATGTCATGTTAAGAGATATGTATATGTAACTGAGCAGAGAGATTGTGTGAAGGAGCTGTCTCAAATAATCCCATTTGTAAATAAATCTCTAAATATTAATAAATTTAAGAACTTCTTTTCCCACCTAAGCTACTCACTCGTCATCTGGTAAATAAAATGGAATTGATAATAGAATATATACGAATACACACACATTTCAATAAAGTATAATGATTTATTAATTTTAACACATTAGAATGCCTCAATATAATATCAATAGTAAATTGCATAATACCATACATATTTTGGTATTATCAGCCTATTAAAAAACATGCGAGAATAGCATTCACTCTCGAACAATTCAATTTGTTAATATAGTCGTCATGAATTTGGATCTAAATAGATTGCTGGGAATATGGCTGAAAAAAGAGAGATTCACATGAAGTTGAATAAAATAATAAGCATAAAATACGGATATAAATTATGTTCATTGTACCTTCTTAAAGGAATAAGAGTACATTCAGATTAATGAATAGAGAATCTTATTAAAACTATTTATTATTGGAATATATATTTTGTGCATGTAAAGAAAGCATCGATCATACATCCACGAAAAAATCGTGCTAGAATTTCCCCTTGCAAAATTTTAAATTGAACTCTGTTTGTCTGTAAAGAAAGAGTAGACAGTATATATACGGTTTTATATCAAAATCTGAAAAAATACGTCCTTTAAAAAGGGAAAATGGGATTAAAATTTCGTTTGTAAAAATAAAACTTTCTTTTGTTCCATGGAACTATATTGTGGTGTATATTAAACAATAAATGCAAAGTATGAATATATACACACGAACAAATCATCATACCTTTTCAGCACATCGTTTGAAGGCAAATTGAACTCGTGTTCCAAATTGATTATGCGTACTCCTTGGGTTTCTGGAGCCAGCAAAATTTTCCACGTTGGTGACATCTTCTAAATGAAATGGTATAATAAGGAAATATTCATGTCATGGAGACTTCTCCATACGTATATTTTCAAGACACTTTAAAAACAAAATATTGTCCTTATTTGTCTAAGTTATTTATACTAATATATTTAATCATTCAGTTGCAACTAATAAATTAGTTTAAACAATATTTTATTCCACATAGATTGCAATCATAGGAAACTTTAAATGCCAGATTCTTCACATTTGTACAATAAAATAAATGAATTGTAATAAAATTTTAAGTGTCATTTAAAATCAATCAAAATATATTAATGCATGAATTATAAGCAAAATCTTATATTGCTATAAAAATGCGTGATTATATCATTAAAATAGTAAAATTACTTATTTTACAAAAGTAATCAATACATTACGCTTTACAGTAATCAATATATTACATTTTACAATTGTCATTACATTTTGCAGTAATTATCACATTTAATAACAGTGTAGTTTTTGTTGTGATATAACTTAATTGCACTGCCCGACACTGAAAATACAACACCAAGAAGGAGTTGTAAGAAAGTGACGAAATTCGGCAAATGAAGAGAGACAGCAATGAACAATAAGTGATCTGTATTTCGAAATGATATGCATAGTATAGAGCGAGAACAGGATCGAATCAGAAGGTTGTAGGACCACCGTGGACGGTGATACACGAAGCAACACGTCTAGGCACAGAGTTAATGAGTGTACGGATGGGGTCCTGAGGAATGGATCTCCATTCCCTGTTAACCATTTTCCAAAGTGCGTCTTCTGAAGCTCTACAATTACTGCAGGATTGGACATATCTCCACGTTGAAACCACACTCGAACGTAGCGACTACCACTGAAGAAACAGATGCGTGACTTATCTCAGAAGACGACCCTGTGCCCCTCCGTCGTCCACATATCTCTAATCCGATCTTATATTGCTATAATTCCATATATAATATATATTCCAGACGTTGACGTCCATGCTGTGGGGTCAATGGCAGTCTTCTTAACGGGTGATATGAGCGCAAGCTAAAGCAACCAATCGACGGCAAATGATTCTGCTCTATATAATAGCATCCAGGGTGTCTCACACCCTAATCCGATACCATTCCAGACGTTGACGTCCATGCTGTGGGGTCAATGGCAGTCTTCTTAACGGGTGATATGAGCGCAAGCTAATGCAACCAATCGACGGCAAATGATTCTGCTCTATATAATAGCATCCAGGGTGTCTCACACCCTAATCCGATACCATTCCAGACGTTGACGTCCATGCTGTGGGGTCAATGGCAGTCTTCTTAACGGGTAATATGCGCGCAAGCTAATGCAACCAATCGACGTCAAATGATTCTGCTCTATATAATAGCATCCAGGGTGTCTCACACCCTAATCCGATACCATTCCAGACGTTGACGTCCATGCTGTGGGGTCAATGGCAGTCTTCCTAACGGGTGATATGAGCGCAAGCTAAAGCAACCAATCGACGTCAAATGATTCTGCTCTATATAATAGCTTCCAGGGTGTCTCACACCCTAATCCAGTCTTTCCCAAAGTGGGCGATAACGCCCCCTTGTGGGCGTTTGAGACCTAGAGGGGGGCGTTAAGGGGCCCAGAAAAAAATGGGGGCGTTGACGTGGGTTAGGGGGCGATGGTAGATTTGTAATTTAATTTACTTTATATTTTAAATTTCACTAGAATTAAAGCCTACTTACTACACAATAACGAATACTTAGTTTATATTTCTACCCTGTATGAGGGTATAAAAACTTAAAATACTTAACATAGATTTGGTAGGATAGCCTGCACGCCGTATGCGCGGACATTGTAAAATGACGAAAAGCATACAGCTGTGTAAATGCATGAATCGCCAAATGTGGCAAAAATTCCGGGGGACGGTGCATTTATGATGTTGTGCTCCGTAGACGTACTGTCCGTTTTCGTTTAGAGAAACTTTCACCGCTTTTACGCATGCATCAGGTCTGCTTCGAGATCATCAAAATAGGGTTGAGACAAAAGAGAAATGTTTACTTAACATGCGTGCTTCTGAAAAACCGGTCTGAGGAAAAAGTCCATCTCAACGTATCGCCCCTTTTCAGAATAGAATCGTAGACAGGTGACGGTTTTGCAATACGAAAACAGACTGTACGTGGTACAACAACATCTACGCGTTATTCGAGTGCCAGCCAGTCTAGTGGCTTCTACTCTGTATGCAGTGAATTGAGAAGTGGAACCGAGTTCCGAATGAGATTTTTGCAGCAAGCAGTTTGGAACAGTGGGAAGACAGAGAAAACACAAACACACACACAGGATATCCAAGCTGGGACATATCTGGGCTAAATAGAGTATGAATATTTACAGTATATACATGATAGGAACAAAATTTCCATTAATGTGCTGTGTAAGGTGGCTGTGCGTGGTAGTAATCGGCTGGTTCATCGATGTGTCTTAACATTCTTCTCAGTACGATTGAGCGTCAAAAGAGATAAACGAGTTTGTGCGTGTTTGTCTGATTCTTGTCTGTGCTTGCTGTATTTAAATCCTATATAAAAGCTCATAATTTTTCTTATATTTTCATTAGTGGTTTCGCGCGCTATCTTTAAACGAGTATTTAAGTTAAACACTTTATTTACATATTTTTGAAAAAAAAGCCATGTCGCAAGCAAAAAAGAAGGAACGGCAATACAGTGCAGAATATATTAAATATGGATTCACAGAAAATTCGATAAACCTATCTTTTCCTTTGTGCTTTCTTTGTTCAAAAACATTTTCAAACGAAGCGATGAAGCCTTCAAGATCATTTAAATAAAATGCATCCAGATAAGAAGGACAAAAATGTAGCCTATTTTCAAGATCTGGAAAAGAAGCATAATGCTCAGCTAAATGTATCGAAACTTTTTTCGATGGCTGCTGAGCAAGACCATGGCAGACCTCGAGTTTCATACAATATCTCTCTGTTTATTGCTTAAACAGGTAAACCACACACCATCAGAGAAACGTTAGTTTTGTCGGCGATAAAAGAAGTTAAAACTACTGTGCTCCATAAATCGGCGGCAGATATAATTCGAAAAATTCCTTTGAGCAATAATTCTGTGCAAAGACGATTTGATGAAATGGCTGAAAACATTGAAGAGTCATTGTGCAATCCTCTGAAGACTAGTCAATTTTCAATTCAGTTGGATGAGTCCACTTTACCAACTAATGAAGCATTGTTCTTGTCTTACGTGAGGTTCATTAAAGATGAAAAAGTATGTTAAGAACTTTTATTTGTTAGAAATTTAGAGACAGACACAAAAGGAGAAACCATATTTAAAACACCGAAAATTTTTGTGATGAAAAAGGAATTCCCTTGAAGAATATTATATTAGCTGCTTCAGATGGTGCTCCAGCTATGACAGGGTGTCAAAAAGGATTCATGTCGTACTTAAAAAACAAAATTCCAGATGTGATTGCTGTAAATTGCGTTATACATTGACTACATTTTGTTGCTAGAAATTTAAGTGAACGACTTTTTCAATAATTGCAACATGTCATCAGAGCAGTCAATAAAATCCGAAACATCTCTTTAAATGCAGATTATTTAATCAGCTTTGTGTGTTGCTAATGATGAAGATTTCAACAGATTAATCTTTCACACAGAAGTGCGTTGGCTATCAAAAGGAAATTGTCTGACTCGTTTTTACAATCTGTTTGACTCTGTCATAGAGTTCTTGGAAAACAAAGACACAGCATTGTGCGAAAACCTCATCACATCAAAGAATGATATCGCATATCTGACAGACCTTTATAGATTGTTTAATGATATGAATCTCCAACTTCAAGGCGATGACTTGAACTTAATAAGAACAAAAAATATCGTCGCTGCTTTCGTAGCCAAGCTGCTCTTACACAAGAAGAATATCGGCAGACATGAATTCCATAATTTTCCCAATTTATCAGTATCCTGCAACAACAACGACTTGCTCTTCTACTGCCAACATTTGGAAAATCTTCACAGTGATTTCATTGAAAGATTCCAGGACATTTTGAAATTGGAAATACCTGATTGGGTGTTAGATTCTTTTTCAAATGTCAACATAGCAATATCACCCCAGCTGGAAGAAGAACTTATAGAACTGACAACGAACGAGGAAATAAAAATCAGATTTAAAAATGGCTACCAACAATTTTGGTTACAAAAGTTAATTCCGCAGTTGTACCCTGGATTGTGGTCGATCGTTCAACAAGTTTTGATATCATTCCCATCGTCATATTTGTGTGAACGTGGATTTAGCGCTGTGACAACGCTGCTTACTAAAAAGAGCAATCATTTGCAAGTTACCAAACGCGGATACTTCCGATTGTTTTTCAGTAAAATCGAACCTGATATCAACAAACTTGTTAAAAATCATCCAATTCATCCATCCAATTAGATTAGTTTAAAAACTAAAATTGATTACCTACCTATATTGTTTCTTTTAATTTGATTAAAATATATTATTAATATTATATAGTTGCGTTTTAATTGCTTTCACTGGCATAAATTTCTAGTTTAGAATGTAAGTTTAAACACCAGAACCGACTAATATAGCACACTATAACTAAATTAATTTTCCCTCCCATGTGGACCTCCACTTCAATGACTTGGCCGATGAATTGGCTAAGGAGGGCTCTGCTGAAACAACTGAAAATGGTGGACTACTTACATTTAGTGAAATTTTCTCAAAGGTCAAAGCTGAAAACAGCACGACTTGGAGGATCCCACCTACTCATGACTGGTACGAACAAAACCATCCTGGGGCTGCCCTGGAGCTGAAGGGCAATAGGAAACTGCAAACCACCATTACCAGGTTCATTACTGGACATACTCGCACCCTTACATTCGTTCAGGGTCAGAAGGTGTTCCCTGTGTGCCACAGGTGTAATTTCCTCCAAGCTTCTCCAGACCATCTGCTCTCCTGTCTGGGTTTGGAGAAGAGAGATCTTTTGAAAACCCTGCGCTGGTTCGGGACTTTCTCTGGGCGAACGATCTACCGGACTTGGTCTAGATTGTACTAGATCAAGTGGAATAAGGAACAACAACAAATTAATTAAAGTAATGAAATTGTATTTTTTAAGTTTTAGAACTGTATAAAAAATGGGGGGCGATGAAAAATAATTGATTTTCAAAGGGGGCGGTAGAAGAAATAAGTTTGAGAAACACTGCCCTAATCCGATACCATTCCAGACGTTGACGTCCATGCTGTGGGGTCAATGGCAGTCTTCTTAAAGGGTGATATCCGCGCAAGCTAATGCAACCAATCGACGTCAAATGATTCTGCTCTATGTAATAGCATCCAGGGTGTCTCACACCCAAATCCGATACCATTCCAGACGTTGACGTCCATGCTGTGGGGTCAATGGCAGTCTTCTTAACGGGTGATATGAGCGCAAGCTAACGCAACCAATCGACGGCAAATGATTCTGCTCTATATAATAGCATCCAGGGTGTCTCACACATTCTGCGAAATTTCGGTGGACGTGCTTTGCGGTGCCGCCACCATCTTCCTCCAGTGCTGACGACACACTGGCTGCACCGACAACCCGAAATCATTACACAGTTCTATATTCTAATCATCTTCGTCACAGCCGGTGCACTATGGACTCGTCCAGATGTCTGTAGCAGCGATTTGCCGCAAGGACCAACCTGCCCTTCTCAGTCCAATCACCATGCCCCTCGTAAACCCGTCTGTCTGCTAGAACTTTCTGCGATTACAGGCATGAATGGCCTGCCACTTTCTGCGATTACAGTCATCATTTGCGACAAGAACAGTCTTCCAACGATTATTTTCCAAGCAGCAATAACGGCGCTTATATTGCCCACTCTGCCGTTTCCTCACCTTATATCTTTTTCTACATGCGCTGGAGAGTTGAGCATTTCACTTCATTTGCATAACCGGGTGAGTCTACCTTGAAATTAACATAATTTCTTGGTATTGCATTTTCAATGTCGGCCAGTGTATATTGAAATATGAAAACAAGTCGCCGAAATTACATAAATTAAGTGAAAAATAAGACAAAATTATTAAAGTAGAAAACCATGAGTACATTTATCTTGTTATCAATGAAAGGTACTTTTTAAAATATATAATAGTTCTTCAAAGTGATCAATAAATTCATGCAATATCACATAAAACACTCACCTCATTAGTCCCATTCTCATGAGTTTTATAGACAGAAAATGTAATGAAATCATCCGTGACACTGTAGTACTCTCCTGGCAGGAAAGGCCCCTTCACTCGCAAACGGATTACCTCTCTCTTGGATGTAACATCCGAGCTTACGTTCATTCCTTTTTGTTAAGTAAAATATCACAGTTCCATGGAATTTTATAAGAATATCTGACCAAGTTTGGTGCGTTATTAGCTTAGTGTTTTTTTCATACGTTATGGGTATTAATTCAATAAAAAATACTGGAATTTTAATGTTCAAAAATAATTGATATACGAATTGTACGCAATATAAATAAACTGATTAACACAAACTTATCTTATGAACACAAATTACAATGATATTAATATTTTTATTTGTTAAAAATTTATTTGTTTCAGCTATATAATACAATACTATTAGAGTTAAGTCTTGCTCTAAATAATTCTCTACTACATTTATAAACAGATATAACGAATCCAAAATTTCTTTAAGATCGTGATAAACCACTTTTTTCAACCACATATAGCTGTTATAACTTGGGAATTACTGAACTAATTTGCATGAGAATTTATTGATAATAATAAATTGTTTTGTTGAATTTTGTAAGAAAGTAAACATTACGAGAAGACATCTCCGGATATATTGCATAAAACATATCCAAGAAAATGAATCAATTTAAAATATTTAAAATAAGAAATTTTTCTATTCAGTAAAATGAAATAAGAAAGCCATTTTGTAGTTATGTTTAATATATTATCTTAATGAATTATATTTTTGTGTATATCTTCTATACCAATTTATTAAATACAAGATTTATTTAATTTATTTTCAATGAATTAATAAAAATTGTAACAGAAAATAATAAAATGCACTGTTAAGGATACGAACTGGAGTACCTCGCGTTAAAGTAATGGAAGTCCAATTATCGTCAGAAACTTTGATGAAGTTTAGCGACACCTGAGGGAAAAAATAAAATTCATCGTGTACTCTCTAATTCTAATTAAAATTTTCAAGAAAATCTAATTAAAATTTTCAAGAAAATCATTATTGTTTTACATAATAGTGTGTTTTCTTGTTTAAAATAAACACATGATAAAATTTCAGAAAAATTTTAAATCGTCTCCTTGCCGATTTAAACTAATCATAAAATAAGTGTTTTGTCTGGTCATTTTCAATTTGCTTTTTCCTCTGTTCCATTTTCAACGTGTTCAATTTTGGAAGCAATATCGCTAAAGATTTGAAAATTTATCATTTAGAGCAACAGGTAATTTTTTGAAAACTTTTAGAAATGGAAAAAAACTATAGTCAAAAAATACTTTTATATTACTGTTAAAAATCATGAATTGATTTTCTCATCATTAACAATACTCAGATATTTGATGGGGAACTTCGCCTTGTTTGCTCCCGCTCGAAAAAATGCAATTTGAAGGCAAACAGCAAATTCGTCGAAAATTCGGATTTGCAACGCCGTCTAAATACGTTATCGAAAGTGACGTAAATTAAATTTTATCTGACGTAATAGATATTTTAAACCAATGAGAATAGTAATAAAGTGGCGTGACCATGATTTCCTTTGGAACGAAAGAAACAACAGTTTTGTGGTTTATAAAATGATATTTCTAAACTTTACTTTAATATATTGACAAATTTTTAAAAGTCATTAAAATTAGCAGATAAATAAAAAACTTACTCAAAAGCTTGTTCTTATGAGTGAATAAATATATTTGTAAAATTACTTAAATGAAAAAATGCTGCATTAGTTACGCAGATTGAAATATTAGACGAGGAAATTAATATACTCTGAAGAACCAAAACATTATGACCATAGTTCATGTTTGATATTGTGTCCTCTTTATTGACGGACAATGTATGGGATTCAGCGGGAACAATATATAAATGTAGCGGAAAACGTGAAGCATCATTCTTGTGATTCCGGATGTCTGTCATGGGATGGATTATTATTCTTAGTGATTTCGACAGTGGGTAGATTATGATATTCCAAAGACTCAGAGTGAGTATCTCCAGAACTAATCGCTAGACGGTTATTTGTTAACATATATTATGAGTACCTGTGACAAATGGACGAATGACGATGAGATGAGAATCAAATGTCACAAATATTAAATGTCCATAAATCATAAACGACGCAAAAAATCTGAGGATATCCTATTAAATAAAATAATATTGATGGTAGAAATTGCATCAGTTGACAATGGAATACAATATAGGTCAATGTAGGAGGGTTTTTTAGCACACGAGTTCTTCATTGTTTATCGCCAATCTTATTTTACGGAAATGGACAATTTCCGCCATTCTGAATGAAAATTAATGATGAAAGGACATCTAACAATGTAATGTCCGGTACTCACCATCAGTCATCCAGTTGGCATAGAAACTCATTAGTCATAGACACTACTCAAACTGACGGTGAACCAAGCAGTTTTGGAAATACCTATTAGGTTGGGGAATAAGTTCGTAGCGTTTTTACCAAAGACTTTTATTTAAACAAAAAACAGTAATTATATAAATAAGTTAATCAATTATATATTCGCCGTTGCTGTTTACAACTTTTCCCACCTCTCGACCCATTTGCTGATGCCGTTCCGCCAAAAATCGCCTGGTCTGGTGTCAAAGAAGTTGTTGAGTCAGTTTTTAAGGACCTCTTAGTGCACTGGGAAATGTTCGAAAAGAATGCCACAGTCAACAAGGAGCTCTACATTGCCCAGCTACACCGCGTGAATGAGGCTATTCGACTGAAAAGACTTGATCGACATGGTCAAACCATACTCCTTCACGACAACGCCAGGTCCCATGTTGCACAAGTCATCAAAGCCGCACTCCAAGAGCTGGAATGGGAGGTCCTTCAGCATCCGGCTTATTCTGTGGACCTTGCACCGACCGATTACCATCTGTGAGGACGCGCCAGTCAAGCGAAAGCGTGGGCGAGGAGGAGAAGGAACGAAGAAATTGGTATGAGGAGGGGTAGCGAAAGTCCCACTCCCGGACGATGAGAAATATATGTATCTATAATTTATGTTTGCATTAGTAATTAATGCTTGTGTATGTTAATATCAAATAAATGAGACATCAGAAATCATGTTAATTTTCATGTTAACATCGCAAAAGTAGGTTGCAGCTCAGAAACATAACGAGAACCACGCCGCGTTATGTTACACCATCTTTACCGCTCCTTGTTAAACCATACGAAGGGCGTTACCTTCGATAACAAAGAGCTCCTTAAAAACTGGCTCCACAACTTCTTTGACACCAGACCAGGCGATTTTTGGCGGAACGGCATCAACAAATTAGTCGAGAGGTGAGAAGAGGTTGTAAACAGCAACGGCGAATATATAATTTATAAACTTATTGATATAATTATTTTTTTTGTTTAAATAAAAGAGCCTTTGGTAAAAACGCTACGAACTTTTTCCCCAACCTAATATTTCGAGTCATCTGGCCTTTTTTCAAAATAGCTTAGATCAGCAGCCTCCTCCATGAAACTAATAGCAGGAATAATGCTTCACATCCTTTGGGATAAATTATATATTATTCCAACTCTATCTAGCTTTTCCCATGACATCTAAGTGAGCTTGATGTCGAACTCAGAATGTAATCATAATGTTTGGCTCCTTAGTATATTAGATGCAGTAGATACAATTATACGATAAAAACACGCAGAGTTTTTATTGTATAATTGTATCTACGGCATGTTGTAACAGTATTACTTGGCTAAAAACATCATTTCTACACTAATTTATATTTTTATAATGTAAATATCAAAATTCAATATAGAATCTAAAATTTTTTAACAACTTTTATAAATCTTATCTTGTTTCAAAAATTAATGAAATGTACTTACAATGCAGAACAAGATGATTACTACGAAAAAGATGAACTTCATACTTTTACCAGCATGAATGAGTTTTTCTTTCGTCAAATCACGAAAAGAAGGACTGGAAGAACCTGTATCATTTTCCCCTTCATATTCTTGACTGAAAAGTTTGTTATGAAATCTCGTAAGCGTCATCAACATCATCACACAAAACAAAGAATAAAATAATATTAATGGCTTTGGTGTGGAAGATGGCATGTAAGGTTCAAGTCAATGTTGAATAATACGAATTGAATGTTGCGTATCTAATTTCTAAATGTGTATTAGCAGATGTGTAAGCTTGTGAGTTTTCCAGGATTCTTCCTATGAATCACAAGAATGAAGCCACTATTTACGAAAATTCTTCTTAAAAAATTTCTATCTAAGTGTTTAGTAAATTATTTGATACCACATAGTGAAACCTCTTATTTTAAATTGCTATATACACTGGCCGACTTTGAAAAGACATCATCAAGAAAGAATTGCAAGAAAGTGACAAAACTTGGCAACCAGAAAGAGACAGCAACGAACAGTAAGTGATCTGTATTTCGAAATTATATGCATGATACAGAACGAGAACAGGGTTGGATCAGTAGGTATACGAAGCAACAAGTCTAGGCACTCAGTCAATAAAAGTAAGAATGGCGTCCTGAGGAATCACTCTCCACTCCTTATCAACCATTTGCCAAAGTGCTTCTTCTGAAGGAGGCTGTGAAAGGGTAGGCAAATGGCGTGAAATCATATGCCAAAGGTTTTTGATTGGAGAGAGATCTAGAGAGCAGGGTGGCCAAGGAAGCAACTGCACACTTTGCAGGCCATGTTGGTTGCTGCAAGCTATGTGAGGTCGGGTATCATCCTACTGATAAGGGATATTAGCCATCCGCTGCAGATGAGTGAGTATCACCTACCGCAACACATGATCCACATAATGTTGGGCTGTCATTGTGCCGTGAATATGAACTAGAGGTGACCTGGAATATTACGCAATGGTATCCCAAACCATGATGGTGGGGCATTCCACAATAGCTGCAGAGTTCGACTTGCCTCCATAACGATACCACACACGTACGCAGAGACTATCACTGAAGAAACAGAGCGTGACTCATCTGAAAAGACGACCCGGTCCAACTCCGTTGTCCATATTGTTTGTTCTAATACGGCAACCATTCCAGACGTTGATATCTATGCTGTGCAGTCAATAGCAGTCTTCTTAATGGACGCCATGAGCGCAAGCCTTGTAGTAACCAATCGAAAGGAAATGGTTCTGCTCGATATGGGAGCATCCAGAGTGTCTTGTACATGCTACAGAATTTCAGTAGACATACTTTGCGGAGCCGCCTCACGCCAGACGCGTCGATCCACGCTTGCTGACGTCACTTTGACTACAACGGCGCTTTGCAAACGTTCCACAGTTCCTTGTTGCAACCATCTTCACCCCATCCGGTGCACTGTGGTCGAGTACAGGTGTCTGTCAGCTGTGATTTGCTGTAAGAACCAACCTGCCCTTCTCAGTCTGATGACCATACTACTCGTAAACTCGTCTATCTGCTGGAACTGACTCCGTCGACAATGGCCTGGTGTTATCTGCAATTACAGGCGTCCTTTGGACAAAAACAAACTTACAACGATTATTTTCCAAGCAGCAATAATGGCGCGAGTATAAGCCACACTGCCGTTTCTTCACCTTATATCTTGTCCTACGTACGTTGGAGAGCGGCGTATTTCACATCATTTGTGTAACTCGGTAAGTTGCGTCTACCCTTAAATTTGCATAACTTTCTGGCTAGTCCTATTTGGTGTTGAACTTAATTGTCGCGTAGTGTATATTAATTTTATACCGCTTATAGGAGAAAATCAATTTTAAACAATTATTATACTGTTTTTATTATTTTCACCTGCTTTACTATACTCTTTATTATTTTTTAAAGTTGAACTTATTTTTATAAGTTATTATAATTTTAATCAAACCTTTTAAATGATATTTATTAACTTTATCTATTTTAAATATTTATATGCTATTTCATTTAATTTTTCATCAGCAATAACAAATAAAATTCGAAACTTATGCCAAATTAAATAAAAATATAGAAACATTGTAAGCGCCCAAAATGTTCCCTTGAAAATATCGTTGTGTTTTTATTAAATACAGAGAAATAAACATTAAAATAACATAAACATAAAGAAATAAACATAGCAAGAAACATACAAGCAGGATGATTTCTTTCTAATTATCTTTCTACCATAAAATAAAAAAAGATTTAAAATTTCAAAGCGAATTGAAATTCTTCTGATATGTTGGAAATAAATAATATATATCAAAATATTAAGTGGAAATTTAAGATGAAGAAATATAGGATGTATGTTGCCTTAACTAAAAATTAAATAATAAATTAATTAAATAGCAAAAAAAGGCTTTTAAAGATTTTCAAGAGAGCAATAAAAAATAAAGTCGCTAAAAATGTTTAAAATAAAAAAAATATTTTAAAGAAATTTTTAAAAAAATGTATCATTTAAAAAACAATTAAAGTAATGAATACGAAATAACAAAGAATGGATATTAAACATAGGAAAATTGCGAATAAAGAAAAAAGTTGATGAAAATCTTGAAATAAAATCTCATTGGTGGAAGAGAGAACAAGAGGTAGTTGTTTGAAATTCCTTTGCGTAAAGAGATTCTAAAGAATAAAATAATCTTAAATGAACTGTTCTCAATGGCTTAGAAAGAAAAATCAATAGCAGTTACTAAGAGAAACAGAAATTTGGAAATAAAATTTTCTAAAACGGAATTACAAAAAATGTGTAACTTTGGCGTAAAATATTTAATTTATGTATGCAAGAAGATTATTGATAGATCAAAGTTTTCTTCTTTATTATAAGATGCTAATATTTCATCACGATGGCAATAACTATTATTTAAATTTTTCTCTCTCTCCATCAGTATTTTTCCACACGCTTTTATTTGTAAGAGATTATTTATTAAAAACATAAAAAGAATCGTGATGAAAAAAGATATATTGTAGCATTATTAATTCACTGATAAATTTATATCATCTTATCTTTCGGAAAAGTATTATCTTTTTGTTTATCCTCGATGAATCAGGATACTCAGTGATTTTATAATTTTGAATTTAAAATGGCGGGAAAAAATTTACAAAACCTGAAACAAATCTTTCTCTCTCTCTCTAATCCATAGTTTGCAGGAGTTCAACTTTAACATTTGAAAGAGTCACTTCTCATATTGTTTTGTACAGAAAAGAAAAAAAAAACTCACCTGTAGGAATAGGCATAGGTCGGCCCCTCGTGGCTGCCGTTGAGCAGGGGTGTTCTCTCAGAGCTACTGCTACTTCCGCTGGTCATCTTTCCCGGAAATACTCTGACCATATCAGTCGCGTCTTCGATTCGGTCAGACTCTTGTGACGCCCGCTCGCTGCCGCTGGAAGACCAAAGGCAGTTCTGAAACACTTGTCATTCGGATTGAGGGATGATAAGAAGTATTGGGAGTCATATAAAAGCGATGATAAGAATGCCGGTGATAAGGTGTGAGGGGAGGATAAGGCTCTTAGGAAAGTCGGGAGACCTTAGAAAGCTGCTTCCAACGTTTGCTTTTCTTGAAGAGAAACAAAAGATGCGATAGCGTTGACTCAGAAATTAAATCCAATTGATAATCCGTGCAAGAACCTAGATAAATACCAGCAATTGTGTACACCTGGGGCGTTTCTATATGTATTTATCTACATAGGAATGTACACTGGCTCCTTCCGATTATATATTATGTATATTTGAGAGGGAGAACACATTTATCTTGCCCCCTGTATATGATATATTACACAAATTTTGAAATATTTCGCAAGCTTTAGTTTTTAGAAAATATAAATTCCACAGTTTTTTTTTAATAAATAACCTTATAAAAAATAATTTTTTTCAAATACAAAAATTGCATACTTTTCTGCCTTAGAAGCCTTATTTTCCAAATTAAATTTTAAAAACCATTTATGTGTTCATTGTTGTCGACAGATAAAGGGAAAATAACAAAAAAATTATAATACATAATTTATTGATTTTTTTAGAAGAATTAAAATTGATATTCCCAAACACAACAAGACATAATCAACGCGGAGGGCGGTGGCTTTTGCTAAAAATTACTATATTATAATAAAAAGTAAGATACTCATTTATCTCAAAATATCTTTATTTTTTGGAAAAGTAACATGTTTCGAAGGTCTATTTTTTTAAGTTGTTTCTAAAATTTCATCATTCATACAATGTGACGGAAATACAAAATGTCATATTATTTTAATGTAATTTGGACTTTAGAGTTTATTTCATTAAAATTGTTGAAAAGAATATTATACAATGATAGTATTAAATACAAATCTATTGCAAGTGTACAGTTCGATTTAAAAATTTTTATGAAATTTAAAACTATATAAATGTTAAAAATAAGACACCATATATATATGAGCTACTCTGAAATTTTTCAAATACGCGTTGATGAATTACGAAAAGTATATAAAAATGGTATTAAGACAAGAAAACATGCGTTCAATGTCCACAAGTAGTATTTGGAAATAAGAGCCTCCTCTTGTATCCGTATTAAGACGATTTTCTATATTTCACAGAAGTCGCAATTCCCTTAAGATGAAGAAAACACAAGCCTATGTTCAGCTATAATCCCGGATGTGGTGTCAGTCATACCTAAAATGTTAATTTATTTATATAGAGTTCGACACGTAAAACTGTGGTCCATCGTAAAACTGTAGAATATTACATTTTTTAATATTCGATTGCTTCCGTATATTACGTTTTTGGTAACAAAATCCCTGCTTGGGAAGTCCACATCAATTGAGACGACAGTGAATTCGATGTGGGAATCCTGGTGAAGTTTTATTCAAACCTTCCTGAAGAGAAGCTTCAATTATGTTAGTTTCAGCAGGATGGTGCTACAAGCCACAGGTCAGATCAGGATTGCTCTGTATGCATGAGTTGCTTACACCCGTGAAGACGATTAAAATTGGCTTGACCTGTCAATCTCGGTCTCTTGACCTGTCAATTCGTGACTTTTACTTGTGGGTACTGTTAAAGGGAAAAGTTTAAAAACAAATCCGATCCGTACACAATTGAAAAACTCAATATCAGGGTATAGGATAGCATCACAACACGAAAACTGACAAGAGTATATATAAGTCTTCTCAAGTGTGCTCACATATACTGTAAAGTGGGTGGAAGACAGTTTCAACATCTACAACGAAGGGGAGTAATCATATTTAATGCATTAGATTTTATTACATACGTCAACTTTATGGGTCAGTATCATGTGTAACACTCTATATAAAGTCCTTAATGCAATTCTATAAATCCAGGGATACACTTTCCAATGGTAAATCGAAATTAAGTGAGCATTTAGTCAAATAAGTGTATATTATAAATTCATTGAATTATTTTTTAAATAATTTAAGCGGAACACAGTGGTCACAACGGCTATTATTGATTTGCTAAAGGGGCTACATTCATCTAATCAATATTATACATTGTACCTATCAAATGCTATATAAGAAGCTTACTATTGGATCCACCTACCGACAAAATTATTCACGAAGAATTGCATGTATAAAATTGTTTGTCGTTAACTTCCTCATCATTTAAATGAGAATACCGTATCAGAATTGATTTAAAAAAATTTTTCAAGTAACTTAAAGAATGCAATCATAAAATTATTTCTAAAATCGTAATTAATAACAAAATATACCAACAAATCTTTGATATTTGAACTCATCTTGAAAATAAAATATGGGTCTTTGTGAATATGATTTCCCATTTTTTTCCTTAGCAGTACAGGACTGATCAAGATCAACAATCTAGAATGTCAGAAGACAGTCACAATTAACTGCTACACAGCTAAATGTCTTCGAAAAATTTTTTTAGGATGTGAATGTTAGAGGAAATCTTACTTATCCTTCACTTCACAATGCCTCTTTTCATTCATTAAGATAGACAGTTGAATTTCTTCAGAAAAGTATACTTAGATATGATATAACATCCATCCTATTCTATTGATCTAGCTATTTGGGATTTTTGACTTTTTTAAATCTAATAAAAATGTGTGAATTTTCTTTTTTTATTCCAGAGACGAGATTGACATATTGTAAGTGTAATATTTTCATCAATTTCAAGACACAAATGGCTTGAGGGGCCTAATATTTGTAAAATTCACCTACAAAAGTACATTGATGGAGAAGATTACTTTGAACTCTCCTAATAGTGTACTAAATACAACTTTAAACACCTAGGTATCTAAATGCATCTTTAATGTTTCAATATACTCCAGCAAATTTCTACAAGATCAAAGATTAGTTTTATAACTGAATCACAAATTATACACTGATTAATATTTTTGTCTTGTAAAATCCTGTGTGGGATATTACGGGACAATCATTCACCATATACCATTCTTAATAACCAATGTTATGACTTAGTTAATAATGTAATGAGCTCCGGTTAGGTAGTTTATGGAATCAAAGCTCATCTTGAGAATCGATGGTTCAATATCCATTTTAAATCTCTTGAGTTTGTCCAATTGGCAATTGAGTGATTAACTCTCTAGCCTTCCTTTTAGCGGTCCATGGATTCCACTCTCATCTTGAGAATGGATGCTTATAATGTTTCGGGACCCACTTTAAAACATAGGTTCAATTTTTAAGATTCTTCGTGCGCAAATATTGATGTTAAAAAAACCAGCCAACAAACCAACTTTAATTCCATTATGATATAACACTAAAATCTTATAGCATCTTGTTAACAAGGTAAAGCTGGAAAACAATAATTTAATTTTTATCCAAATACAGTGCTTTATAATTTCGGAATAATAGGATTAAAAAACTAATTTTGATTACATGTAAAGAAATACTTTGAGGACAAGTTAATTAAATTAATATTAGACAAGTTGAAAATGATAATGTGATTAGACTGAGATTTAGACCCAGAATATTATCAATACTGTATATCTGTATCTCAGATTAAAATGTTTCTGATACATTTATATACCTTTATATTTAATGAATTTCTAAATTAACACCTATGCTTCTGATATTTATTATTAATATACTTGAGTCTATTTATTCATAATTATTTCTAATTCATATATGAGGGTTGTTAAACAAATTGCACTTAATTTATTGAATTAAATATTTTTAATATAAAAAGAGGGAAAAAACTAATGTTAATGGGAAAAATTGTTTTAAAAGAAACTGATATAAAAAACAAAATAATAAACATAAATTTTAAAATAAGAAGTAAAAATAATTACAAAGAACATTCAAAAAATAAAATAAAAATAATCGAAAATTGGAAAAAAAAATTTTTAATACTGAAGCTAGATTAACATATCAATTGCAACGGAAAGAAAATGACATATCAATTGAAGGCGCCTTGTTTGAAAGGTAAGATTCGGTAAACACCATGATGTAAATCTGTTGTGTTGTGAGTTTAAAAATTTGAAAGTCCAATGATAAAAAAATGGCTAATGAATAGTAAAATCGTGTGGAATTAAAATCAGCTTATAATGATGAACTAGTAAAAAAATGTTAAGAATTTTAAAAACTATTAAAAAAGCAATTAGCAAACTTAATTGAAATGTACTTTGTTTCATATACTCTTCTATTACTCTTAAAAGAGCGTCAGCTTATAAAACATATTATTAAAAGAGCGTTTTAATGAAATATTACATTCATCTTTAGAAAATATGTTCTTCTTTCTGTTGTATTTGCTCTGTAGTTTAGACAACTGAAGTTTTAATATATATATATATATATATATATATATATATATATATATTTATATATATAAATATATATATATATATATATATATATATATATATATATATATATATATATATATATATATATATACATATATATATATATATATATATATATATATATATATATATATATATATATATATATATATATATATATATATATATATATATATATATATATGTATATATAAATATATATATATATATATATATATATATATATATATATATATATATATATATATATATATATATATATATATATATATATATATATATATATATATATATATATATATATATATATATGATATACAATGACTTTTTACAATTCATATGTTCTCAGATAATTTGTTGTAAAATAAAATATCGTTCTACCAAAATGTTTATCTATATTTGAATTCATGATTAATTTCACATTTTACTTGGATTACTTTATTATTTTTATTTTTTGAGAATTCTATACTTTTTATTCTTTACAATTAAATGATTTAATTGAAGTTACGTAAATTTTAATTATTAAATAAGTATTTAATTTTTAATTAAATCATTGTATTTAACTTGTGTTATTAATAATCAAATGTAAAATTTTAAGTTTTCATAAAATACTTTTTATGCTAATTTTTTTACATCAACCTTCCCTTACCTTCTGCAAAGACATTTCATTATATAATATGGCATTATTCATAAGTCATAAGGAAAGGAACAATGAATATTCCCAAGCACTCACCCTGACAAATGAGCATACAAAAAAAGCAGAAAAGAAACAGTTTTATCTCCTACTTTTAAATAATCAATGGAGTCAAACGCGTGATATTTATTTTCGAAGCTTTTATGTACCATTATCACTTCTGAGAGAGTTTACGGTACACAACTATAGAGGTGATAATGGTGTACCATGAACTATTACCATCTCTGAATTTATTGCTAATCATGTACCATGAACCATTCACACCTCTGTCTTTATTGATAAAAGTGTACCATGAACTATTACCATCTCTGGATTTATTGATAATCATGTACCATGAACCATTGCCTTCTCTGTCTTTATTGATAATGGTGTACCATGAACTGTTACCATCTCTGTATTTATTGCTAATCATGTATCATGAACCATTCACACCTCTGTTTTTATTGATAATGGTGTACCATGAATTATTACCATCTCGGTATTTATTTCTAATCATATTCTTAGTTTCCTTTGTTACAATTATTTACATTTCCCTCTTTCTCAGAGGTAATTTACTAAAACCCAGTTGTTTCATCCTTTTGAACTACGGTCGAATGACGAAGTGTTGGTTTTTCTATCTACACAATTTCACATCTCATCCACAACGATGTATGAATTCACATGAAAGTTTAGAACAGATTTTCTCAGAACTATGATCTTTTGTGGAATCGGACACAGACGGATAGGATAAGAATCAGATTGATTTTTTCCAAACACACATAAAAAAGAAACCTTTTGGCCCCATAATATATTGGCACTAATACATACACTAACAATACATATACTGGCGCATGTAGTTATTAAGATATTGATAGTTTCCCATGCACAAGGCACAGGTGCGTGTAAAATATTACTTTAACCATAGTATAATGTGAAATAAAAAAGTATAAAATCTTCAAAACACTGTATGAGTGTGTATGTAACACATAAACTTACCAAGTGATCTGTCTCAAAATAATGACTAGATTACGTACTTCGATATGAAGAAATTAACTGTAATCCGCAGAATTATTGAGGTTGTTTCTTCAAATAAGTTGGGAATTCTTAGATATTTCTAGGATGTCCTTAGGACTGAGATTCACATGAATCATAAATAGAATTACTAGTGCATGTCAAAGTACCATAATAAATTCAAAATGTGCTTGGAGTTAATTTACATTTTAAAAGTCAACCCGGTTTTTGGTTAATATCATACGAATGAGACAGTTTTCTAATAACATTAATTTATACAGAGAAAAAAATGAGTATTTGAATAAAAATCTTGTCGAAAATATTTAGTCCATACTATATTTAATGAAAAAACTAACTTGCGTAATACAAGTACGGATTTCAAGAACGCAATTCGTATTGCCAGTTTGGTGCTCCTGTTTACTGAACAGAAAGGTTTCAAGTTTCACTTATATATTGTTGCGAAATTCTCGGATTCTACATTGGTGAAGTTTCGATGCTCCAAACGAACAGAATATAATTTAGCATCACTTAGTCTATGATAAAAAACAAACAATGGAAGTGTTTGTCCATTTGGCGATATTTAGGGACAAAATGTTAACCGTTCTAACCAGGTGTCACCTTGATATAGTGAAATTAAGAGAGAAGAATCTGATTTGTAATACAATCTTCATATAAATGTATGTTAGCACTGTTCCTCTGGGTAATATTGAGAGCAATGAAGCTACCCAAAAAGATATTTGTGCGTGTGTTCCACATACATATTAAATCTACCACACTATCATTTCATAGATATGATTAGGCAGATAGCTTGCTGTTTGATTTCTCTAGGACAACTAGTTCCTTACAATGCTTTTACATACACACACAAGTTTGCAGATAGGAGCTAAAGTTTATATACAAACGTAAGAGCTTCCATTTGCAAGCTTGAGACACACTTTAATTTTCTCCAGTAGAGTAAACTTAGCATTTTTAATTCTAAATATATTAACATTAAAATAATATGATTAGTATATACATTATTTGAAAAAAAATTGTATTCACATTCACAACTGATAAAATAATTGTAAAATTGGTATCCTAAATTTTATGGGAAAATTTCAAATGAGTCTTCTGGAAATGAGATTCGAGAATTACAGTTAAGTTTCTTACAAATGTTTTTTAAGTGATATTTTTTACAAACATTTCATAATAAATTTCAAAGTAAGGGTCTGCATATATGTCAAAAATTTGCTCATTATTCTAATTTTTTAACCCTAAATTTCTCGAACAATTGCAACATCAACGTTTTCAATATCAGAGGATAATAATTTAAGGCATTATTCAAGAATATTTATATTTTCATCAGCTATTAAAAACATTTATTTTGCAAAAAATAAATATTAATTTTAATCAATACAAATAAATGTTAATTGGAAAGAATAAGTGCATACATAAAATTTTCCATATACTCTAAAAGATTTATACAAATCTAAAATTATGTCCAACAGAAAATTCTTGAAATTTTTTTTCGAAAAAAATACATCCGAATTTAAAAGTATTTAAAACAAGATAACTCATTAACTCAAAAAATCTTTGAAGTTTGCAAAATCTTTCCTCAAAAATTGATGAAATGTTATTTTTTTATATGATTCCCAGTCAAACAAACAAATTGAGTATAAATAACGGATTCTTTAGTCCATCATTATTGTCAAATTTTGTCCTACTTTTCCTTCAATTTTTTCTCTAAGCACTTTGAATAATTTGTAGTTGAATTGTCGGTACTTTGTTTCTTTGTTCAACAATACGTGACTTCAAACTGAATGCCTTGATCATGTTATTATCAAGGCATTCAGTGCTTTTTGCTGTTCGATCTTGTTTCTCGTTTTCCCAACAATAAACTAGAGCAGACAAATTGACGGAAACTATTCCCATGCTAGGTAGATGATAGATTTCCTTTAAAAAAACTGGTAGACCAAAATTTCATTGAAAGATGAGACACACATTTAAAGCTGATATGAAAGTCCAATCTTATTCAGTTTCCAATAGATGGGTGTTGAGTTTCTTCACTTGAAGAATGGTGTTGAATTTTCACATGTAGTTTGTTTTAAAATATTTGTTATAATCAGTGTAATTTCTTATTATTCTCAGAAATTTTGTTAAATGTCATTCGTCAATCAAATTATTAATCATTGATCTAATTATGATGGTCGCCAAATGTACCAATCTTCAGTTTTCTTAAAAATAAAGATTTGAAAAATGGATAGTAGTTATTCTTCGAGAAAATCCGAAAGTAAAGAAAAATTTTGAAGTGAATCCTGTTTTGCTTCTTGTGGATATTTAAAACTGAAACCCATTAATAAATATATTTATTTTTAAATTTTTAATGACTTTAATGTACCTATTTTTTTCTATTTTTGTATAGATAAGAATTGTTAATTTTCTTTCAATTTACATTAATTGTATAAAATTTTTAATCTCAGAAATAATCTTCTATAAAGTACTTGGTTTTTTATACATGAAACTTTATTTTGATATCTTGCTTTATAGGTTTTGAAAGATAATAGCAATATTTCTCATGTAATAAATTAAACACATTAGTTATCTTTAACTGTGTATGATTATTGATATTATCAATTCAAGTTACTAAAATTATTTTTACTAAATTTGCTAGAACATTTTTGTTACTGCTAAATAATTCTGTTTTGAATTACTATATAATTTCATTTAAGAAATAAATATTTGTTTGGTAAACAAAAAGTATTTATCTATTGTACATTTTACACATGTAAAATAAAGAATAGTCAATATTTACCATTGCAAATTACAATTATCTAATAACCCTTTAAATTAAAACGTGCCGACCGATTGGCTGAGTGGTTAGCGTTCCTGACTACTGAGCTGTTGGTCTCGGGTACGAATCTCGGTTCGGGCATGGATGTTTCTTTCTTTCTCTCTGTCCTTTCTTCTGTGTTGTTGTATGAATGTGGCCCGCCCTATAAACGGGTTTGTGGTGGTATGGCACGGGTAACGCTACTCGCCTCCGTGACTTGGTTCACAGGTGCCCGCTGGATAATGATATAGGAGTAGCAGTTTCTGGCCTTGTTGTGGCATAGGGTTCAGTCACCCTTGTGTGCCCGCCATTGGATAAAAAAAATTAAAACGTAAAATAAAAAAAAATCATTTCGAATTACATTTCCTTTTAAATATATGATATACGTTTGTACCTTACATAAATTTTTAATTAATTCTTAGATTCATTTTCTTAAGCAGTTTTAATGATCAATACTGTTATCTTTTTATTAATTAGAGAACTATGACTCTATATAAAAACGTAAATATTTTTCAAAATTTATTAAAGCGAAAAATATGGTTTAAAGAAAACAGCTCTCATTATTTATGTAACTAAATATGTATGTTTGCATTTTACTTCAGAAAATTTTCTCTTTAATTTATAGGTTTCCAAACACCATTTTATAGAAAGCTATATTTAGAGACATTCAAAAATGTACGCAAAAATTGGTGAAAATATAGGTGTTATTTTGTGTCACCGTCAACTGAAATCAGATGCAGAGAGTTTCCTCAGAATTTCTTAACTATCCTAAATAAATAACGCCCACCTATTATTAATGAGTGAAGCCTGATGTTACGGAATAAAACTCTGAAAGTCAAAATTTAACTTGCTCTCTAAGTGAACAAACAGAACCAACTTAGTAATAACTTAAAGTTTAAAAACTGAACGAGACTATAAAGATAAATTTTATTTTAAAGATTTAGTCTAAAACTTATAAACCACTACTTAAATAAGTTTAAAATTCCATCATCATCAATTGTTGTTATTAATGAGAATATTATGTTATTATTGATGAAACTTTCATAAGCTCTTGTTCTTGAATCATCAGTAAAAAACTGATGAAAACCGTAATTTGGTAAATGCTATTAAGGGTGTTCATATAAGCAAAATAAATAATTTTACATTTAATGTGATTATAAGTGATATACAGGTGGTTATCAAAGTAATGGAAATACCTTAGTTTTATAAAGAATCCTTTATTAGTATGGTGCAGAGAATATCCCTTGGCCTGCAATACAACATACTTTCGCCTAGGAATTGATTCTTACTGTTGCTAAATTGTGTTTAGAAGAATATTGTATTATTCTTCCAGGAGATATTGTGAAAGTTGCAAGAGACATGCCAGTGGAATATATCACAATTCTACATTGAACGCTCTAAGATAGACCATAAATGTTGAATTATATTAGGTGTCTGAGTAGGACAGAGGTCGGGTGATGGAGGGTGTCAAGGTAGAGGCTTAACTTCATTCTTGTGCTCATCAAAACTATGATTGGACCAATTCTTGCTGCATGGATAGGTGCTTATCATTCCGGAAAATTCCACATCCTGCAGGAAATAACGTTTGCCTCATAGGCTGGACCTGATCAGCTAAAACTTCACGATTATTCTTCCTAGTGATCCTTCCTCTCAGGGTTACGATTAGTCGAGTAAAAAATCATTACAAGACACGGCCATTTCCATGACTGACAGTTGGAAGGAGACAACTACGATCATGCGTTTGTGCAGATGTCCTCCAAAACTGCACTCATCCTGTTATAGTAAATCATGTGAAAGATGACTAGTTAGTTATATTATTTTCTGCCACTTATCAGTTGACCAGGTGTTTTGAATATGACACCACTGTAGACAACATTTGGGATTAATTTTTATGACAAGTGACTTAGGAATCGTACCTCTGTCTTAAATGTTCGGTTTATAGGTTGCCTTCTAACTGTAATCATTGACACTAGATAATTCAGCTGCTAATTGAATTCAAATGCTAACCACTTTTGCTAGATCTTACGAATCATGTACGAACTGTCCTGAGGAACATATTTTTAACTGCCCGGCCATCACAAGAAGTTTACAGGCTTTTGACGAATTTCCCTTACAGGGAAATCTCAATAATGATAAAATTGTACACACTGCCAAGGACGTGATTTTGGCACATGAAATGATTTGACTTGACTTCGAATGGATTCAACACCTACCAACCAATCACTTTTGTTGCAAATTGTTTTCTTTCAAGACATTACAGTCCACTTCAACCCCTTCGTTCTCTTTCACTGAGCTTCTCTTCCCACCCACTATTTTACTTTGACGAGCTTGTCTTGCCACATTGTGTGTATAACTTTAGCCATCGTACCTGTAAAAATGCCTAAAAATTGGGATATTTCTTTCATACTTGCTCTAACTAGACAAACTCCCCTAATTTGATCTCTTTGAAAATCTAAAAGGTCTGACATTTTACGCTTATGAAAAAATTCTATGATTTATAGAATTTCAATAAAGTTAACACATACTCTCAGAATATTTATATTTCTATTTAGAAAAAAATTGTAGCTATTATATTTTAATAGTTGGGAAGCGCATTCAAAAATGTCATTTACTTACAGGAATTTATTTTTATAACGAATTGTACACATATTAACTAATGTACTACAAGCATTTAAAAATTTAAAAAAGTCTTGTTTTAAGAAAAACTTTTAGTAAACATATCATTAATGAATAAAATTTATTTGTGAAAGCAATGAAAACGTATTCAATTGCTTAGAGAAACAGATTTCATGGCTAAAATTCTCAATAAACCTTAAAAAATATTCATTATTTTGTGCTCCGTCCGTTTTTTTCGATATCAACACAGTGTTATAAAAAAAGTTTACAAAAGAACTCATAACTAATTTCTTAGCACGCAATAACATTAAAAAGCTTATTTGTAAATTATATTGCCAATTTTCTTATAAGATCAAAGCAAAAAAGCTAAATTCTATATATTAAAGGCATATATTTACTTTAATGAGAGAATAAAAAAGTGATTTTTTTATTTATAAAATACATCTTAAATTTTCATTAAATTTTGAGGATGGTAATTTAACAGGTCATTTTACAAAACTTGATGACATACCAAGTACAACTTATACTTTAAAATTCAGTTATTTGCTTTTAAGTTTCAAAGTATCTTATACTTTAAAGTAACAAAAATGTTTTTGTATCTATTTAATAAAATTAATATCAAATGAAGGGTTACACCATTTTTTATATAATTAATGCCATAGGAAAAACTGGTTTTCATATTGTATGTGAATGTAATAATAACAATGTAATAACAATGTTAATAGAAAAACATTATATTCATATTTTCAACTCCACCAAATTAAGATCACCACCGAATTAAGACTATGTAAGTCTTATACTGATTAATCAGATTATTATTTTTCGTAATTGATAAAAAATATTTAAATATATATCGAATAACTACCTTAATGAGAAAACTCAGCAGTAATACTTTTATAGCTAATTTATTATTTAATATTTCTTGATGAGAAAGTAAAAACAGTATCTTTTAACACTTTTGAGTAAACAGCATAAAATAGACTGTACTATAATGTACTGCTACACACTGTTCTCCAAATCCCTCCCTCCGATTTAATTTGGGAAGGGAAAATGTAAAATCAGTTCTGATTATTAATCACATGTTCCACCGAAGAATTAAAAATCGTTTGAAATATTTTCATCGCTTGAAGAAACAGCAACATTTATAAATCAATTACTCATTAACCTACGGAAAAAAGTTTAAAAAAATTTCTATCATGATTGAATATTTGTCGTAGAAGTAATACGGTTAAACATAATTTCTCCCGCCAATTTGATAACGATTGTCGGTTGCCAGGGAAACAAGACTTATTCCACTCTCGAAAGGGAAAACCAGAAGGAAGGCGCCTATTTTGGCAAAATATAATAAATTTATACAAAATTTTTCAAGCAAAATATTTTTGTTATCTTTAATAATTGAAAATAATTAAAATACCATTATAATGACCAAATTTCAATGATTATTATGATATTGAACTCGAAATAATATTAACAATGAAAATACATATATAACGCTTAGTGCTAAAGTAGAAAATATTGTGAGTTATTGGCGGTATTTAGAGGTTTAGAGCACCGAGTGTGCTAAATACCACCAAATCATAGCAACCTTAACTCTTATTTGAAATGGACGGCTCTTGTTACTATAGCAATAAGACAACTTGGCGGGAGTTATTCCTTTGGTAACATAGACCAGGAGTGGCCAACCTGCGGCTCTTTTAATTATTATATGTGGCTCTCGATAGATGTACCCGAGTTCCCTTTTCATTTTTGTGTTATTATATTTAAAAAAATTAAATTGTTGGCAACAAATATGTAAGACTAAGTGCAACGTTGTAACAAATTTAATTTCCGTCCAAGTTAAGAATGATATGACTCATCGAAAACTGCGCAAACAAACATGAACAGTGGCGTAATCGGATCGACTTTAGACCGATTTTGAATTTGTAAAATTTCATTGCAACGGACAGTTTATTAGAATTAGAATTGATAGAGATGCAAGAAGATCAAGCTGCACAATTAAAATATCAATCGATGCCGATTACTGAATTTTGGAAATTTGTACCAGAATCAAAGTATCCAGAATTAAAAAAAAGGCTGCTTGTCGGATTATTTCAATATTCAGAACAACGTACTTTATGTGAATCATTTTATTCCACTTTAATATTCGGGAAATCCAAACACAGATCATTATTAACTAACTAACATCTCAAAGAATTACTGAGAAGTTTTGTCACCAATTATTCACCAAATTTTAAAGATTTATCAAGAGAAGTAAAATAAATGTGTTTAATATTTAAATTCAATACACAAATTTTGTACTTTTATTCACATGTTTTCAATAAATATAATTTCTGTAAAAAAATTTGTAGTATCTTTTTTTATACCTTTTAAATAAGTATTTAATTGTGGCTCGGACTATCAAAGAGCTTGGCGACCCCTAACATAGACTGTACATTTAAAACTGACAACAGAAATTCACACAGAATTGAATCTTACAGCAGATAATCTTTTAGAGACTGTTGATTATCGTTCAAAAATATTAAGTATGAAATATGTTTTAACAAAAAAAAAAGTCAAAAATTTATTCTCGAAGAATGTGTAGATAACTGGTGAATCCCTAAGTAAACATTTCTCTTACTCAAATATTTTAAACATTATCTAAATTAGGGATCAGAAGCTTATTTTCTTAGATTCTATTGTTAATAGAAATATTGAAAGGAGCTTAAATTATGATGAGAGCCTTGATCTTGATAATAGAATTAAATAAAGGAATAGAATTTAATATTCCTCTAAAGGAATATAATTCATTATTACTAATTTTATAATAATTTAAATTACACACTAATTAATAAAAACCATTTCTCACTTATTAATAGAAATAGCAAATTACAATGATAATTTTTGTGCTGTATTTATTTTCATGAAAATGTAAATAAGAAATGATAAAATATTTTTAAAAACACAAATAGATGTAAACTAAAATATCTTTGTTATGATATCAAAATTATTCAGTAAAAAATGCTGTTATTACAAATTATGTGTTCCACAAGTATTACAAAGTATGATATTTAAGTATAAAAAAGTTTTTTTTTCTTGAAATTTGGCGATTATTGATTGAATGCATGCAATATCATATTAAAAGGTCTTTTATTAACAGAAATTAACGTAACTTCTGAATGCTTCTAGCAGGCCACAATTATTTAATAAAAAATATTGTCCTTGCTTCAACGAATAATTTACTGAAAAATTATACCAAAAAAATGCCAGAGACTAATTCAGAATCAAAATGAAAACAGCAAACATTTTAAAAAACTATTTTTTTTAAATGAGGAATAAAATTGATGCATAAATCTTCGTAATGTTTACTATTTTGCTAATTTTAAGAAATTGCATTTGATATATTATCAAGATAAATAATAAAATATAATGATTTATATTTTCAAAGCCGAATTCGAACAGATTAAAATTGTTATTTTAAACACATACTTTTGTTATAATATTATTTCGTTTTATTCTTTGTCTAATATTTATGGTAACAAGTTGTACAATTTTGCTACTTTTTAGAAGATATATTAAAAGAAAAGATTATTACATTCAAAACAAAATAGAGAGAGATTTTAGGATTAAATATTAAATTTATTACGGTTACCTATATAATGTAAGAGTGCTTACAAGGATTTATAAAGAAAGTGAAATGTGTTTTCCTCTAAATTTTCACTGTGCTAGTAGCCAATTTAATTAAAAAAAATTAACAATTTTCTTAATTCACATAAAGCTAATAATTTTAAAATTTATAATAACACTATTGATAAAGTAAATTGAGGAATTCATTCTTTAGGATAAATTTTGTTGTATTTATTTAAATCAAAATATTAAATGCATGAAAAAAATGGGAATTTTATTTAATTAAAATTAATAAATAAGGTTTCTCTAAACATGAAAATAGTAACACTATCAGAATTATTTATGCAAAATGATAATGATTATTAAAATATTTTGAAATACAGGAATCATTGATACATCGATTACAAAACCATATTATATAATCTTTGAATTGTAAGAAACAATTTTGCTGAAAAATATTAAAACATGATGTAAATTTGATAAATTATTTTGTTTTATTTTCTATAAATGGTATTCAAAAATATAAAACCATAAATAATTGTTGGAAAATTAAAATAATTTAAAAAATGGTAAAATAATAAGTTATGAAGAAAGTTCTCCAATTATATAGGTAATTTAGGCTTATATAGAAACCAAATTGATGTTTATGAATTAATATTGTTTTTATTTATTTACTATAGTTAATTTATTTAGGAATATTTAAGGAATGTTATTGAAACACAAAAAATAGATATTTTATATGGATTATTAAGGATATTTTTGAACTGTTAATAACTGTCAAATTGAAGTAATTTTGTATGGTCTGATTTCTAATCAGCATTCGTCTTAGCAAATTAAGCGAATTCTGTTTTCTTCATTTCTAATGTTTTATAAATACGCAATTATATATATAACATACTTAAATATTAAATTGAAATTTATTTCTACTATTTAAATAAATAAACGCAATTATAATTAACTTTTTTTATTCGAAAAATGTGTGGTTGATAAAAAACGTCAAGCATTTACTTCACTAGAAGTAAATTTAATAAAAAGATCATCTCTTTTAATCACATAAATTTTCCTTACACTTATTGAAAAAGTAAAATATAAATTAATCGGGAAATTATATAATTCAGTTTCATGTGATTTTTTAATAAATATAAGATTCAGTGAAATATACAATAAAAAAGTTAATTATTTAGACACCCCTTGCAAATGGGCAGAGCACTTTTCTTTAGGAGATTTTAGCTACATGGAATAATTATTTAGATTATATAAATTACATAGAATAACCAAACTTTCACTCAAATACAAATAGTATTTTATTTTATATTAATTTATAATATATTCTTATATATATCGTTAAGTTAATTTTTTTTCTAAAATTAATAATTTATTATAGCTTTAGAAGAATGTCATTGTAATTTTAATATTACTCAAGTAATAAATGTGTTTATGATAATTAATGAACGTTAAAATTTTCAAATGCATATTTGTGAATCAATTAGCTTATAATTTTTTTTTCTTAATTTTGTGGATTTTCGTCTAATTTTATCTGTGCTCATGATGTGTGTGTGTGGTCACAAGCCACTCAGTTTCACATATAATCTAGGGATTTTACTGCATAAAGGGACCGATTTAGCCTAATTGGAACCTGGGGCAAAAACGTCTTTGAGAGGCCCCCTCTGCATCACAACAACAAACTTTCTTTTTGATTTGGCAAACGATTCTATTCGGATGACAGCGAAAATAAACTTTCTATTCGGTTTGAGGTCCCCTTTGGTGTATGAATCCTGGGCAACTGCCCCTACCTTAGTCAGACTCTGACTATATATGTGTGTGTGTATACATACATCTATACATACCAACGAAGTTACGGTCCATACAGTAAAAAAACGACGATTCCAATTGTGGTGAGGTTCATATCTACGCCACAGATGGGCAATTTCAACTACTTATGCGGTAACATATTAGATTCAAATAAATGTAACACACACACACAGACACACATATACACACATACATACATATATATATATATATATAATATATATATATATATATATATATATATATATATATATATATATATATATATATATATATATATATATATATATATATATATATATATATATATATATATATATATATATATATATATATATATATATATATATATATATATATTCATTCAGATTTCATTAAAAATACATTGCCAAGAAATTTCTTCTCAATTTTGTCAGTTCTAATTTTCAATGTCCAAAATAATGTAGTCTCTAATTAAATTATTTAAGATAGTCTCGTCTAATACACTTCATTATAAATATATTTCATGTTTTGAAATATCGATTCTTTAACTGGAGTTTTCAAGCACAATTACATTAGATCAAGATCGATTATTTCACTGGAATATTTTAGTACAGGGCTTCTTAAACTTTTGTAATTCACGACCCCATTTATGATAGCGAGTTTCTTGACGACCCCAAACAAATATAAAAGAAAAATAAATTAATATTTTTTGATGATTTATTTATTTATTAGGTAACAACATACATATAAAAATATATAAGTTTAGAATTCGTTTTGAAACATACAAAAATCTAAAATTAAAAATTTCACAAAAAATAATAAAATCTTTTTTTTTAAACTGACAAATTCGGAATAACATGCACTTCGTTCACAATCAAACAACGGTTAAATGAGAATAAAAAGAAATATTTATATAGTTTCTTCAGCAATAATACCTAGAAATTTTGTTGATAATATTTCTCAGGATCATTTCGGTTTTTCGGTTTGTACCTGCATTTCTATTAAGAGTATTATAATACTCTTAATAGAAATGCAGGTACAAACAATCTTTCCGAACTAGAAGATTTTATGATACATTTATATACGATAATTGTTATTTTATCTTTATAACAATAATTTTACAAGTCAAAAAACATTTTCTGTTAAATTGTATTTTTATCTCTCGCGACCCCAGAATTTTGCTACGCGACCCCAAATGGGGTCGCGACCCATAGTTTAAGAAGCCCTGTTTTAGTATAATAATTGTTTTCATCAGGACATTGGAAACTGTCTAATGCTTTTAACTTGTAGAACAATTGTTTTTCAATGAATATTATGCACTTTCTAGATCTTTTATTTCCCCTTTCTGATCGGTAAATTGCAATTAAAATGATGTGGCTTTTATAAACTGTAACATTTTTAAGTCTAATATGTCTTTTTCAAAAATAAGTTAAAATTTGAAAGTTTATACATGAATGTAATATTTTACAAATGTAAGGTAGATCAAAATAAAATGAAATTTATAAATACAGGTAAAAATTTAAAAATATAAGCATCAACCAAAATCTTATCACTGATGAATACGCTACTTTTTCAACAATTCGAAATTTCCAAAGCTACTTTATAATCACTTTGCCATTTCTTAACTTTCACTGACGGAATAAATACATAAATTTTGATAAGATTCATGCCTGATCAATATGATAAGCACATATTACAACTTCTTAACTGATAAAAAAACTGAATACTTTCAAGGATTAAATCGAATCGTATCGAATTATTTTCTAAGCAAATCGAAGTAAGTAAATCTTCATAAATAAACTCCTTATTCTATTCAATCGCTGAATTTTTGTTCAAAATTAATCTGAGAACAGTTGCATGGAAAGGAATGAAACCACTTGAAATTTTCAAAGCTATTTTATAACCTCTTTACAATTTTAAATGTTTAAGTCAAAGTTTATTTCTAATATTTAAGTTTGTTAATCTCTGGCTGACATAGGCTTTGTTTCATTCTGAAATTTTGATTGCAACATTTGTGATTAATTTAAATGGTAATTAAAATGAACTCTCACTATAAAGCTACTTATGCAGCGGCAATTCTGGAACTGGCCATTCTCGTTTAATAAAAGGACAGGAATGGTTCTTTCCCTCTTTTAAAACTTTCATGATCACTGTGAGTAGAAAAAATTATATCTACGGTATCAGATCTCTATTTTCTTTAGCATTCTCGCAGTATTTTTTTTAGCAAAAATTAGAAATATTTATTTTTTCCAGTTTTGAAAAAATTTTATTTTTACTCTCTGCAATGAATGTGTTTTCGCTTTTCCCAATGCACCGACGATCGAGAACCCACTGGAAGGCCTATCGACTTCAATATTTAATAACTTCGTAACCAAATGGAATTCTCAACTCAGCTCAATCAATTTGTTTTAGCTGATTTATAGTTTAGTCATCATTTCACGATGCAAAATAGTAAAAAGCTAAGTAAATAACAAATTTTGTTATTTTTCCAATTCCCAATTTTTTTCCCGAAAGCTAAATTCACGATTTTAACTGGAAATTATGACCCACTAAAGCTGATGGGTTTGACCGGCAAGTGTACACATAAAAATGTTTTGCCATGCACTTACATTATCGCAGTTACAACCCGAAAACTCTTTTTTTGTAAATTCTTATCAAAATAATCAGTTTATACCATTGCTACTGGGTAAGAGCCGACGGCTTTCACGGGCTATAGCATCCATTAGAATTCGTGCATCTAGCTTTTGGGGAAAAATTGGGATTTAGGAAAATAACAACATTTATTATTTACTCTGCTCAGTTCAAAACGCTTATTTGCATCGCTGAATAAAATCTCACGTAAAGATCAGCAAAATCCAAATCACATGAATTATTGAATGCTTGAAAAATTCATGTGATGGTTACGAACTTATTAAATATTGAAATACAAATTCCTTTTAACGACGTTCCAAAGCGAAAATATATACGTTGCAATGGATAAAAACAATAACTTTTAAAAGTCGAATAAATAACAATTATTGTCATATATTTTTTTAATTAATGTGTGATGTGATTCTATAGATGACGTACAGTATAATTCATTCGCCCATTTTACAAGTAATTCAATTAATCAGCAATTTTTCAAGTAATTTAGATCAGCATTAGTTACGATTTAAATTAATTACAAATGTTTTAATCAAAATATCGAAATTAAATATAACTTTTAAGTTTGTTAGAAACCAGCATCTTGATATACGCTCTATTCCATTTCGTGTAGCCATTTTCTATTAATTTCCAGACAAAAGTTCGGCGAACTAATAGAAAATGAGTTTTACTTACCAAAATTCAGAAGAAAAAATCATAAGTTTTCAATATGTTTATTCTGATTACATAAATTTACTGTATTGTAATATAACAATGTCCTCTAACGGACAAAAAACTTTGTTCCGATGTTTTTGTTTTGTATTGTGTCTGTGATTCTCTTTGTGGCATTGATGTTGTGTTCAGTAAAATAAAAATACATTTTAAAAAGCTAGTCGTTTTATTACTTCCAATATCTATGTAACACACTATTAAGTTGAAAACCTTGCCTCAAAGAGAAGTACTTCAGAATGTACAAAAAATGTTCAGTTGCCTTAACATGAAAAAAAAATTTTAAAAGATTGACAATTAATTTAAATTAATATAAAAAATTTATAAAACAAATTCTTTGAAAATATGCTGTTTATTGGTTTTAAAATGTTCTTCTCAATCTTTTACTTTGTAAACTTTTCGCGTAACTTCTTTAATTTTACTGAAATAAACATACACTTAGATCAGAAAACAATAGTACACTGAACAATAGCCCTTAATTACTGATTTAAAGTAACGAGTGACTGATCTCTAATTAATATCGAAAATACATTTGTTCGACTGTAATTTATGATTGACATTAGAATTTATTTGTTGTTTATAGTTTGATATTAAAATATTATCGAATTTATTTAAAAAAAAATTAAAACTCGCTCTGTTTTTAAAATTTCAAGACACTTAATTTCATTTCTGGAATCTAAATCAATCCTGAGGAATTACAATCATTCTGTGAAGCCAACATCTGAATGATATGATTTTATCAAGAAATAAAAATTTATGACGTATGATAATTTATAAAAATCTTACCATTTAGTACAATCTAGATGCTCTAGAATATTTGATATTTTTTTACATTTTCAATAATAATTAATCATAATATTTCTAATATAAAAGGCCTAATTTCAAATTCCAGAGAAGAATTTTCAAATTCCAAATGTACTCGGCTCAATTTCAAACACCAATCAACGATCATCAAACGATTTAAATGAGAGTTCGATCAATATTAATGATCTCGATCAAACATCTTGATTAATATCAAGAGTTTTGTTATTATTATATAATACTAAATGACTCCTTTTTAGATGAGCATTTTATATATTCATGTATATAAGGCTCACCCCTTATTTTTATTGATGTATCGAAATAAATAAAACTTAAAAAGCTCACAAATATCTTATAGAAGAATGAGTAAAATGCTGATAAGCAAAATTCCTCTGTACGACACAGCTACCGGTATCGAACCAAGAAATTTTCAATAAAAAAGGGAGATTTTACTCCGAGTGACAATAGCCTTTGATATGTTTACTTCTTCTGTATCTCTAAAATTATTTCCTAGGTATGTCCAACGATTTTATCATATGTTGACAAAAACCCGTTATGAAGATCCAGGCAATAAAAGTGAACAAACATAATATTTTGTCAAAAATTAATTTGGAACCAAAATTTTATAAGTCATCATTTTCTATAACTTCTAATAATTAGAAATCAGGAACGATGTTTTCAAAAAAAAAAAGTATTTATAACACATTAAAAATGGCAGTGGTATTAATGATATTTTATCCAAACTATTTTTTCAATTATCTTCGCAATTTCTTGGCTTAGAAACAAAATATAAAAATTTATAGATTTGAATGACATAGATAAGAGTAGAACTTTATTTCATTGAATAATATATTTACAGTAAGCATAAACGCTTTAAAATTTCACATTCGAACGAAATTTTTTAATCTGGAATAATAACGGAAATCTATAGGAAATGACATAAAAAGAATTAAAAAGATTTGGCTAGCGAATTGATAATACACAAATAAAACAATTCAAAAGTACTTCTCTTTATCACTAGCTTTTGTTCCTTTTATCAGAATGTGAAGCACTTGTTCTTCAGATTTCTAAAAGTTTTTGTTCTAGATACATCTTAAGGTAATTCTCAGATTATATTTTCAAGAAAAAAACACTTGACTCTCGATGTTTCGACATTTTTTTTCCTTTAACTGACACGTTATTTTCCTGTCATTCTTTCAACCAAGGGACTTATGAAAATTGAAAACTTCTAAGTAAATATTATTCAGAAATTTCTAAGAAGAAGTACATACAATTAAAAAATAGATGTATATTTAAATCTATAAAATTATATTATTTAATTTATAAAATTGTAAATAGAATTTTTAATTGTTTATTACCAAAACGTCTCTTTAGCTATTACATAGAATTATGTTTTATGAAATAGCAATGTTCTAATATATTTCAACTTTGCACTTTAAATAATATGAAACTCAAAAGCGCCCTTAAAAATTACTTTTACTTATTATTTTTCGAAATCATAGAAATCGCTTTCATTTGCTCATATTTTATCATCAAATAGCTTTTAGTTATTATATTAAATAACACATGCTACAATATTTTTTTATATTTCAACTTCTACTTCTGAAGTTAATGTAAATCTGAAAAAAACATTGAAGATAATTATTTTCTTTTTCTTTATCATTTTTTATTTGCTTATAGTTTGCAATCAAATATGGTGTATAATGTGGTTGGTTTCCGAATGGTGAATAATCTAAATCTGATACAACACCTTCGCCATTATTATTATTTTGCTTTTTAAAGTTACTCCTCTTTTCTCATATTCCCCTTCAAGGTGACTTTAGAATTCTTCTACCTGCAAGTTGAGTTTCCGAATTGAACTGGAGTGCAAGACACCTTTTGTCAGAGAAAAAGTTGGCAGTTTAATTAAAAAAAAAAAAATCAAATACTTTTGCAGTTTTTTCTTGAAATAACATGAGTGGCAATATTTCTTACATTTGAGCTTCAATATCTTGAACACATTAATATAAAACAGTAGAGCATATATTTAAAAATCGTTATTGTTTTACGAAATCATTCAAACTGTTAGTTATTTTTATAGTTTATTATCAAATAGCGTTTACACAGTTACTAGTACATTGAGTTACATATTCTAATATATATATTTTAATATAAAGTGAAAAATGATATAAAATTCACACAAGAACGTGTTTCTTAAAATCACTTTATCATTATTAAACTATTAATAAATATTAAAATATTATTAAAAATCATAAATTTAAAAGAAGTTTGATATATTTAAAAAAAACTCTGATGGACTGTGTTATAGCATAACCTGTTTAATACACTGCTCAAAACAATTAAAGGATATTGTAAGTTTTACGTAAAATAAAGATATAAACAAAATTATTTTTGCTGAAAATGGAAGAAGAGAATCACAAATGAAAATTTTTCTGATTTTCAAACTGTGGAGTATGCTAATTTTGAGCTCGACGTCAAAAACGTCACTTCAGCGGCAGTGAATGAAATTTGACTTTCAACTGAATAAAAGACAATGAATACAAGGATGATCGGTATTCAGTGACTGTTTTGTTTCGATGAGTTCGATGTCTCAGCGAAGTCATTTAACCGATTCAGAAGCTTGGAGAGTTGTTGGTAGGTTAGAAGGAGGCCAAACTCAAGCCGGAGTAGCGCAAGCCATTGGAGTGTCACAAAGTGTGATTTCATGGATTTGGTACCGTTTTTTGGAGACTGGAAAAGCAGGCCAAAGACCAGGGCAAGGTCGTAGACGGGCAACAACACCCAATGAAGATCGTTATTTAGTGTTAACGGCTCGGAGACACCGAAATATGAACGCTACTATTCTCCAACAACACCTTCGTTCGGCTACTGACACCACGGTTTCAACTCAGACTGTCCGAAACCGGCTTCATGGTATAGGTCTGTATGCTCGCTGACCGATGGTATGTGTTAAACTAACATCAAGGCTTCGTCGCGACCACAGGGAGTGGGCAACAGAGCATGTGAACTGGCGGAGAAATGAATGGAGCAATGTTCTTTTTTCTGACGAGTCCCGTTTTCTGTTCATCCTGATAATAGGCGTATTTTCATCTGGAGGGACCGTGGCAGTAGGAAAAATCCAGCGTTCGTGCACGAAAGTGTCAGATTTGGCGGTGGGGGAGTGTTGGTGTTTGGTGGCATCTCCATTGATGGGCGCACAGACCTCTATATCATTCGAGATGGACCTCTGACTGGTCGCCGATATAGGGATGAGATCCTCAGACCTATTGTAGTCCCTTACGCTGTAACAATCGGAGATGACTTCATTTTAATAGACGATAACGCAGGCCACATCGTGCTAACCTGCTGGAGGATTTCCTTTTCAAGGAAGGAACCGTACGAATGGAATGGCCAGCGTTTTCCCCAGACATGAATCCAATAGAGCACGTTTGGGACGCTCTAAGAAGATGAGTTGCTGGCCACCAACCACCCCCACAATCTCTCCAAGAACTGGAAAGAGCTCTTCTGGAAGAGTGGGACAGAATACCCCAACTCGTGATTAATAGCCTCATTGACTCCATGCCTCAAAAGTGTTCAACGTTGCTGGCCGTCCGTGGAAACCATACCCCCTACTAAAAATGACTTCCTTTGAAGACAACACCTTTTCTTATTCTTTTTTTCTCATATGCACAAATTGTGTTTTTTTCCTTTTGTACGCAAATGTTCAATAAAATGCATTTTTTTCTGTCAAACATGTGTAATTTATTCTCATATAACATACTACGTCTGTCGACCACGTATCAATCAGCTAAAAATTTTCCCAGCCACAAGATCCACCTAAAACAGCAATATCCTTTAATTGTTTTGAGCAGCGTAAATTCAATGTTATAATACTAATGTTTTAGTATATTTATTATTTTAAAATATATAAAATTACAAATTATTATGCTTTATAGAAATAAAATATCGAAATTCATAACTTTATGACAAATATTTAAAACTTAATTATTATGTTTTTAATCAAAATATATTTTAGCAAGTATTTTTAATTACATTAAAGATAATATTGCAAAAAATCTAGTTATATGACAGATATAATTTGATTAAGTTGACTATATGATAATTAAATATATAGTTAAATCAAATATATAAATTAAGTAGTGAAATTAAATGTAGATATTAAATATTATATTCAAATTGTAAGTAGATACTGTATTAAAGGAAATTTAGTGTAAAGTATTATTAGTAGCTAATTAGAAACAAAGTTCAGAAATAAAATAGATAATAATTTTATTTTGATAAAGCATCGCAGCAACTATAAGATATAAAATGTTTATGTTTATGAATAGTCAATAGTTACATAAGCTAAGAAAGAAATTAAATAACAGAATATTTCTATGATTCATTAAAAAAAACTTCATTTGTTTTGAATAAATTTCAAAAGTGCTACAGTGTTATTTTATTCAGTAATAACTGACTTTTTAGATTTGATTATTAAATAAAATAATTATTAACTATACATCAAAACTTCAAATTTTTAACGAAAAAAGGAGATTGTATTTTTACATTTAAACTAATTATTTAAAATAAAATATCTATTAAATTGAATTTTCTTTAAAAACAAATTGAAAGCATTTACGATACTTAAAATTAATTTATTTCAAATAATATAAAATAAAATTAATTCAAACTTACCAATATTTTCATTATCATAATGGATATGATAAATCTTGAAAGTAAGCATAATTCCTGCTTTTATAAAATGCATCTTAAAATCCGTCTTATCACACCTTGAATTTTAAATATATTTTGAATAACTTCTAATTATATTAGTGAAAGCTATTTATAAAACTGAAGTCAAAAAATAAATGTAGAGAATGGCATTCAATTGCTAAAAAATTGATAAAATTTTCGCAATGGCTCTTAAAACAGTTCTTGAAAATATAATTTAATTGCATTTAGATATAAAATATGCAGTATTTTTTGGATATTTTAAATAAAAATGATTTTTATGATCGTACTAAAGGGAAGGTATTAATTACTGCTCAGTCGAAAACTTTAATGGAATGAAGAACAAAAGATAATGAGAAGAAACTCACCCATCTTCCAAAGTCATGTTAGTTTCTTCACTGTCATCCTTCATACTTCTGCCCCTCCCTCTTAATGTCTTATAGTGGGCTTTTTTTGTTTTTTGCTTTTTTTCATTTACAATAAGTAAGAAGCTAAGAAAGCAACGGAAAATTAAACAGGAGTGCTCCAATTGAAAATCTGATAAAAACTCTTTTGAAACAAAGACAGCTAGATGATAAGTATATTTGATAAAATTAGATAATTTTTGTCATACAAAATTGGATGTGCAGAACTATACGATAAATAGGAATCTGAATTTAATATTGTGAAAAATTTTAATCTTGATACAATTAATCGGTAGAATTGTAATCGAATTAATTTTCGTAGATTATATAAAGAATGTTATTTATTATGGATGCTGTAAAATAAACTTCTGAAATTAAAAAAATTATATTTAAAATTGTTATTAATTTTTAAACAAAAATTAAAAATCTTATACTTTAAACTTTTGTTCCCATGTTACATACAGCGTGTTCTAAAAAAGTATCATTTTCACTTCAACTTTTAAAAAATAAATTTTTATTTTTGTTTTTAAAGTTTATCGTTTTCCATTAATTTCATTGATTGGACAAGTTTTATAATTTGAGTTTTCATGAGTTAAAATTGTTAAATTAAAAAAAAAATGTCGTTTTTCTCTGTAGAATGATTTTGACACTCAATTTAAGGAACCGTTTTTATGATATTAACTGAATTTAAGATATGATGAATTTTTTTGAGAAGATTTTAATCAAAAGAAGTATTTCTGAAATTAATACGTAATAATACCAATATTTTACGCAAAAATATGTTTTCAATAAAATAAAGTTTCCTTTAAGTTATTATGTAAGTGCACAAAAATTAGCATTTGTGGGACGATTTATTTGCATTTTTAAAAAATAGTTTTTAGTTGTAACAACTCTAAGAAGGTAAGATTACTACAGTTGATGAGAAATGTTCTCGGAAGCATTTGAGCACAAAAAATTGCTATTTAATAAGTGGATTTTGGATTTTAGTTACTCCCATCATTTCAAAAAATACTTCTCAAAATTTATAAAAAATTGCTTTGATGTCAAAATAAGTGCACACACAAGCGTTAATAATAAATTTTTAATTTTTACTCTTCCACTTTGTGATTTATAATATATTTTATAATAATTATCATAAGAGAAAATTAAGTTTTGATTATTTCGGTTTTATCATGGCTCAGTGCTTTTGCATCATGCTTTTCGGAGCGAGAAAATTCCGTGTTCAGTCCTAAACACTACTGACCCGTAAGGTTGGTTATGGTAGATGCTTTATTTTCGTTTATGCATACATTTTCTGCTGAATGAATGCTTAAGAACTTTCGAAATTTCTTTCCATGTGAATTGTAAATATATGTCATTATCTGGGCAAGCATTCCGCAGCGAAAGTTCAAATGCCTTTCAACAGTATTCAGCTATTATGCCATCCACAACGCGGTGTCAAAGTTATGCCAATTTTGTAATAAAAAAAATTTAAAATATTAGTATCTATACTTTTATGACATCGTCATTATCAGTGGAATATACAAGAAATCAAGTGCTGTTCTCAATTAAAAAAGGATTTATTGAGGGTAAAATCTTCTAAAAAATAATTACTAAGAAAGCATTGGTTGCTGGAATGTAGTCTCATTTCTAGTCAAATTAATACTTATTCATCTGTTTAACAAATCTACATGTAGCCAGAATTAAACGATCATATTTATTTTAAAAAAAATTGTCTTTATCTTTGTAATAAGCTTCAAGCTTCCTATTTCTGCTGACCGAAAAACTGTTCTAAAATAACCAATTCAGTCAACTTTTGGACCATGGATTAATAACGATGTTAACACCCGCTTCCTCTCTACGTCAAACAAACTGAGCGGCATAGAACATTTAGGAATTTTTAAAGTACATAGAGCCTTCTTGAATGTTCGCTCTTCGATTGAGTCGAATCTAGAATCTATCATTTTCCAATCAGGACAAGTTTGTTATACCTCGGCACCAATGCTTTTTATATTATGTTACATTTTTTTTTTTTTGCATTTTTGTAAGGTTATCTTATATTATAGATGTGAGTACAGATCCATATTCTTATAACTAAAATATCAGTCCTCATAACATCACAAAATCTTGGATTTTGTTCTCATTTTTCTTGAAACATTTCATTAAAGTTTATTGTACGTAAATTTTTTACTGTTTCCTTAAAATAACTTATTCGTAATTACAACTTAATAGCACAAGCATTTCTATAAACTCCAAGATTATAACTATATCATGTCTTGTTATACATCCTTTCAAAGTGCTAGCTGAAAATTTCAGAGAATTTAAATAATTGCAAGTTAATACCATGTCCGCTAGGATCCACCAATATATTTTCAGCAAACGAAGTCGAATTAAAACAGTCAAACACTGAGTAATTTTGAACCACGATCTCGCATTACAAGTAATATATTTAACTTAAATAGACTTTCTCAAGACAATAATTTTTCGGACATATCAGTCATTAAATTTTCTACCTTCCAGGTTTACCGTACCAAACTATAGCGACCCAGGATGACGTAGTGTTAACAAAATATTGCTTTGTCTTACTGTCTATGTATATCCATAGAATTCACAAGCTTATCGGAAAATTTTTGTGATAGTACACCACTTGTGCAACAAATTGTTTTTTTCACTATATTTTCAATAAATCAATCGGAGTCGAATCTTCAAAGTTTACTGTAATCTGTCCTATCATGCTATGTTTTTTTGACTTAAGTGAAGATGATCAAGAATTTTTAACTTATAAAATGTTTAGTTTATGAAATGATAATTCACTGCAGGAAAAAATTTTATACCAAAGAAGTAATGGCAAGTAAAGAAAACAAAATCTAGTTTTTTCTAATATCGATTTATTTTAAAAATTAAAGAATTTAAAAATTATCAAATATTTTAGATTTAAGCAAAGTGGTTTTTATTTCAAATCAAAACTAGAAGAAATAAATGGCTGGAATCTGTTTTAAATAATTCCACACACAATAAACTCTTCATTCGAAAACATTCCAATAACTATATTTTTAAAAAATATTTTAATTTTTCTATTAATTTATTTAATTAAATTATTATTATCGTAATTTTACTTTAGTTATTTATTTTATCTATTCGAATTAATCACATACCTGCACAGATCTTTTTTTTATTATTGTTTCCTGAAAATATTGAATTCCTTCATTAATATATATATATATATAATATATATATATATATATATATATATATATATATACACAGTCCAGTCACATTAATGTGACCATCTGTCAAAAGCCAGAATAACCACCTTTCGCAGAGCGGATTGCTGCGAGACGTGCAAGAAGAGAGTCACTTAGGTCCCTGAAGGTGTTCTCTGGGATGTTGAGCCATGCCGACTCTAATGCCGTGGCCAGCTGCGCTAGATTACGCGGTTGAGGATCCATGGCGCGAACAACTCGATCGAGATGGTCCCACAGATGCTCGATTGGGTTTAAGTCAGGTGAGTTTGCTGGCCAGGGGAGGACGGTAAACTCATCCTCGTGCTCTTGGAACCACGTACGTACACTGGCAGATGTATGGCACCTCGCAATGTCCTGCTGGAAGATGCCATCATCCTGAGGAAAAACAATGCGCATGTAGGGGTGGACATGGTCCGCAAGGACAGATGCGTACTTGTATTGATCCATCGTGCCTTCCACAATGATCAGTGAACCCAGAGAATGCCAGGAAAACATTCCCCAGACAATAATGCTCCCGCCTCCAGCTTGGACCGTTCCGGCAATGGTTGCAGGGTGGTTCCTTTCAGAGGTTTCACGCCTTATACTCCAACGTAAATCTGTCCGATGGAGCATAAAACGCGATTCATCTGAAAACGCAACCTGTCGCCACTCAGTGGACGTCCAGCTGCTGTACTGGCGTGCAAATTCTAGCCTTCGTTGTCGATGAACAGCAGTCAGCATAGGTGCACGAACCAGGCGTCTGCTTCGGAGGCCCAGACGCAGCAATGTTCGTTGAATAGTAGTTTGGGAGACACTTTTGGTAGCCCCTTCGTTCATTTTGGTTGTCAGTTGCTCAACGGTAGCCCGTCTATCTGCCCGAACGCATCTCCGCAACCATCGTTCGCCTCTGTCTTCTATGGCTCGTGGTGCACCACATTTGCCACGTCGCTGATTTTGGACAGTCCCATTTTGCCATGCACGGTTTACTTTTACCACGGCGGCACGCGAACAGTTCACAAACTCAGCCGTTTCGGAAATGCTTCTACCCTTGGCCCGAAAGCCAATGATCATGCCCTTTTGGACGTCGGATAAATCGCTTCGTTTCTGCATTACGCCAACGATTGAAATGTTTTCCGAAGCCCTCACACACTCTTTATATACGCTCAACTGCACTGTGCTGCCACCTGCCTTCTGTGATTGGTTATTTAACTCTGACGTGGAAAGTACGTGGTGGTCACATTAATGTGACTGGACTGTGTATATATATATATATATATATATATATATATATATATATATATATATATATGTATATATATATATATATATATATATATATATATATCAAATTAAATATTTTTATGCAAATTAAATTTTAATTTGAAATATTAATCCAATGTTAAAATAAATATGTTAAAGAAATTCCATTTCGAGGTCATCTTTGCATATTCACACTTTTTTTTGTTTTTATAACCGAGTTATCATTTAGAGAGAGCTTTTTTTTTGTTTAACGAATTTAGTTTTTGTGATTAATTTCGGATCTAATTTTAATGAATCTCTTTGAATATTAAATAAATAAAATTCATACGTATAATTAATTTAAGCCTCTTCTCAATCAAAATTGTCTGATAATAAAATTATCTAGAAACATTTTAAATCGGTTAACGATGAATTGGAAAAAAAATTTCTAATAAAATGTCGCTATCAAAAAATGAATATCATTAAAAATTTAGTACATAATTTGGTTTTGAGTATGTAATTAAATAAATCATTATATATTTAGTATTATTTTTAATAAAAAAATAAATAAAAACAGCATTTTTCTTGCATTAAATTTCTTTGAAGTGAAGCTTAAATTTTCTAAATTTGAAACATATTTTCGATACAAAAAATTATCCTACAAAAAAAAAATTCATAGTTTTTTACTGGATAAGATTTTAGAACTAATTTTAGCCGTAATTAGAGGCTGAACTGAAACAGAAATTAGTTTTTTTCAACAAAAGAACTTTACTTTTCTTATAACTATTTTTTGCATAATTAAAAAGGAAAGACATGTATCTCTTGCCTTAGCCTAATAAATTGAAAGACCTGAAACTTAGTACACAAAAGCTCCCAAAGAATCAATCTTAAACTCCGAAAGAATAGTTTTGCACAAAGCATTTATTGCAACCAGATTATCTTTCGAGTTAGGGCACATTATTTCCAAACAGAGTGAAGGGATAGACAAAGTAGAGTTGGGAATTTCTCCCTAATTTAAATATTGATATTCAATGTAAAAATATTTCTAAGAGCAGTTCGAGGCCTTTGTTCACTTTCAATATCAATTTTGCGTTAAAATATTACTGGTTAAATAAACGAATCCCGTTTTTCAGCATTTTTACAGACGAAAAACCCTATTTCAATTCTTAATAACTCAAGACCTCGAACTTGGTACGTACCTTTTTTAAATCCTAAAGAAACATTTTGCATAAAATATACTACCACATTAAATGTTGTTGTCTAGTGCCAGCTAGGCTGGCATTATAGTGTGCGGTGATCCATTTATCCAACTGAACCATATTATGGCGTGGAATCCGACTTCTTCAGCACACGCATGCCATAGGAGCCCGTTTATAGGGTAGGCATTCATTCACAACCCAATCATACATAGAAAGGAAAAAAGATAGAGAGAGAGAGAGAAAGTACATTCATGCCCGAACTGTGATTCGAACCCAGGACCTCCCTATCCGCAGTCAGCCACTCTTACCACTAGACAGGGTGAGGGGGGCACTACATTAAATACCCTTATTTATCGTGATCCTGGAATAAATATACCACTGGGCTTGAAAACAGTGATGTCAAGAGGAAAACACGCGCTTTCGAGAAAAGAATGTACTGAACGAGAGAAATTTATTTTTCTTCTACATCATTTTAAGTTCTATCTTATGAAGCGGTTGTAGATCCCCACTATTAGAACGAACAATGCTTTGCTTGCACAGGTGGAAGCAATACTTAAATTGGTGTTCAAAAATATATATAAAGCAGGAATATTTGAGTTCAGAGTGGCAGGACAGTGTCTTTAGACAGAAGGTCCCAGTTACGGTCCCTGCCACTGTTGAAAAGTGATGTTACGTCTCTACACGTTCCCTGAATGGCTGATTTGGAGATTTCCAGATTTTCTTCCCTGCGGCATGTCGAGAACACTTCATAGATGGCGGAATACGACCCGCCATCTATGAAGTGTTCTCGACATTAATAATTGTTCTCGGCCAAGTTGAAGATAATTACGCGAATGACTTTAAAATGCTTTACATCCTTAGCTACTTTCAGGAAATATCTGGAAAACGTTACCAATACAAATGCCTTTGGAAGCCACTACAAGATTGTACGGGACAAAGTCAGACGCAGCAAAATTAAAGACCTGGTCAGACTAAGCAATGGAGATCTAGCTCAAGATTCCTCAGAGTCAGTAAATGCAATCCTGGATTTCCACTTCCCTTTCACCGGAGATCCGGCAATGGATTTTGATACAGACCAATCAATTCAAGACCAGCCTGTGTTCACCATTCAAGAGATTGAAGAGACCATCAAGAACATGGATCCCAATAAAGCGCCAGGATTCAATGAAGTTTGCCTGGACATCTATCAAGAGCACTTTAACTGCAACAGAGAATGGTTCCAGGGAGTTCTCAACACCTGCATCCATCAACGGACCTTTCCTGATTACTGGAAAACTGTGAAGGTGATCCTCATCCCAAAAGAAGGGAAAAACAAATCCCTCAGAGAGTCCTATCGGCCCATCTGCCTCCAACCAGTTTGGGGTAAGATCCTCGACAAGCTTCTGATGAGGGAACTTTACTTCCACTTCCAGCAACGCCAGCTCCTAAACCCCAATCAATATGGATTTCTCTGAGGAAGAAGCACCAACGATGCTCTCCGGAAACTTGTTCTCAGGATCAGAAACGACAAGTAGAAAAAGTACTTCTGTCTAATCTCATTAGACATTAAGAATGCTTTCAACAGCGCTAGATGGAAGGACATTCTACAGCTACTCCGGAAATTCAAGATTCCTCCCAACATCTACGGGTTAGCCAGCTCCTTCCTCAAAAACAGAACTTACATCAATGATGGTGGAGACATGTGCAGATACGACATTGGGATTCCCCAGAGTTCCTGTCTTGGCTCCTTCTATGGCTCCTAATCGCAAACGAGCTCCTAAACCAGGACTTTGGGACCTCAGTCCACTGCCAAGCTTTTGCGGATGACATCGCCATCCTCCTGTCCAACAGCTCCTACTTCAAGTTCACGAAGCAAGTCATTAGACCACTCAAACTAATCCAGGACTGGACTAGCAAGTTCAAGCTCACCCTGAGTGTGCAGAAATGTGAGTACACCATCTTTTACCACATAAGGATATCACCAGACGCCCAGGAATCTCTATCTCCGGGAACAAGATCAAGTACACAAATGAGCTAAGGTATCTAGGAGTCACTCTGGATCCCAAGCTCACCTGGATGAGTCACCTCAACGCAGTCAAGGAGAAAGTTGACTATCTACAAAACAAATTGGCCAGATTGTCTCGCGCTACCTGGGTATTGCAGCCTCCTGTTCTTAAGATAATTTACGCAAGCGTCATAGAGAGCGTCATCCTATATGGCAGTCCTGTGGCAACTCTGGAGCACCTCCACCAAGACCAGGAGACTATTCAACACCTTCCTTAAGGTCAGCAGGAAACGCCTACAAGGGGACTTTTACATCAATCAGCTCCTCACGGGACATGGAGTTTTTGGGACCTATCAGCACAGGTTCCATGGGAAACCACTACCTTGTCCCCATGACAATGAGCTTCACGATCCGGAACACGTCATCTTCCATTGTGAGCAACACAAAGAAATCCGGGAGAAATACTGCCCAGCCAGCTGTTCTCCATCGGGGCTCCTCCACCTCCTTCAGAGCAAGAAGTTCAGGACAGGTGTCAGAGAGATACTCCAGACTGAGCTGTTCCAGTAGATGGAATCCTGAGACTATTGTACATATTGTAATCTATTCTGTAAATAACATTGTAACCAAGGCTTGTAATGTACTGCATCTTATGTAACCTGATTATCAATAAAGGCCGTTCTGGGCCCCTTCCTGAGGACGAGTCTCAATAGAGCCAGACTAGGAACCTTTGCCCTTAGGCGGTGTGTGTCACTCTGGACCACCGTGTCTGTAGCCTGCTCGGCTCTTGCGTGGTGACCAGGATCACTATCCAACGTGCTCTCTTTGCTGTATACCTTCGGGTGGGTCAGTACTACATCAGTTAGAGTTACATCCTTGGCTAAAGTGGTATCAAAGGAACAGTATTTGAAGGCCAACAAAAAATAATTTATTAAGAACTCTACGCTTCTTCTAAGTTCGATAAATGAGGAAAAGGGTAAAAAAAAAAAAAAAAAAAAAAAGCTTTTTATATGTATGCAATATATCTTATGACCATTAAATAATCCCTAATAAGAAACTGCAATTTTACCTCTCGATCTTTAAGAACTCATAATCCATTCAAAAATCATAATTGTATAACTAAAACATACAATTTTCTAACTTTTTTAGCTTTTTCCTTCTTGCCTTATATAGTATATATTTATAACCTTTTTGTTATTATACTTTAATTAATTTTGTTGCTTTCCCTTCAAAATTTTCATAAATATGCTAATTTTATGGGTCTTTAAATTTTATTTTAATTTTTTCGCATTGTCTTTAAAGTAAACTAGAATTTTGAGAAAAAGAAAAGTTGGAATTTGCCAGTTTCTTATATCTCAAGTGATAAATGATTGTCTGTTAATAGCAAAATAAGGTCAAAGTTATATTACGTCAATTAATTACGGAAACAGCAATGTGAATTTGCGCAATTTCTTACGCGCGAACTCTGTAAAATAATAATTTCAATTTCCCTATATTCCCAAAATCTTTATCCGCAACATTTTTTAATTCCAAAGCTGCTAATTGCTTCCATAAATATCAATCTTTTAACAATTATTTGATATTGGTTAATTACTTATGATTTAAGCATTATGACATTTAATTTTATAACTTTTAAATTTAACTTGTTTAAAACAAAATATATTACAAAACTAATTTATAATAAAAACTTTTCAATTCCCGTCAGTGATGAGTTGACTAATTCATACATAGAAATATAAGAGAAAAAAAAGTGTCACGACAGGTTTTTGATCAATTTTTATGGTAAAATAATATGTGGGTCAAAGCTACCGCCCCCATGTCTGAATCCCTGAATGAGAGCAATTGGATGCGAAGTGTATGTCCCGGTAAGATAGTCAGCCTAATGAGAAAACCCCAAGGTTTAATTCCCAAGCATGTTTGATGCTCAATTTTATCGAACAACTGAAAGGATGAAAGGCTGAGTCAAACTTGCCCAGCCTGAGGATCGAAACTCGTACTTTTTTATGTTCGAAACTTGCCTTAGCAGCGCGAAGCGCTATCTCTAAGACACCAGTCTTCAGAAATGTATGAGAATGTAAAAAATTTAAACATCTGTAGAATCATGAGAAGCCTAATATTTTAAGACCTTTAATAATTTTCCTACTGCATTTTTTTAAAGTTAATTTTAGATAGAAACTAAAATTGTTACTTTGGCCTTCAATTCCACAGTTTATGGATTATATTAAAATATTAGAGATATTTGTAGTGGCCTGTGGTATCATTTTAAATAATAGCTCTGTGTTGAATTAACCTACAAGAGCAAAAGATTTAGAAATGAAACCAAAAATGCTCAAATTTTTTTCTGTAGTACATTTTTAGAATTAAAACTATTTACATTAAATAATAATAAATATAACTAGCTGCAATAAAATATTTAAAAACGAAGAATTCAAAATTTATAAATAGATTGTTTTTGGTAAACTTTCTTCAGTTTTTCATTTTAAGCAATAAAATCAAATGATGCTGTTAGATTTTCTTCAGAAACTAAAACACTTATTATAATTTTTATTTCATTTTGAAAACCACAATAAAAATATGGGTTGACATTTTTAGATACATTATTTTATATACATAATTTTTTGGAAAGTTTTATAATAGGTAGAAAGAGAAATAATAATAGTAAACTATCTGGTAAATAATTTTAATTCTTTGAGTCTTAAGAAACGGACAAACCTAATGCATAATCTTGAATTAATGATAAAACAACTTAGAATATAAGAATTTTTTTTTATGTTCTTATGCAGGAGTGTTCAGACATAAGTTATTGAAGCAAATTTATTATTTGATAATATGTGTGATTTGATTATAATGCAGTTTTTATGGTAAAATAGCTGTGCTGGCAGCCAAATGGTTAGCGCTCTTGCCTTCAGTTCAACAGTTTGTGGGTTTGAATCCCACCTTGGGCATGGATGTTTGTAGTGGTTCGGAATCCACTTTAAACCGTAGGTCCCGGTCTAATTAGCCCTCGTGTGCAAAAAATGACTGTTGAGCAACAAACAAACCTATGGTAAAATAAATAATTAAAAACTAAATTTATACATTGAGTTGAAAAATAACCTTAATGTAATATCAGATTAAGTAATATATTTCTTTTAAAATTTTCAATTGCTAAATAATTTCTTGATTTAACAAAACTTATAATTAAATATGTAAAAATATTTTACTTTAAATTCATAATTCTTTAATCATATTAAATACTATGCAAGCAAATACAATCTCTAATATCTTAGTTGTTTATTCTTATTCTTTTATTATATGGAAACATAATATATTATTGAGATATGACAATTTTTCTCTTTATATTTAAATATGTATATTGTTTTTAATGAAGCAATGGCACACACACATTTAAATAATTTTATCATATTAAACAATCTATTATGGCATTAGAATTAGGTAATATAACATCTGCACAAAAAAGTAAAATTTAATCATTTTGTTATTATGATATTAATGCTGATGATTTCCATCAATAATTTTTTCTCCACTAGTGTAGGGCAACTTAATAATATAATCTAACTTTATATTTAAAATCAATGTTATCTCCATAGCTATGTGTATATTTATGAATAATTTTTTCTTTTTAAACATTTTTATTGCACATGATATTTTATGTATTGGTTCTTAATTTTATATTCTGAGCTAAACTTATTCACCATAGAAAATGTAAATTTTTCTTCCATTTTTAAGGTTATTAGTAATTGTAACTATCTTTGGTGAAATATTTTTTATAATAGCATTTTCTGATATATTATAAAACTATCAAATGAAATAACTTAAATTACATAATAAAAGAATAACATAAAAATATGTTTAAAAATACAAATTTTGGAAATATGTAAAACACATTACTATATAATTGAACATTTTTATTACAAGCAATCCATGTTAAAAATATACCACTGTGGTCAAAATATAGAGAAAATAATAAATACTTATAAAATATTGATTTTTATAAAATAATTTTCTATTTCATATCAGGAAATTTAATATAAAAATCAAATTAACTTTAAAATTCTCTTCATTATAAATAAGACAATGATACTTGAATCAGTTATAATGCAATGACAGTTAAAAAATAAATAAATAAATATACAAAATATGCTTTCATTCCTAATAGAACATAACTATAGCAACTAATGATAATATTTTAAACTTTTGTTATGTATTGTATTTTTGCTTAATTCTATTTAAAATAACATCAAACATTCCATTTATTACTATTCATACCATTAAACCAATGATTGACAATTTCAAGTAAGTCTTATATCAGTAGTTTAATAATATTTTTATTCATTTAATAACTAAACAAAATTTTATTAGAAAATGAAGTATTATTTGATTTTCCAGTCCCTGCAATCAAAATGACAAGATAATTGCCAAGTCAGTATAGCTCATAAATAATTTATGCCTTCTAAATCTTTGCAATAGTTTCTAATAAAATATTAAAAGACTCATTTTTCTAGTAAAATTTCCGTCACATAAATTCCATGATATAAGGTTCTGTGACATTAAATGATGATCTAACCAATGAATGTTTATATAACTTTATTACATACTTATTTATGAAAATTTGATTATGAAATAATAAATGTTTTTCTATTAAAAAATATTATATTCATTTTACTAAAGATGTAATTTTTAAATTGAATAAAAATATTATATTACAAAGTTTATGAAATAGAACTTGAAATAAAAGATAATTATTGCTTATAGTTTGGCAATTTCTCTTACATTATTTGATTTATCACAGGGGCTAGGAAAATAAAGGAGTACCAAAAATGGTTAGTTAAAATCATTTTATACGATGAATTTTTAATTTATCACCGGTGTGAATAAGGCAATGACGTTTTAAACTTTTCGCAGTGTGAAACTTTTTGCTGCATATCTCACAGTTATAAGTAGCTTCTGAATGTTTCAGAGAATGTTTTTCTAGGTAACTCTTATCAGAAAATGTCTTGTTGCAGACTTTGCATGAAAAAGTTACGGTATGACTGAGGTGATGTTTCTCCAAGTTTCTAAGAAGAAAAAATTTTTTATTGCATATTTTGCAAATATGTAATTGCTGCTCATTAAGAGAGATTGAAGAATGAACTTCTTTTGAGTCATCAAAAGACAACTGCTTATCATTTGCTTCATCGAAACAAGATTGCTCTTCAGAATGAGTAAGAAGATGCCGCTTTAAATTACTTGGACGAGTGTAACTCTTATGGCATATTTTGCATACATGAGGTTTCTCATTGCTGTGTGTAAGATAATGTCGTTTCAAAACACCATAATGACTAAAATTTTTATTACATATTTCACACATATGAGGTTTTTCTCCTGTATGAATACGATAATGTTCTTTCAGGGAAGTCAAACGAGAAATTCTTTTGTTGCATATTTGACATTCAAGGGGAGATTCATCAGTATGCATGAATAAATGCTGTTTAAGATCATCATAACGACTATATCTGTTACCACATATTTTACATACATGAGGTTTTTCATTAGTATGAGTTAATAAATGTCTCTTCAAAGCACATTTGTGAAGAAACTTCTTCGCACATATTTTACATTCATGAGGCTTTTCATTTGTATGAATGTGATGATGCAGATTTAGAGCCCATTTTTGAGCAAAGTCTTTATTACATATTTTGCAAACATGAGGTCTTATATGAGTAAGGTAATGTTTTTGAAGACAACCACGGGTCGAAAATCCTTTGTTACACATGTCACATATCAAAGATTTTTCTTTTTTATGAGTTAAACGATGAATTTTGCGATCTTCTTTAGAAGCAAATGTTTCATTACATATTTTACATATATAAGAACGCCGAGTTTTGCGAGAAGTACAATTTTGTAGTTTAATTTCACGTTTTAATTCAACAATTTCCTTGTTGTTTTCAAGCTCTTCCATTTTTTTTTTTTTATTTGACAATCATTTATGTAGAAACCTGGGGCCTGAGCAGCTACCAGGCGCGTCGGTAGGCGGTGGATCACCGAACGTCCTGTAGGAATGACAGGATAGCCTTGAATATAGAATCAGAGGCCGCGAACCAGCTCCCGTAAACCCTGGTGTTATGCGTTCCGTGCCTAGGGCTAATTGGCACCGCGGTATTGGTGTCTTAACGGAGCCTCTAGTTGCCTGGCAAACTTCTAGAGTAATTTGCCTTGCCCAGTATCTCAGGCAATGCTGGGTGGACTTATATTACCTGAGCTTATAAATTGTTATCTTGTGGCTGAAAAGACACAAGAAATAACAATCCTTTCTGCATCTACAGGTGATGCCTCTGAAGTTGACCTTGCTGAAAAAGACAAGTGAACTCAGAGGCTGTCTTGTAAAGGGGCAGTAATGAATCCTTCACTTGAGGTAGAAATGACCTCCAAACCATCTTCTGGTGAAAGTCAGGAAGCTATCCCTAGTATGACTGACTCTCTGACCAGATGGGACTATTTCAGCAAGACCCTATCTGCTGGAAATGTCATACGCAAGAGGAAACGGCAGAGCATATCATTTATGAATGCGAGGCTCTTGCCCTCCCTAGATTAACCTCTTTAGGCATCATCCATACTAGAGAGTTACACCTTGACTCCATTAAAGGGTTATCGGACTTTATTAATAAAGTGGATGACCCGAGCAACTGGAACTAGGAAACATTGGGTTTGGAGTTAATGGTACAAAATGCTGATAAAAGCAGAGGTGCCCAATGACATACAAACCCAATTCTAAGAAGAAGAAGAAGAAGAAGATTTATGTAGAAAAATACGAACTTACACTATCAAGCCAAACAAACTATCAATTTATGTTAAAGTACTGTCGGTCTCTCTAAATTGATGTGCCATGCTTGTGTCAACATAAGCTTCCTAGCTTCTAAAAAAAGAAACTAGGATATTGAAATAAGTATGAAATAAGGTCAGTAATTTTGATATTTCTTCTTACATAATGTGCGAGCGAACTAGGGATGGGGCTTTGTTACTTTTCTTGTACTTGGTACGTACTTAGTACAGTTACTTTTAAAGTAACAAGTATTTTACCGATTACTTTGTGTACTTGTTACATATTTTGTGCTGCCATCTATCGGATTAAAATGTAATGACAATTTTTTCACGTTTTAAAATTAATAAAAACTAAATGAGTAATAAATAAATTAATAATTAATTAAAAATTAAATATATAACATTTTGTATGATTTCATAAAATTAATTAATATAATTAATGTTAATTTAAATCATTATCATTTGTAAATAAGCATCCAGTTAAGGTTAAAATAAGAACTGATGTAATAATCTACAAAAAAAATTTTTTTTATAAATGTAAAATTTCAATAATAGCAATTTTTGCTTTTCCTGAAAAACTTTAATTTTTAGTATGAAGCAATTAAATATAAGTTATTCCCTCAACAAACAGTTTTTCAGTGAAAAATTTTGAACTTATATATTTTAATAAATATATTTCTTTCAGTATAAAAAATCCTAATTTTCTGTTATTTACATTTTTTTTAGAATTTGCATCTGTTCTAAGTAAATTTTCAAATTATTCGATTGTAATTTTCAAAGTTTAATTAAAATATTAAATTAGTCGTGATAATATAATTTCTATTTTTCAACCAAATCATCACCTTAATTTTTTGTTTTAATTTAGTAAGATTTTCCAATTATATAAATGAATTTTTATAATTAACTATCAAATAATTTGTAAAGAATCGCAAAGTGGGAGGATTAATCAATTACAAGGAGATTTTTTTTAAATTTGCTTAGAAATATACAATTACTTTTAACAAAAATCAAATTAAATTTCTTATATTTTTCTCTAATTAAACATTGATGATACAATTATAGTAAAATTTTTTGATACCTAATAGATAGTTATTTATTTTATAAATGACATTTATTTGTTTAGATTTTTATGAAATAGATAAACTAGATTTTCTAAAATAAAAATTGCATTAACTCACGTATCTTGCTTCAGTTTCCTGAATCTTAATTTATGGATAAATAAAGTACCTTTGCAATTAAAACTGTATTAATACTTTTTAAGTGAATATCATCATCATTCATAAAGTAACTTTTATAGTAACACAGAAATTCATTAAATATCAAAAAATGTAAAACTGTTTTACCAATAATCTAAATGTTATGTTGTTTTAATGTAAAATATTAAGTAAAATGTAATGTTTAATACAAAATACAGGAACCAAAATACATATATTTTATTTACATCAAACTGTAATTTAAAAAATACACATGATGGTATAAATAAAGATAAAAAGTAAAAGTTGACTTAATTAAAAAAATTTTTTTTTCATTTCGAAGTTCATAATTAAAATGAATAAACTACCTTTATTACGTTTCAACAATTTTTTAAATTATGTTGTGATAAATTTCGGTTCATTTATTTAAATAGAATTATATTATATTTTTTGCAGAAATTTATGCAAAAAGTAATTTTTTTTTTTACGATTTAAACTGAATTTACCGACATAAATCTGAACTGAAAACTTGGTTTTATAAAAATAAAGGTAATTTTTCTCAATTTAATGTGCTGGATTACATTTTAATTTAGATGCTTGATTCCCAGTTATATTATTTTGAGATAAGCTACAAATACGTATTTTCTGATTAAAACTCTAAACGAAATTTAGTTTTTCTATAAAACTACTTAATATAACACATCTTAATTAATTTGCTTAAATGCAGCTCATTATGAATAATGAGTGAATGTTTTTTATTTTTTAACAGGTACTTACATTCAAGAGTAAAATTCTATATTTGAAATACAAAAAGTTCTAGAAAATTCTCAGAATTCAGTGTTATTAATTATTTTCAAATATCTTTTCCTGTTTCCGAAAATCATCCCCCAATCATACCATTTTAAATTTTAAATACGAATTGAAAATATGCATTTTTATTTACGTGAACAATTTTCCCTAATTTTGTTTTCTCATTTTCAGAACAGCAATTTATGTGATTATATAACTACCTAAATTTTAATGGTAAAAATATTTTTGAAGAGAAAAAATTTTTAAAGTAAAAAATATTTAATTACTTTTAGAAATATTTTTTTAAAAATTATCTTTAAAACTAAAATATAGTAAAAAAAATTCCATTCACTTTTTGTTCAAGCCAATCGAGTAATTTTGGAAACAATAATCAGATTTAAAAAATTTAATTAAATTTAATTAAAAGTTAAAAAAATAATAAGAATAATAAGTCAATAAATATGGAATAATATATAACAAGAATATCAGACTTCTTTCTTATATTAAAAAGTGACATATTTAAAACCAGAAGTATAACCATTAAATAAATGTGCTACGATTATTGATTTTCCCAACTCATTTATTTTTTTAACAAAAACGAAACAAATGAACTTGCTTTTTTTCTTCATTTCGCAATAGAAATTCATTATGTACCCTCTCCAGCCAACACCCTCTCCTAAAATACATGCATCTCTAGGGGGTGTTGCTTCAGCCCAAAGAGATTTTCTAATTCCCAAGAATCAATCTTCTATTTTCCAGTTAAACCAGCATCTCATTTCTCTTCTCCTACCCACCCTTATTTCCGAAATCCTGACACAATCTCCTAATTCGTCTGTCTGTATCGATATATCGATGACATTGTTACTTGTACTCGCTCTGTCATTGGCTCTTCTGTACTTGTTACATTCAATCAAGTACACTTATTACTTTGTAACAACCACGTACTCACGTACTTGCTTGTTACTTTGTAACAACCACGTACTCACGTACTTGCTTGTTACTTTGTAACAACCACGTACTCACGTACTTGCTTGTTACTTTGTAACAACCACGTACTCACGTACTTGCTTGTTACTTTGTAACAACCACGTACTCACGTACTTGTTTGTTACTTTGTAACAACCATGTACTCACGTACTTGCTTGTTACTTTGTAACAAGTACGTACTTGCTGATTACATTGTAACAGACACGTACTCGCTCTGTCTTAGAAACTGGTCAAGTACATTGTACCTGCAACTGTCTGAGGATACTCGAACTCACGCTGGCTTTGTTACTGGAAGTACTGAGTATTTGGAAGAAAAAGTACTGATTACAGGTTGTTACATTCAAATACTGATTACAAAATACTTGTTACAGGTATTTCTTCCCATCCCTAGAGCGAACGTAAACACGAAATAAAGTAGTTTTGTCTGGTCAACGAATCAGTTTTCGTTTAGGTTAAAAGTTTATTGAATTTTTATCAAGTCAGTAATTCAAAGCTGATGTCAAGATGAAAATACTGGTTCTTATTTTATTTTGAATTAAACATTTTGTAACTAATAAGGAGCACTTTACTCTTTTCATTTTTCATAATTGTTTCCAAATTCCTTTCCTTTAAAGAAACAGTTCGCAAATAAATAAATGTAAGCTTCACTGTAAATGACATTTTTTATATGTTATAAGAATTATGTTTAATTAGGATTTCAAACTCGAATATCTTAATTTAAATTTTTACCCCTGTAACTTAAAAGATTCCTGTAACTATACTCCATATTATACTTTTGTAAAATCTTGATGAAAGCTGACTTTTTATACATTTTTTTCCAGAAATATTTTTTAATTTTTTGCTATTTTTAATCCATTTATGTAGACTTATTATTTAAAATATTTTTTATCCTATAAAATTTTTTTTTAAAAAAAATCAGATGTTTTAATACCAGAATGTCAAATAAAAAAATACTATAAAATTAGGTTAGTTTTAATTAAATTATTTAATTTAACAATATCTAATTATGTGTTAGAAATATTTGAAATTAATATCAAATGTTTTTCTGTATTAATTTCAAATTTTTCTATTTTACAAAATATTTTATTGTCTTTTCTTTAAAACGTAAAAAAAAGTTATCTAAAGTTTTTTACCTTATTATAATAAAATATCTATTTTTTCTTAGCTAAAAAAATGTTATACTTAAGTAATCTTATTTGGGCGCAAGTGATGTATAATCCAATATGCCAAATTCTGATTTTGGCGATTTCTTGGCAGATTTTCTTGTTTGTCTGTTAGTCTTGTTTTTATCACGTCATAGAGATGAAGACCTATAAAAATTCTACTGTGGCAACCCTAGTATTTAAATCATCACAAGATGTCGCAATGCATCATCTTGGCAACATTTCTTTGTTGCCAAAAAAATTCAGAATTTGACATGCTGGATTATATGTCATTTGTGCCCTTTTTTTGAATAACATCCTTCATATTTTATTCATAGAACTCTTGTTTTAAAAAACTTTTGAACCTAAAGAAGCTTTCATTAAATGTTCTATGGAATTACCACATTTTTTCATTACTTATACAATACTGACAAAATTCCATTGCTTTTGCTGAAATTTATTGGAATTATACTGTCTCTGTCAATTTCAGTAGTTTTATTTTTACTCTTTATTTGGTATTAATTTCATGATTAGCACATATTTTAGTTATATAATTATTCCTTTCTACGGTGGTATCCTTGGAGATGTTGCGCTGTTTATCATATTACTTCAAAATGAGTTCTTCCAACTCATAAGACATGATTCAATTAAAAATCAAGACATGTAATACCCTTTTGAAAAAATAATTATGCTGTCTTATGATTGCTTAGTGTTAATGTAAAAGTCATCATTTTGAAAAAATACAGGCTATTATAAATCAAAATTATAAAATGACAAAATGATTGGATCTAATACAAAAAGGTATCAAAGAATGACGAAATGAAAGATGTTTAAAAAAGAAATTACAGTTTGTAGATGAATGTTGTGCAAAATAAATTTATAACTTGATTATAAAGAAATTTTTAGTGAAATAAAATTATTAGAATTTTTATAAGCTATACTTATTTGAAAACCATTAAAAATTAGAATAAGCAATATATTTTAAATTTTTATATCAGTAGTTTTTTGATGATTGTATAAAAGTGTTGCAATTAACTTTCTAAAAATTTTTTTACATAATTTATTATTCATTAAACACAATATTTATGCATTGGACAAGCAGATATAGTCATTTTTAATATATCGCAATAAATATATGATGACTTTCAAATTTTATTTTTAGTTTATATTAATTTATTTTTTATTTTGTTGCCATAATGTTTGTGTTCAGCTATTATATTTTTATCCCTATAATTTATATAAGTTTAAATTGCTTTAAATTATTAATGAAACTAAATATATGAGCAATTTAAGGTACATATGTAAATTATGTTAAATTCTCATTAACCTCAAAGAAATTTGTTTTTTGTGAATCAATTAATTTATGAAGAATTTATATTCTATAAGATTATGTGTAGTTACTTATTTGTGGCACCACAACTTTTTAAATAAAGCAAATTTCAAAAAAATTTTCTTATTTAATTTTTTTTATTATAATTACATTTTTTATAATGAAAAAATATTATCTAATTATGAGTCAAGTGCTAATTCTACTTAAGTTTTGGTGCAAAATTTATACTAGTGATCCTAATACAGAAGTACAAGATGATGTTTTATCTTCACCTTAAGATGAAAAAGTTATTTAAATATATAACAGCATGTAGTTGCGACCTAGCAGGAAATTTTTACATAAAGCATGTTGATTCATAACCTTTTAAAATATTAAATGCTTACATTTCTTAAAGCTTTAAAAATAATTACTTTTTAATTACAAGATCTTTTTTTTTTTTTTTTGGTGAAAAACTGCTGCTGCTCTAGAATTGCAATTGTTGTTTATTTTTGGAGATGTAATCAAATTTACGAATTTTACCTCTAAGAAGGCTCCAATTTATTTTTAATTGTATGCAGTCATTTTTCTATGCATCGATACCTTTTTCTATTAAGTGTCAATTTCCAATTTAAAGTGGTTGAAATGAACCTTTACTTGACATCCTGCATGCATAAACCCTCTGTGTCAGTTGAATTGAATGATTCCACTTGATTACGCTTGCATTTAGACAAAATCACGACTTCTTTACTTCAAGTCCCGGTGAAAATTAAAATTGATTTTATCGATGACAAATGGGTCTGAATAATGATTAACTTTGAAGGATTATTTAGAATAATCACTTTATTATTCATATTCCCGTACTATATGGAAAGGGAAAACTATAGAATAATGATTATCTGCTAATAAATAATGTTTTATTTTAACGCCTTGTCTCGTCGCTTGTTGTTGGATAATAATTTTTTTGTTTTTTCTTATTTGGATTTTTGATAATAGTCATAAAAACAAGATTTGCAAAAAAAAGTTAGATTTGCTTTGTAATCAAAAATTTTAAGTAGAAATAAATGTACTTAATGAATAAGTCAAAATTTCTTAGAGAAATACGGAATTCATGTGCAAGTATTTTGTGCTATTTTACAAAATGGATTAACCAAAAGCAAAATTGAATGTTGATTAAAACAGTTCAGTACCATTTGATCAATACACAAATATCTAAATTATTCTGGCAAGAAAATGATGGACATCAAATTATTTACCAGATGAATTACCAACAGATTTAAAAGATATTATTCTACATGAAGTATTCCACGGTGCTAAACCCTGTGTTTTGTATTTTTATATAAAGATCTTGTTTTTCAAAATTAAAACTTCTAATATTTGTTGGAAATGATGGCAAAGCTTATGGATTGCATAATCTAGTCAAAACCACTATGAATCAAGTCAATTTTTTATGATATTTCATTTCTTTGGAAAGCATTCTCTTAACGTAGTGACGAACTGTAAAACCAAGTTATCAAAGAATATTCATAAGAATAAATGTATTATTTCCTTAAGAATTCATTAAATTTTTTCAGTGGACAAGTTTATTAATAAATAAGAAAATTGTACGCTATTATATTTTATAGACATGGTTATTTTCTTCAGAGTCTCAACCCTCTTGACATTGATACTGTGTATGATTATACAGAAAATAAAGATAAATAAAACATCCTTAAACTTTAAATATTTCTCATTATGAGCAAATAAAATTGTTTTTCTATTCCAAAAATTTTATAAATACTGTTTTGGCAATTTTTTTCCAAGCATTTTCCATTTACATAAAATATTTGGTGAAATGAAAATGCATAGTTAATTTTACTTTCTTATTACATAATGAATGTTTATTAATAAATCTAATGCGATTTATATCCCTAATTAAACCTCATATGTGAAGAAATGACTGTTGAGCGATAAACATTTTTTACAATATCAAAACTTTTTATTTTAAAGTAACATGAAAAAATTGTATGGAAATACTTTTATGGAAAATATTTGGCTTAATTCATTAATTATCAAATTTATTTTTGTAACTACGGTACTTTTCCATTTCGCCGGCGCAAATCACGCCAAGCAAAAATTAAGTCGCCAATTGGCGACAACACACAGTATACACTTAAATTTTTAAATAATGTTGTTTTACATAAAATTTTTTTAATTTATTTATTTAATTGTTGTTCTCGTGTTCACGCTATGCGTGGAATGATGTGTGCCAGAGCCTCAATCTATTTACTTATTATATTAGATTACAATTTACCGGTGATGCATATTTCAAAATCTTATTTTTATGTGAATTTGTTACAATTATTATTTTTTAAGATATATTTTTAAAATCCGATTTTTTCTAGAGAAATTTTATGAAATTATTAAATTTGTATATAAAGCAACATAGTGTAAAATTATGAAATGGAAAAAAAAGAAAGAAAAAAGAGTCGAAATAAAGTCGTTGACAGTAAAAGGCCGTCACATGTTTTGGAAACCTAGCAGTAAAAAGTTACCAGCAGAGATATTCCCTCTAGCGCCGGTTGTATCATTTTTGGCGACTTTATCGCCTGCGCTAGTGAAATGGAAGAGTACCGTAACTACTTATAGCTGAGCATTTTTTACAATTCTTCATTATTATCTTCATTAATTTTCTTTTGGCAGTAATTTATTCCTTTTTTTTGGTTTGCTACCCAGTATTTAATTGGATTAAATGCCACCAAAATGGTTAGCACTTTGACTTTCCATTTCAAATTTATGTCCATGGATCCAAATTTAAATTCAAGCATGGGTATTGGTTGTGGTTTGAAGAACAATTTAAACTTTAGGTCTGGTTTATTAACCTTTGTAAGCAAAACATTACCATTGAACAACACACAAATCAAACTAATATTCTGTTGTTTTGATTTTATTAAGTTTACTTATTAGGTAAGCATTGTAGAAATCCATTGTGTAGGTGTTAAACTAAGTTCTATAACCTTAAAAATAATTGTTTTATTAAATATATATTATAAAATTATATATAATGTTAGAACCAATTAACTGAAATATATTGTTCAATATTAAATGAACTATGACGTGTTATTTAAACTATGAACTTAAAGTTATGTATTAATTGTATAATATTTGTATTAATTATGCAATTACTCTGTTAGCATTTGTTATAAAATATTTTTATGGTAAATTATTCATCTTAGAAAAAGTTTTTGCACATGAAAAAAATTTATCATAATAAATATTAATATAAATTTTTAAATGCATTATTTTCATGTAATTTGTTAATTAATTTTTTTTCAGAAATACTTACAAAAATGTCATTTTATGTTTTGAAAGGCTTTCAGCAGTCTGTTAGATGCATGCTATGGACTAATGAAGGTTTGTCATATTTTTAATTTCTCTTAGATAATTTTTTAATTATAAACTTTTTGTTGTGACTCTCAGTATTTCAATTGTCCTTTTGTTTTGAAAGATTTCACTTTAATTTCATATCTTTAAACTTTGATGTAGTTTTAAATTTCTCAATATTCAAAAATATTTATTTTACAGAAAGATATATTTCATCCCTATTTTGCCACATTCAGGGTTTGCAAATTGTCCTTTTATAGACATTTTTGTGGTATTTTTCAGTTATCCATATGGAAACAAAAGCTTGCCAAATAATTCAGATTGGCACTAACTTGCATACAGACCTAATGGGAATTGCTGAGCATGTCCAGTACTAATTTAAAACATGTAGCGTATATTTTTGTTATTATTCAAATTTGTTACTAAAAAATGCTAAAACTCTGGAACTTACTGAGAAATAAAGAGGCAGTCATCAATTTTATGTTTGCAGATAAAAACGTGTTAACAACAAATTAAAGTTAAATTTTTTTAAAAACGTGTTAACAACAGATATAAGATTGTGAATAGGAATAAATTATTCCCAGTAAGCATCTCATGGTTAAGTGAGTCACTAATGTATCACTAGAAATTGAATTTGGATACTAGTCAACATAAATATGCATTTTGAATTGGAGCAATATTTGATCGCCTCAAAATAGCATTGCATGCTCATTTCATTTAAACAGAATGTAATTTTAGGATTTTTCCTACAGCTTTTCTGCATATTGCCTGTTTTTGACATTTGCTCTTTAACTAAGGAATTGGAAAAGCATAATGTTAATAAAGAGAGCTTAGCTCGTTTTCTACACATATGATATAAGAACCAGTCCTATAGCAAAATTAGCTTATGCTAATAAATGCATACATTTTATTGCATGATTTAACAAACATTTGAAGTATATTTGAAAAGCAAACAAAGTAGATTACAATCACAACCAGAAGAATTTGGAAAATGAGATATTTGATTCTAAAGGCAACTGTTCCCTTAATTAAATTTTATCATATATATAATGATTTAAAATGTCTTATAGTATGATGAATTCCAGGACAGCATCTTATATTATCTTTTAAGGAGCGATACAGTTTGTGAGTTAAACATCCTTTACTGAAAGGATTTTAATCCACGAACTGCATTACATATACGTATATGATTAATTTGATCTTCACTAATGTCATCATTATTTCATGGATATTTCTCTAATGCAATCTTAAAGACAATTTGACATTCAATGGGACTTGTCATTGTATGCCTTAACCATTGATTTTAATAATATTTTCTAGGAAAATTTTTTGCTTTCATGTGTAATAAGCATTTATCACAATGTTGCTCATTTCTGGGAGTATGAAGCTATGTTATTTAAGACATTCGTGTGTATCTGGATTAATAATTCATAATTTGAATGAGTTATCAACTGCCTCAGAAATTTCTATGATTCCAAAAAATAATATATATAGCTTACAAAAGTGTAATATTTCATAAATACAAATAAATAATTGTAAAATATTTAGTAAGTTTTAAGAACAAAATTAAACAATTGAATTTGTGACAATGAATTTTTGATTCCTTATAATATTAAGTAGCTTTCAACAAAAATCATTAAATGCAGTATTAAAGTAGAAAACACCTATTTATGTTATCACTACATAACGCTTAGAATATTTAATCTGTTAAATAAAAACATTGTTTTGAAATTACACATATATTCATCTGCATAATTATCCATTTTGCTTATATGCCTGTGAATTATCAGGAATTTCATTTGAGTAAATGTGACACATATTAGAATCATTGCTTCATATTCTCTTATAATATCTAGAAGCATTAAATGATTAAATTGGATACATTTATTGAAAAATTTGTTTATCAATTCTTATTGACTTGCTTATTAAGATGCTGTTCATTCAAATACTCATGAACAAGTTCACAATTTTTCCCAGAAGTGACTGTTATAAGTTACGCATTAAACCTTTAAATTAAACAAGTAAATTAATATTGTAAGATTCAAAATTTTTAAATAAATATCATATAACATATTAGTGTGAAAGTTAGTTTTTTTTTATTTATTTATTTATTTTTTTTTTTGAAGTAAGTTAATTTGATAATCTTACTTCCTTAAATAAACATGTTTTATATGTATTTAAAGCAAAAATTTAACTTTTTAAAACTTTTTTTAGCCATGAAGCACTCTGGAAGGACAATTTTGAGTTTTTATGACAATAATCAAAAAGCAAATATGAAAAATTATTGTACTTCACCCAAGTATGTTGATTTAGTTCACAAATAATATTTTACATTAATAAATATAATTCTTATCTATAATAAATATTAAATTAATATTTATTTATTTACAAAAAATGTTTAGTGAATAGTTTTCTCATTTATATATTTAGACAAATAGGAATCATCATTTTAGAAGAAAATTTAAAGATATAACTTCAGATATTTAGTTTTTTGTTAAATATTATTTCTATTTAAGTAATAGGTATGTTTTTTATGTTAAATCATGTTAAGAAATTAATAATTTATGTTAATTATATATATTTTTATATTTCATATTTATGCATTTATTTGTAATTCTAAATAAATTCTACATTTTTAATTAATGTCATCAATCTTATCATATTATCTTTAAGTTTATTCAAAATTCATATTTTATCAGTTTAAAAGTAGTTGTGATTTTTTATAATATTATGTGATAATTAATTTTTGCTGACTTTTGAATTCTATGCATAATTAAAATTAATTTTATGTATAGTCATTTTGTCTGCATTGTTTATTTTAAGGAAAGTAAAGACAGGGATCATAATGTTGAACATGGGTGGTCCTAGTAAGGTTGAAGATGTTGAAGGTTTTTTGACAAGACTCTTCACAGATAAAGATATAATTCCATTACCTATGCAAAGGTATATTTTGCTCTAATTTACCAAATATAAATTTTAATTTCAAATATATTGTTCCTAATAAAATTATTTAATAAATTAATCATTTTTAGATATATTAAGCTGCCAGAAAAACCATAGTATACAAATTTGTTGCATAAAATATCAAAAATAAAATTTTTTGCTTATTAAAATATTTTTTCTGAAAAATTCGAAATTTATCATTTTTAAAAATTCAAGTTTCAAAAAAATATTATATAGAGATTAATAGTAAATGAAGTTAATTGCATTCGATTTATTCTCTTTCAGGTGTTTGATGAAATTTATTCCTTATTCACAGTCATGAAACTGTATCATTCTGGAAATGCAATTAAAATGTATCACCAGTATTATAAATAAAAATGTTATCTTTGATGAACTGTTGAAAATACAATATACAAATACACCAAATAAATTGTTAATCATTTTGATTTAAATTTTAGAAAATGCAAATTTACTTCACGTGTATAATTTTTTGTTGCATTGGGGAAAAATATGATTACATTTGTATCCTGATTATATAAGATACAAAAAGTGATAATGGATACTTAATTACTCTTTGAATGTCTTCTACTTAGATGCATTAATTGTTCTCAATAATGTGTATAACTTTGGTCTATATTACTTTATAACTGAAGCCCATGCTATAAAGCAACTCTAATATTTATGCGATCCTTATCCTGTTAACTAGTATTATAATCCATACATCTATCATCGTCATACAATACGTCAACATTTATACCATTTTGGCAGGCAAATGTTTGGCATTCTGACTTTCTGTTCAGTAGCATATGGGTTCAGTTCCCTTTTGGGGTTGGTGTTTCTGGTGGTTTGAAATCCATTTTAAACTGATGGTCCTAGTCTAATTACCCCTCATATGAAAAAAAAAAGACCATTGATTGACAAATTAAATTAAACTAACTACTTGTCAACATAAAAGTTTTGAAAACTCCTTTTTTGTTTTTTACTTCAGTTGATTCATTTTATTTTAAAAATCAAAAATTATATCTTTAAAATGTTAAGATAGGTATTTAGAGTAATTCCATGGGGAATACTTGTATTATTTCAGTTGGTTAAAACAAAATAATAATTAATTAAATATATGAATTTATATATTCTATGCTTAACTTCTAAATTTCATAGTTAATATCTGCTTTATAACTATTGCTAATATATAAATTTTAAATAAATATTAATAATAATAATTTTATTATAATAATAAATAAATTTATATATAAATTTTACAGTTTAGATATTTCTTAAAAACTGCATTAAACTTATAACTAATGAAATCCCTCATTTTATTAAATTAATGGATTACTAAAATTGCTACATTTTATAACAGTTAAATTCCATGTATGTAAACATGTTCTGGTTCTTTTTTTCAGCAAATTGGGACCTCTCATTGCTAAAAGAAGAGCTCCAAATGTCAGTCAAAAATATAAAGAAATTGGAGGGGGTTCTCCTATTCTAAAATGGACTAATATTCAAGGGAACCACATGTGCAAGTTGTTGGACAAAATTAGTCCTAATACAGGTGAAGTTATTAAAATATTGTAACATATAATATTTAGATTTGAATATTTTAAATAATTTGGAAAACTTAATTTTTTAATTGTAATTTTTATGATAATCATACCTAAACAAATGTTTTACATAAATAATCTATCGTTCATGTGAGCAATTTTAATCATTTAATAGTTTTAAAATAAATAATGTAGTGTGTAAAGAAAAAATGAGAATGTATTCTATTACTCTTTTTATTTTTAGTAGAATAAAATTTCTTGAATTATTAAAAAAAATTTGTGTTAATTTAAATAAAATGAATTGCAATCTGAGCTTAATTAATCAATATTAAAATTAATCATGGGATTATTCACCAGTATTATGTTTTAATTAAAATTATTCCCTCTTTAGAAATCAATAAATACTTCCAAATAGCTGTAAAAAGAGCTTTCCCTGCCCAAAACCGAAACTAAAGATGGAAAACCCATATTTTCATTTTGAAATTAGTAAGAAAAAATATTTTTAAGAAATTATTAAAGTTAATGTGTTTTTGATTTAATTCATGGTTTTTCTTCTATTTGTTGATATAACTTCCTTCCAATAAAAGCTCTTTCAGAACTCTTACATTTATTTATTTATTACAAATACCATTTACCATTTGTTTTCTGGTCTGCCAATATCTCTGAACATTACATATTAAAAGTGCAAGTGCAAGGCACAAATTAAGATAGTTAATGTCTCCCACTCCCAAAAAAACCTAAAAGAATTCCATTGTTAGAATATTCATATTGTTACAATGATTAAATAAATTTTGTAATATATATGTGCATTTGGTCTTTCATGTTTGTGAATTTTTGTTGCTTTATCTGTATGAAAGATGTCTGGATTTTCTGAGTTAATTTCAATTAAATAAAATGTATTTTCACATTGGTGTAAGCTAATTAAATCTTCTATTGGTAATTATTTATATAAGTGGCTGTTTAAAAATTTATTTCTACCATGAGTAAGCATCCAAAAAAAAGCATTTATAGTGATTTAATGTTTTGTTTTTTATTTGTGTTCTTTTTATTGTACAATTTACATCATGCATGAGGAAATAAGAATGAAAGTTTGATGTAAGATTATAACAAAAGATGACAAAAAATTATCCTCTAGAGAATGAAATTTTTTTAACTATGGGTACCTTTACAAACAATAATGGCTGTTGATATTAATAGCTCATGTTTTTTTTGTTTGTTTTCTAATAAAACAATTAGAAATCAAATAAAACAATTAGCAAGTATTTAATAATATGTTTTGTATAAAAATCGTTTGTTAAAAATAATTTGTATGTTTAAAACATACCACTTTTAAGTTACACAGAATAATATAACTTTTTAATTTTTAAATCTTATTGATGTTCATGAATAATTTTAAATGTTTCCACCTAAAATATAATATTTGAAAATCTATTTAATTTTATATTTTAGTTACAATGTATGTGTAATCTTAAACTGAAAAAATAATTGTTTTATAATTTTAGATGTTCTTTTAACATATACTCATAGTATTTATATTTTAAAAGATATTATTTATACAGTAAACCAAATTCTATGTTAAGTTTTGAAAAAAAGTATATAATTTTTAATGTATCAGCTATAAATTATTATTTTATCAAAATATAATTTAACTTGAAAAATCAGTGGCAATGAACAATTAAATAATTTGATTCACCTGATTCATTAGAAATTTTTGAAATTAGTAAATGATACGTGTATCTTGTATTAATTTATAAAGGATTAAACAAACAAAGGTACAACAAATTTTAAATATATTGAAAATAAGTTTATCCATTTCTCTTTAGTCAATGAATCTAAGTAAGATAAATGTTAGTAAAATTATTTATTGTGGATGAAGTGATTTGTTCAAATATTTCTTTTCAATATAAAGTTTTCTGAATATTTCTTTAAGAAGGAAAAATATTTAGAAAAGAAATGTTTTGATTAAAATGACCAATAATGTGCTTTTTTATTTTACAATTATTAGTATATAAAATAAAATGAAAAGAGAAGAAATATTTTTTTTGTTTGTGAAAAGATGTAAAAAAAAATTAATTAAAATAAAAATATTATCAATTTATTTTTCATAAAAGAGAACATAAATTTTCTTTTTTAATTTTAGAGTGTATCTGAAATTCATCTTTTATTTTTAAAATTGTTCAAAATCAAAATATTTTCATAATTAGAATAGCTGTATCAATATTGAAAGAAGTTAATGATAAGAACCATGTCTATGATGAGTTTAAAATATGAACTTGAAATTCTTTAATTGAATTGATTTTAACTTATCTTCAAAATTATAAAGAAATGATTTTTATTTACCATTACAAATTAAAAAAGAAAGGTTTTCTAGGAGAAGCATAATAAATCAATTAGTGATAATATCTTATATCTACCAATAATTTGTATGTTGTTTCATTTTAGCTATACTAGTTATTTTTGAGAGTGCCAGTTACAATATAAGAAAAATATGCAGGAAAGATTAAATGAAGCATATTTTTATAGCATAATACTTTTATTGATATACTTATTTCCTTAAGATTCTCGATTAATATTAAAAGAATAATGAAATTTTGTAATATTGCACATTTTCATATTTTCTTTCATTTATATGTAAGACTGATAGTACTAGTTGAAATTTTTAAAAGAATATTATGCTACAATATTTAATGAACTGATTTATTTTTATGCATGAGTAAATAATATTTATTAGTTATTTTCTTTTTTATAAGATAATTTTAAATTGTTAATTTTTCTCTACAGCACCTCACAAGCATTATGTTGGATTTCGCTATGCTGATCCTTTAACTGAAGATAGTGTGGCTGAGATGGAAAAGTAAGTTAACTTATATTCATTTATTACTTGACAGCAATTATTTTAAATATTTTAAAGGACAATGCTTTCCCAAAATATTGAGAAGTATCTATATTAATAAAATATTACTAACTACAAAGTGCTAATGTCTCTATTTTTTTGTCCAGATATGAATTTTGTTTCTTTTTTTGCATTTACAATTTTAGCTATTGTTTTTGAGATAACTTTTCAAAATATATTATATGGACAACTGATACATCATTCAGTTGTAAAATCAGTAGTCATATGAATTCATTTACCACTTTATTTTTGTACTGGAGTAAGAAAAAGATATTTCACCCACATCTGAAAAACAAAAATTATTTTTAAATTATAAAAGCTATTTATGATCAAGATTTGTGGTTTTGCATACAAATAAATTATTATGAATTGATCATTACAGTATGTGAGACATTTGTCTGTATTTAACTAATCTTAGCTATTTTTTTATCATTTGTTTAAAAGATTTTGCATTGTATTTAATATTAATTAATTTTAAATATTTTATTAATTTTAAAACTAACTATACTATATTTCCTTTCTTATGAGTACATCCTTTCAGTACAATATCTTGATCCTATTTATTAATTCAGAAAATTTTTTAAATTTCTCTTTCTTTTGTAAGAGTTTTATGTGTTTCTAATTTACTATATTTTGGTAAGAATTTTATATAGTAATATTTATATTATTATCAAATATATCATTAAAATTTATTTTCTCCTGTATTAGGGATGGTGTTGAACATGCTATTGGCTTTTCTCAATATCCTCAGTATAGTTGCAGCACATCAGGTAGTAGCTTTAATGCTTTATATCGTTATTATTTGAATAAAGAAATGCCTATGAAATGGAGTTTCATAGATCGTTGGCCTACACACCCTAAATTGATTGAGGTGATTATATATTTTTGTTGGAGAAGCTTACTGTTTTCTTTTCATTCCTGAATATTTTTTAATTGAATTAATTTTATTACAAATGTAAACTTAATTTTTGATGTATGAAACTATGTCTTTTATATTATGCTTAATTTCATTTACTAAATGTTGAAATTTTTAATTTGTTATTTAGTTTTATTTTAAATTTTCAGTTGAAGTATTACTTTTTTTGTATAAAATACTATACTCTTTGTTACTTTTGAGTGTAATGTTTTATTTCCTCTTAATTGTCTAATTTTATTTTTTGTATTACTAATTTATTATTTTTGTTAGGCTACCAAAATATGTCTTCAATTTTTTGAAATCATTAAAACACGTAAAATTTTAGTTTATTTTTAAGATAAAAGTATTGTAATTGAAATTTTTGTTTCTTTCATTTTTATATGCATAATTTATATTTATAACTACAACTGTTATAGAAATATTTATGTATTTTTAATTTAATCAGACATATTTTAAATTAATTTATAACTTCGTGAAGTTTAATTGCTTAACTTAAATTAAGAATTTATGTTTAAAGGAACATGTATTTTTTTACTTATATTGTAATAACTAATTATATAGACTGATTATTATGCTCACATATATTTTTATGAGAATTATCATGAATATTAATATAGATATTGATATTCACCTGGAAAATAGCCAAATTTTTGTCTTTTTCTAAAAGTAGTTTAATGATAAGGAATTCTCCCTTCATTAAATTAACTTAATAATAAATTATAGGATAGATAAGAATGAATATGTAATACTAAGTAATATATTAAATGTTTATTTTTAAATATCCTAGGCTTCACGTGTTTAGTTTAATTTTAATAATTAAATTAGGATCTAAACATATATTCCACAGTTTGGTTTCTGACAGTTGTAAGGTCAGTGAAAAATAACCTAAGTTATACATCCCAGTAAAAATTCATTTAGAAATTTTCAGAATCCTTTTTAAGTGTTCTAAAAAGTTCTCAAATTTTAAAATAAATCCTTCAGTTTTTAAGATTCTTTTTTTATTGTTAAGTTTTTCTACAAATTTTATTAATACATTATAATTATATTTTCCTCAAGTAGATTATGCTCTTAAAATATTAATGCTAACAAAATTGTTGAATTGACTATTACTAATTATTAAAATTATTAAGGTGGAAAAAATAAGGTATGAGAAATTTTGTGTTTTTCCCATTAAAGCAAAGTTGCATTGTCCTCAGAAGAATTATTTATAATCTACAAAATCTACATTTAGTAGTCAACTTATCAGCCCATAAAATTTTTTCTCATTTTCAAGTGTAATTTGCTTTATAATCATGGGACGTCAAATTTTCCCCATTCAACTTATTCTTCAAACAAGAAACAAAGTTAAGTCTTGTTAGTTAAATATTTTTGAGGTCATTTTACTTTTTCTAATGACCTTTACTTAATGACACAGTTTGAATGATTCTAGTGTAGTTAATAACTCATATGGTCTTACTGTGTAGTATGTTTTTGGTTGAATTATAAGGTTTTAGGCAGTGTAATAAAGTTTTACTGGTTTGCCATATTTTGAAAACAGTCTGAAAATATATAAGGTTCCTCACTTGTTTTTCAATTTTCTCTTCTGTTCTTTCTATGCATAAATAAACTTCAAAAAGAAGATGATCTATATATATGGCTATTTTTTAAATCATGATTTTGATGTGACTATTTTCTTTTTTAAAATCCATTTCCATCTGTGTCTGAATTAGCTTGATTATGTGTGTGATGGTTATTGAACAACTGATTTAAGTTAATAAATATTAAAGATTATTTAAAGAAAGTATTTCCTCTTAAAAGTGTGCAAGTGATTATAATTGTTAGCAATCCATCCCCAACCATGAACTTCATTTTATTGAAAATTTTACTTGGTAAAAATTGTTATATAGTAATTCAGTTTTACTTTTCAAATTAAATGTTCATAAAACCTATTAGAATTGATGCAGAATCGTAATTTGGCAGTTTAATTTAAAATTAACTTGTGTAAAATCACAAGTAATTAAAGTGTTCACAACAATGCTCTATTCTTTATTTAGAATTATTGTTTTATTGATAAAAGTAATAGATATTTTGAAAACTTTTATAAAATTCTAATTTTTATGCATTTTAATGATAGAGAAAAAGCTGAGATTTTCTAATCAATCAATGTCATTGGAACAAATTAATTGATTACTAAGTTTGAAAGAGTGTAAATATTTAAGCTTTAATCAGTAATTAATTATAAAATTTAATATGTTTATATTGTATGTTAATTTTAGTTAACTGGGCAACTTCCTAACTAATGCAAAATTTTAAAACATTTGTTATCTAAAAGCAATTAAAAAGGATGAGGCTGTGAAATAAAAATTTTCAATGAAGATGTTTTTTACAGTGTTTTAATCAATTGCTGTTAATTTTATGAATTTAAATAGGAAAAATATTTAGTATTTTTCTGTGTATGCTTTATGGAAAAATTCTCTAATGATCTGTAAAAAGTATAGTTTTCTTAAATAGAAGAATTATTTTTGCTGTACTTATTTTTCATTTTTATAGCTAAATATCATGATTTCTTTTTTAAATTTAAAAACCTTTAGTTTTCTTATAGTATTAATATTCTGATTCTTGTTACCTTTAATCTTTTTATATTATCTACATTAATTTATTGGATAAAATTGATGCTCTCATATTTTTACTTTTGCACTGAAAATAAGTTAATGTTCATAAACTTTTCCCCTGTGTTTACTATAATCTATATTTTAATGATAAAATGTTGCAGAATTTTTTCATCTGTAAACATAAATTTTACTCTAAATATGTATTTTATGCACTCATAATAGAAACTACAAAAATTGTAAACTTTTAGAATTTAAATTCTAGTATGTTTGTTTCAGGGTTGCTTTTTCCTGTTGATTTGATTATCTGTCTTTACTCTTTTAAGATTCATTGACCATGCCATATGGAACAATTTTAATGAATAAATTGCTGCACGTTAGTGAAATTTTACTTTGTAATAATATTGAAACTACATTGTTGCAAAATTTTGAAATATTCCATGGAAAACAAAATTCTAAACTAATTTTGAAATCACTAAAAGTGTTGTGACTAGAAAGAGGTTAAGAATCTTATTCACCTAGGTTATTTTAGGTTACTGTCTTAAATAAATTGATTAATTTCCAAATCATTTTCGTGCACTTGTTGCTATGAGATTTTGTATTAAATCTGCTGTTATTTGTCCTTTTTTTATAACTCTGTCAAAAGCATTCTAAGACACATTTGTCTCATAATTGAATATTCCTTATATTATGATAAATTATTTAAATGAGCTGCTATCAGCGTTATGTAGAGATTCATTCACAAGAAAGACTTGATCTGAAAAAAAAAGCTGCCATAAATAATTTAATAATAGATACTAATTTATTTGAAAATAGGGAAAACATTTATTAACTTCAATGTTTATGCTTGTAATATGTAAATTCATTGTCTCCCCACCTGTATAATAATTATTACTGAATAGTAATTATTTTATTCTTCCTATTTGACTATATGTACAATATCAGTCAAAGTATTTTTAACTGTTTATCATGTATATATAATGTACATTAAAAAAAAAAATTTTAATATCGCTTGTAAATTTAGTTATTTATAATTTGTTAATTTTTTACAGGTATTTATATTTCAGAAGTGAATAAATATATGTGTATCCAGAACTGCATTTTTGTTAAATAATTATTAAAAAATAATTATTGTGCTAATCATTTATTTATAAGATTTTCATAACAAGGCATTTAAAATAATTTAATTTAAATTAAATAATATTGTAAAATACTGTTCACTGTTATTAATATATTTTTCTGTTATTAGTTTATAAATTTGATTATTGTGTGTGTGACTTTATTCTTAGTGTTTTGCTGATCTCACAAGTAAAGAGTTGAATTTGATTCCAAAAGAAGATCGCAATGATGTTATCATTCTCTTCACTGCTCATGCTTTACCTATGCAGGTATATTATATTAAAATAAATATGAAAATAAAATGTTCTTAATATAGTAGCTCTTTAATTTTTATTTTTAGAACTATATAGTTTTTTAAATTTTTTTGCCTGAAATTTAAGTCTATTTTATCATTGCATGTATTTATTGTTCAAAGTTCATGGTAACACTCAAATTCTTACCAACTCAAATAATAATTGTTATTTTGATAATCTTTCTTAGATAGAATGCATAATTGATTATAAATTAGTTTAATTGGACTAATACCATTTTGGATTAAATAAATTAAGTTTTAAACATATATATGTTCTTAACTTTGAAATATTTAATTGATTACATTTAAAATAGTAAATATAGTTTTTATTTTTAAACTAGTACTACACTTAATTATACTTAAAATAGTAAATATATTTACCATTTTAAATATAATCAATTAAAAATTTCAAATTTTTTTATTATTTATAAAAGCTATAAAACATACTGATAAAAAAATTTTTGAGGTAATTCTCTAAATCATTTACCAAGTTATTTAGTTGATATGTGATATCTGTTGTATTTAATTTTTTTACGAATTTTTCTTTTTTTTATAATTTAAGAAAACTATTCATAATTTTCCTTACATTAGCAAATTTATAATGTTTGTTTTTAGGAATGATATACTTTTACGTATATAATCTGCGTCAAATTTGTTTTAACATATTTTGGGGCATGTATGTGAAGTTTAAGTTTATAATGTTGTAGGATATTCTCCATATTGTATCTCTATTCCTACAATTCATTGGTTCGATTTCCATCCTGGGATTCAACTTCGATTTCCATTCTGTTGATGAATGAATGGTTCAGTATCCACCTTATAATTTCTGTTCTTCTATAGTTCTTGTTGAATTAGCCCTTACCTCCAAAAACTAGCTGTAGTCTGACAAACTAACCAATCCTTACTGTATTTCAGCCAGTTTTAAATAGGTTGTGAAAAAATCAATTTCAAAATGTTATGAAAAACATTTAAAAGTAATCAAAAATGTAAACACACTATAATGTTTTAAAAAATTAATAGCTTTTTGACAATTTGAATGACAAATGATAGTTTTAATTTTATGTCTCTGTCTTCTTAGGCAAAATTTGAAAGAAACACTTTAGTTACTTTCAAAAGTATTGAATTAAAAAATTTATCATTAGCCTTGTATCCAAATTGCTTATATTTTTTGTTTGTACCATTTCATGACATAATTTTTGTAATATGTGTTCTAAATATCTACAGTTCATTCAAATTAACCGTTTATAAGCTCAAAAAATGATAATAATTAATTACAGCTAAAGAAAAGGTTATTAGGTGCTCCTTTTTTTAAAAAAAAAACTTGCTTATAATGGTTATTGTAAAGTAATTAATATTTGTTATATATTTTTTCATTTAAAATTGGAAAACTTCTAATAATTACTGGATCATTTTCATGTTTTTTTACACATAGTTTCAAATCAAACTACATAATTTTGATAACTTTTTAATGCTTCTTTATTAATTTTATTTTTCAACTAAATATTTATTTTCAATATATAAAAGTTTTCCATTAAAATTGCTTTAAAAATATGAAAAGGTTACATTCTCAAATATTTATTAAACATCACAGTATAGCAGTATTCTGTGGTACATTTGCCTTTAGCCTTGAAGTATATGTACTTCCTACTGATTTTAATCTATTGATTAATTTAATATATGATATTAATATAAAATTTATTCCTAGCAGCTTAGGATACTAAATATTTTTTATTAATAATAAAATAAACTATTCAATTAAATAAAGGGAAATTATATTATTTTGTTGAATATTCACTGAAGTTTATAAAGCATATAATTCAATTTAAAATTTAATAGCAAATATTATATGTCTTAAATTATATATGAGCATCTTAATGTTTTAAAATAGTTTCTAATTTACAGGCTGTCAATAGAGGGGATCCATATCCTGCAGAAGTAGCTGCAACCGTTTTAGGAGTCATGGAAAAATTAAATTGGCAATATCCTTATCGATTAGTTTGGCAGTCAAAAGTACAAAATTTATTCTTGTCATTAATATCTAATTTTAATAATAACATTGAGAAAATATGTAGAAAATTTTTTCCCATTAAAAGAATGATTTTTTATCCATAAATTTGCATATAAAATCTTATGAGACCAGAATTTAGAACCAGAGTTTACAGAACCCAGTTTAAAATGGGCAAATTATGTTGAGGAAGAATTTGAGGTCTTAGGAATTATCAAAACTGGAGATCCTTGGCAAAGAGGAGAAAAGAATGAAACTTCTGAGAAAGACCCACAATGGGTTATTGCATCAATAAAAGAAAAAAAATTATTAAATTATATATTGATTAACTTAGAAATTAATATAGTTAAAAAAATATACTTTCATTTTAACCATTATTGTACATTTTATAAAAAGAATCCTGCAAAAGAAACTTTATTTTTATTTTTATTTTATTTTTTTTTAGTATTTGGTTATTGATAAAAATATTTCAGGAATTAAGTCTGTCTCTGTGCAGGATAAGAATCTGTTTCTCTGGTGTAGACAAGAAACTTATTTACAGATTCCATCTGCATAGTTTCTGCCCTGAAAAATAATTATTTTTAAGACAATGTTGTAGGTCTAATGAATTTTAATGTTTTGCATTTTATGAAAAATGTTATTTTAATATGAAAATATTTATTCTCTTTCCATTTTTCAACATTTCAATTATACTTATTATAATTTATTCTCATCATTACTTAATGATTATGATAATAAATTTGAGTTTAAGGACAGGAAATTTTAATTAGTATAGTTTTCCTGAACTTATATTTTATGAAGTCATTTTTACTCAAATGCTTAAAGAGAAGGTTTTATTTATTATTAATTTCAAGGACTAAATTTCCAACCTAAACAAAACCTGAGATATGTGAACCTACATAAAAAAAATGAGGAAAAAAAATCAAAAAATATTTTTATATTTATGTATTTATTGAAATTTATTTGTTGATAAGTTTATTATTTCTGTGTGTTAGAATCATAAACTGCTTATATGATATACTTATACAATTTATACATCCATATAAGTTGTTTATGATTATAATACACATATTATAATGTATATATTTATAACATGCCTTAATTTCTAAGTTGTAAACCATTTCATCACTATTACCTTATATGATAAAAATGTAATTTAATGGCTACTATACCAATTAATTTACAGTTTTTTTTTGTAGTATAACCAGTGTTAAAATTAACTATTAATACACACACACATGTATGTATATTTTGAAAGAATATACTTATATAATTTCAAATATATATATATATATATATATATATATATATATATATATATATATATATATATATATATATATATATATTAGGTTTAATTTTATTTTAAAAAAAGTAAAATTAAAGCAGTTGAACAGAAGGTTATTAAACTTGAGGTATTTTCAAAAATATTATTTATAAAATGCATAAGTTTTGATATTTTTGAAGGTTGGTCCAACAGCTTGGTTGAGTCCTCAAACTGATGATGCCATTAAGGGATATGTGGAAAAAGGCAAAAAAAGCATTGTTCTTGTTCCAATATCTTTTGTCAATGAACATATAGAGACATTACATGAATTGGACATAGAATATGGAGCAGAATTAGCTCACAAGGTTTGTTATGAATTTGTGTAGAATTTTAGAAACTTATATTCGTTTTTGATTATAATTAATAAAATTAATTTTTATTGTAATTTGTTAAACATTAAGGAATATATTTGTTGTTAGGCTTTTATATCATACTTTTGATAATAAATTATTTATTAAGAGAGCTATTTTAGTTCCTATAAGAATATAAGAAACTATAAAGAAACCAAACTTTTTTTATTAGTTCTTCGAAATAAATATATGAAATAAGTAACTGGATTATTATGCTTTGTAGGTAGTAAATTATTACGCAATATGAATTATATAACAATATGCTTACCAATATTTGTTGCAATATAAAATTTGAGAAAACTTTGCACATGTATAATACATAAGTTAAATAATTATAAATCTCTAACATCATAAACTGGAAACTCAATTGACTTTTTCTCACATTTCTAATTGTGTATTTTTGTATACAATACTAAATTAGAATTAAAAAAAACATTGTGATTTGTGAAAATAAATTGTATTAAGAAATTGAGAAACTATTTATATTTCAATTTGATAAATCCTATCTTGGACAAGAAAATGATGTTTAATAAAAGTGAAATTTTTCATAGCTCTTTTGTTTTGATTTTACAATTGTTTCTGCCATATCATGTTTTCTTATAGTGTTATAAAAACTACTAATTTGTTTTAATAATATGAATCTATGTGTAATTGAAAGTAAATAACTATGATCTCATTATAATGTGTGTGAGATATAATATATTTAAATGCAAGCAACTTTTAATAGTTTATACAAATAAGGAAAATAAATTTTTTTTATAAGTCAACAAATTAGATTTATTTGTTTGTTAAACTATCTGTTTTACTGTGTTTCTTGAAAATTGTTTCATAATCCTTAAAACTTATCAAATATTATTAATTTACATGAATAATTTATTTCTCCAAATAATTAAATGCATTGATATTTTACAATTCTTAATTGATGTAAAAAAGATTTTTTAAAGCAGAAATATAATATTTCAATTACAAAACAAAAATTGGTGAAAATCAATACCCTCATTCTGATTAAGAATTACAAATTCAAATCTATGACTATCTTTGCCCGTCACTTGTCACAGTAAAATTCATGTTTTGCATTCTTCAATTTTTTGATATGGTAAAAAATATAAATTCTATTTTTGCTCATTGCTTTTTTGATTATGAATTTTGTAGACTTTTTGATATAAAAATTACCATCATATAGTTACATTTACTTCATCACATCATATAGATACTGTCTACAAAGTCATAGTTAATGATTACAATATATTTTAGAAAATGTTATACGTAGATTCTTATCACATTTCATAAACTCATTTCAATTATGAAAATACTCACAATAAGTTGATATACAAATACAAGGAGTATCTCAATTACACAAAACTGAAAGAGATCAGTCACATATAAAATGAGAATTTCCTCTCTTTAAAATAAAGATAAATTTCATATTTTTATTAATAATTCTGTACAGGAATAGTATGTTTGGCATTTTAATTACTAACCTATTCTTAACAAATGAATGGTTCATGGAAGTTATTATTTTTTGTCAAGTTATTCAAGCCTATTTCTAGCATATTATTCTAGATGAACCTAACCTTATTTTTCATGGAAAACTTTATATCCTAAATGGATATGACATTCTGGTATGTGTCTTGCTCAGTCTCATATATAAAACATGGATATGTAATAAGTCATATACTATTTATTGATACTGTAGAGAAATTGTGAACTCAATCAAGTAAAGACTTGTTCATAAGAATAGTAATGAACAACATGACTCAGTATTTAAAGTTGTCCATGGCTTTCTGGAACAAATTAATTTCTGTCAAAACAGCTATTTTTGAATATCTTTCTTTCTTAACTATTTCTAGTTTTTCAAATCATATGCTTTTTTCACCCAATTTCATTTTAGATAAATATATTCGCTTAAAACATCTAAGCTAATTTTAAGAAATGTATTAATGATGCAATTTATTGTAATCCAGGACAATATCTATTGCATTGTAATTTAATGTAACAATAACAAATATGAGTTCATTTTATTCATAACTTATTTCTTCTATTGGTTTTCATAGTAATGTTTTAAAAAATAAGTTCTATTAGTGTTTAAAAAAAAGAAATTTCTCATACTAGATTGATTATTAATTATAATTTCAAAAATAAATATTTGCTAATTTTGGAATCTTAATAGAAAGGATTAAATTTTTTTACTGAATTTTAATTTTTTCAAAGTATTCAAACAAAAATATAAGAGAAAACATTAATAAAAAATATCGTTTTATTATTATTATTATTATTATTACACAAACAGCTTACTTGATATACTTTATGAAAATTTAAAAATATACATAATTATAATTTCAGTATTATTTATGCTTTAATTTTTGTGTCATGAAAAATGTTCGGGCTAACTTACATTGAGAATGTTGTAACCCAGATAGAATATTATTCAATTGGCTTTAAAATAATTCAGAAAATATTTGTAAAAAAATTATTTCTAAAAGAAAAATATTAATTCTTTGATATATCACTGATTTCTTATAATTTTAAAAATAAAATTATCATGAAGCATAAAACATAATTAGTGAGCTGAGCACCTTAATAATTATATTGAATAACCATAAAGACTAATACTTTACAGTTTTCTAATGTAATATACTCAGTTTTTTTTCTCTTCCTCTGAAAGATGAACTAATTTAAGGTTTTTCTTGCTTCATATGTCTTATTTACTGGAATAAGCTTACAAAAATAATAATTTATTACTTTATAAATTATTATTTTGAACTTTACTTTATTTTAAAATAAACTACATTGTATATATATAATAACTACGTTATATATATATATATATATATATATATATATATATATATATATATATATATATATATATATATATATATATATATATAAATAAAGCATATTGTAGTGCATATAAAAAATTAGAATAGGCTTAAAATTTTCAACTTTGTAGATTTTTTCAATTTAAATCTTGATATGTAATATTTTTAAATACATTATCATATAATATATTTTATACAGATAAGAATTTTTTGAATTCTCACTTGAAAAAATAACCTGTTGTTTTTAAATCTCACCTTGAATTAGCATGTTTGTAGTGCTTCGAAATCCACTTTAAACTGTAAATCCTGATCTAATTAGCCCTCATGTGCAAGAAACCTTGTACTTTTGTGACAAACAAACTAATTAAATTAAGTGATCATTATTTTTAGATGCTTATTTTAAAAAATACTTATTTGTAACTGTTAAAAATAAATAAATACTTACTTTTAATGGTAACAAAAATTACCAATCTAAAAGATATTTTAAAATACTTTACATTGGGTTTTTTCATTTTATTTTTATTTTATATTCTTCAAACATTTTTATTCGACTTTTCCTTTTAATTTAGATTGGTGTTAAAAATTTTAGAAGGGTTCCAACGCCAAATGATCATCCTTTGTTTATACAAGTGAGTATTTTGCATTTAATTTGTTGATAAAAATATTGCACTATATTGTGCATATCACTTATTAATTTTATATAATGTCACATGATATATTGAAGTATACATAAGCTAATAGCCTCTTAATATAGTTGAGGTATGGGTCTTTGTAATTGGAAGCAGAGACCAAGTACAAGACCCCATTAGTTGTCCTGTTTCTCTCAAAGATTTTATTCCACTTGAAGAATTTTAAGAAGACTTATTTTACCTGGCCTAACTGTCAGTTGTGTTCATGAAGGATTTTTGTCATGATATTGTATAAAAATCGAAACCTTCTGAGAATGTGAAGGGCATTTTATTTTCCCGACCAAGCATGACCAAAAATGTAATCAATCAAATGTAATGTCAAAAATATCAGCCTTGCTTTTACAATAACATAATGGGTGTCTTTTAAAATTTGTCATTCTATGTTAATACATCAATTAGGAGTTTAATCTAAATATGCATAACATAATTTTTATATTTTAATTTTGCTGCTAGATTAATACCATGTGATCTTTATTTCACTTGCTCTTATTGCTTTTCACATTATAAAGATTAAGTGAAACTGGAAACTTATTTAAATGTATTCTGTCTATTTTTAAGCACTAGTAGCCAAATCCCAAAGGTAATAAAATAATTTCATTCCTAAAATATCTAAAATCATGAAGTTTAATTCTTAAATATTAAAAATCAGACTTGAAAGAAAAAAAATTCCCAGCATTCATACATGAGATTAATAGTATTAAAACAAAAAAAGAAGACAGAATATTTTACTCAAAAAGTTGTTCTAGACAAAGTAATCATTCTTCCTTAGAAAATTTTAGATATAAAAAATAATTATCTATAACTGGTCTTGACATACAATATGGAAGACTCAAAATAATTTGTGTAAAAAAAGCTTAAGAAAACAACTTTATGCAATACATTTTAGTTTCAATATCAATTAGTCATTCTTTCTCAAGAGAACTTGATAAATTGAATTTTCTCTTAAAAAACAGAATATTTTATGAAAATACAGGGAAATTTCTAAAGATTTGAGAGCATTGATAATATTAGATCGGTTTATTAATTTCTCGTGAATATTGAATATTTTCTGGGTGGATTTATGTCGATTTTTTGCTCATATGTATTCTCAAAAATATGGCATGCATGTAATATCGGCAAAGTATACTGTATAGTAAAAAATGAAAAATAATAAATTTTACTCTATAAGAATGACAACAGAGAATTAATTGAGTGGTAAGATGTTGGAAACCGTTGTTATATTGAGATTTCTAGGTTTCATTATTTCTTTTGTTTAGTTTTCATAATATATGTATTTAAAGAACTTAAAAAACATAATTAAATTATTATCATGTACTTCACTTATAGCAAGATGTATGCGATTTTTCACTTAATTTATTTAATTTACATTTTATAACAAAATTCTAATTAGAAAATTTTTAATTAGTTTCTTTTTTAAATGATTTTGATTATATTTTCTACAATCTAAATATATATTTTTTATTATTATTTTAAATTTCAGAAAAATTAAAGGATACTTTTAAAATTGTATAGCATTTTAATGATGAAAAAAGAACTAAAATTTTAGAATTTACAAACTATTCAGTATTTTCACTTTAATCTGCATTCTTTATCTTTGGTTTGGTATCATTGTTATTTAATTAAAATTGTAAGATTAATGTGTACTTATTTTTTAAAATGAGTTGTTAACTAAGATATAAGAATGGGTGTACATGCTGCTATTTCCTTCTAACATTAATATTTGTATAGTAGTAATTATTGATCATAAATCGTTGATCGCAATCATTGGTCAAAATCATCATTGATTTATCATCTTACAAACAACTAATATTTTCCATCAGTTAACATTTATACTATTTAATAATTTCATAACTAAAAGCATTTTGAAGAATTCAGTGTCATTTGAATAGTTATTAACTGAACTGAACGTAACATTGTTTCATTTACATTGTTAAAATTTTTTATGAATCACAATTTCTCTCTGAAAGCTCAATATACTTTTCCTACTGATAATACAATTCGCAAAATTTGGCAGGTTTACCCCGCTAGAAAATTCATATTAGATCTATTAAAAATATTATTTTTTCAATTAATGAATTGTGACATAACAAAATTTAACCGTATCATATTTTAGTTTTAAACCTCCTTTAAATGTTGATAATTATTTTGCATTTCTGATAACAAAAAACATATGATGTTATTAAATTTTTTGGAATGACTTTATAATTTAGTTTAATTAAAAGAAATTCAACTTTATCAGATTCAATATTTTATATATATATATTAATATCATTAAATAAAAATGGAAAGTTACATAAATTTGATTTAACCTTGAAATAAATATGAAAATCTACACGTTATGATGAGATGTCACTTAATTTTTATGATACATGTGGCTTCTTGACCAAGAAATTATTATGTTGTACATCATAGCTTCTAATGTTCGTGCACATAATTTATTTCAGGCACTTGCTGACTTGGTGAAAGCACATTTAGAGAAAGGTGAAGTGTGCAATCCTCAACTCCTCTTAAGGTGTCCGCTGTGCACAAAAAAGACCTGCCACACGACAAAACAATGGCTTTCTGATCTAAGAATATAAGAAAGCAAAATGAATATCTGACAATATTGACTTTTTCTCAGGAAACTCAATCATTCCTTATTTATATGGATAAATCATTAGACTGTAATCAATATGTTATACAAATTTTATATTTGTTAGAAATTTTTCAAGAATCATTTTAAATAAAATGTTTTTATACTAATAAAATGTATCTTTATTTACAGTATATTTTAATTTAATCTCACTCATCCATATATATTTGTATAACAAAATGATAAATGATCGTATACATTAATTTTAAAAAATTCAGATTTTTTAAATAATGTTTTTCTTATAATAATGGCATAAACCTTATAATAGATTAAATGAGTACCACTGTCTAAGGTACTTATGGCTAATATTGAAGAGCAGAGAGCCTCATAACCAAAGGTCCTTGTGTGGGATGCTTTGTGTATTATCTTCCATTAGGATTTTTGTTAAAAATGACCTACATTCAGGTTTTCCAATGGATTTTTTATTCCAATGGCGGGCACACTTGGGTAACTAACCCTACCACAACAAGGCCGGAAACTGCTACTCATTTGTGGTTACCCAGCGAGCACCTGTGAATCAAGTCACAGAGGCGAGTAGAGTTATCAACGCCATACCACCACAAACCCGTTTATAGGGTGGACCTCATTCATACAACATCACAGAAGAAAGGACAGAGAGATCAGAAAAGGAAAGAAACATCCATGCCCGAACCGGGATTCGAACCCCTGGAGTCAGGAACGCTTACCACTCAGCTATCGGTTGACTGTTTTGCAATGGAAAGAACATGGAAAACTCCAAAGCACCCACCACAACAAAAGTGCATGCAAGAAGTAAACACTCATCTCCTTTTCATCAGTGGAGGAAATAGGATCAGTCGTCTTCCACCCTGAAGAATGCCATCCTATGATTACTCGAATAAAAACCCATAGTTCTTATGATGTACACAACATTTAGCTTTTATACATTTTATTGTGGAGAATTAAAGTACGGTTTTAACACAATAGTATGATTTAAAGCTTTGTAATACTTTCATTTATGCATATATATATATATATATATATATATATATATATATATATATATATATATATACTTTAAAAGAAATAACCTTTTCTTTTAAGTCTAACTATGATCTTAGCAAACATTTGTGGTAATCATACCTCAAAATTTGTTTACAAATGGGGTTAGTTAAATGTTTTCCTTAGTTAGGGTTGTCCACTTTCTATTTTTATAGACAACTGAATTCATGGTCCATTCTAAGAATTCACTACCATTTGTTTAATTAAAATAGTGATAAAGTGTGCAATGTAGAATCCAGCTAGATCCTTGAGAAATCTCATATCAAATGAGTACAAACATCACATATTAAATGTTCTCAAATTTTTGTCATGCAAGGCAAACTTCTAATTCCTTAAATTCCAATGTAACCTCTTATTTGTTCATCAACAGAATATTTCTTTCATTGTTCTACAAAGATTTGAATAATATATTATTTTTGCTGAATGGTATTCACAGTAATAAAAAAGAGGGGTTATCTAACCATTTGCTCTTCGCCATTGCGATTAAATCCATTAAAGATACTTTTATCCGTACAAAATCTTTTATTACTAAAACAACAAATATCACTATTTTTAATGTTATTTTTCCCGTTTACATGAGTCCATAAAATTCCACAACTTTGTTCTCATTCTGAATATATCATGTCAATAATTTTTGCTGAATTGTATCAGAGTACAAATTTGTTTCAAATTAGCAGACAAAAACTTTTTTTTTAATCTTATAATCGATTGCTTTCATGAAATTAGTGTCTTCATAATGCTTAGAGGGACTTCATTCAACAAGCAATATACACATTAAAATTGTTTCGCGTTTCAGACTGTTTTATTTATCTAGCAATGATAAATCTTTACAGCTATAAGATTGTAAACATTTGACATCATATAGTGGATTGTCTTACAGTCGAAGTCTGTAGCAAGCCGTTTTAATGTGCTCTACGTATTGCTGCGGATTTTAAAGATATTATTGCATATAGAATAAAAACTCTGATATTGATTTTTCACATTAATTCGAAATTATTCTTTTAAAAGATGAAAATTTTCAAATTATTCATGGGGTTTTAGTTGATGTACTTTAAAATTTGGTGGAGAATACATCGTCTATATAATTACTAAATTGAATAAATCATTTTCGAGAGAGATTGTGCTGTATTTGAAAAATATATAAATAGTTTGCAAATTAGAAAGATAATAAAAAAGATAATTTATATTAATGAGATAATTAATTTTTTATATTATATGTATTGGTTAAAGTAAAAGTTAAATAAAAATCAAACCAATAAATAGTATAATTTTAGCATAATAAGTGAAAGAATAACTTGAATTATACTCAAAATAGAAAATATTTTTAATTATAAAAACGTTTCGTATAAGAACAAGAGGAAGTCATATAGTAGACGCTCGTTTTTACAAACTCGTAGAGATCGTGGAGACAGGTAAAAAATTCGTAAAAAAGATAAACAATGTATTAAATTATTAAGATCTGATTCTTTTTTACTAAACTTCTTTTTCTTCATAAATAAAGTACTATTAGAAAAAAAAATACTTCGAATGCTGTATAAGAAACACACGTAAAATAAGAATCATACTTAAAAACAATACTTTCATTTTACTGATGGAAATCAGGTAAAGTAATCATTTACCTTATTCTATTTATTAACGACATTTTCCATTTTTTTTATTTTCAAGGTAAAAAATATTTTGCTGTTTTTACATTCAAAAAAGTAATTTATTCATAAAACAGAAGTCAGTTGTAATTCTAAAAAGTGTAAGCAAAAACAGTATACAGTGGTTTCTTTAATAAAGCCTGCCAACTTAATGATGCCTGCTAACTCATCCTAGATATTAATACTAGATAATAATCCAAAGATATCAGTTGATGGCTGAATTGTCAGCATTCCTAACTCCTAGGTTGTTAAGAAAAAGGAACATCCATGCTCGAACTGGGTTCGAATCCCAATTCGAGTATGGACGCTCCTTTCTCGGTGTGTAATCTTTTCTTCTGAAATGATGAATTAATGTGGCCCACACCTGTTAAACAGGTTCATGATGGAGTGATGTGGATAATGCTAATCGCCTTGTTTCACAGGTGCCAACCTGGTATTGATAAAATGCATAGCAGTTTCTGGCTTTGTTGTGGTGATAAGTTATTCCCCCAGTGCCCGCCGTTAGAAAAAAAATAATCCCAAGATTTAAATGTTCTAACCATAGTACAAGATTATATTATTGAAGTAAACGAATTTTTATATAACAGAAAGATAATGCTTTTGAAATATCTAGATTTGTTGATATACATAATTTATTGCGTACATTTTTATGTTTCCGAAACTGGAAACAAATTGTCGTTCAGAACAATAACTAGCACTGAAAGAATTATTTCTGTTAAATATCTCCACAAATGTAAATATGCATACAGTAATTCCTTTTCTTTATAAAGACTGAAAATATCATAATTCAAATGTGAAATGTAGCGTAAATATAATAAAAAAGGCCACTACTTGTTACGAATTGCTTTTCATTTCAAAAAATTATCATAAGTTTAGATTTATTCTTACAGTGTTAAATAATGTAAATTTCGATAGGATATATACATTACGAAGTAGAGAGCGAACTATGTGAATATATTCATAAATCACAGTATTTTTTGATTAGTCTATAAATTTGCAAGAGGCGGAAAAAATTTGATTCAGTTTTATAAGTTAATCTTTTTTATTTAAAAAAATCGGTTTTTAAAATGATAATAGAGTCGTGGAAATTAAAATTCGAATCTGGGAGGAATAGGAAAAAGGCAAGACAGTTCGAATTCATTTGAATAAAGGTGCAATGAATTAAGCACATACGCATGTGTGTGAACATTTAAAAATGTACATATATATTTTTTATTTTATCTCTTCGTTTTTTGGCTCCCTTAGGCATAATTTCGCCAAATTAGTATCTGAAACAACATTTTTTCCAATTTGCATCAACGCCCATGCAATTCGTGAGTGCAACTTCCACCTTAGAAGTGGATGTTTGTACTGGTTTGGAGTCCCCTTTAATCTATGGGCCATGGTCCTTGTGTGAAAAATAATGGCTGTACAGGACCAGCAAAAAAAAAATCTAACCAATCTATAATATCTACCCATAATTACAATGTCTGGGCTGTGAAAACAGCTACTGAAATGGAAGTTGCTTAAATTCGATTCAATAGCAATGCCTAGAAATATTAATCTATAGTCATAAAAGCCAAGGTAAATCATGGAGGAAATAAATATATTGAAGATATGAGAAGCTCATTCAACCACTGATATCTCCTAAATATATTATACGAGGGTTACTCTGAAAATATTGAGATACGCGCAGACGAGAATTTACAAAATAAAAATAACGGTTTAATTTTAAAGTACAAAGTATTTTAACGCAGAAGATGATTTTTTACTGACTTACTTCAACTAGCGTGGAATAAATTTTAAACAGAAGAGAAAATGGAGATGACGCGAGAACATTTTCGCGCTATGAATTTCTACTATTTCAAAGCAGGATTAAATCAAGAAGAATGCGTTCAACAGTTGCTATTAGCATTTGGTGATGAATCTCCAGCTCGTGCTACTGTATTCAGATGGTTTAGAGAATTTAGAAGAGGTCGCAATTTTCTTCAGGATGAAGACCACACAGGAAGACCGCCGTCGGCAGTAATCCCGGATAATGTTTCTGCCATACGAAAAATGTTAATGGATGATAATCACTGTACCTATCAAATGATACAGAAGGAACTTATTATTGGATCCGCAGCCATACACAAAATCGTTCATGAAGAATTACTTATGAAAAAAGTAGTTTGCCGTTGGGCTCCCCATAATCTAACTGAGCATCAAAAAGAGGAGCGTGTCAGAATCAGTAAAGAAACTCTTAATATGCTGAATGATGGTGGCCACCACATCATTTCTAAAATTGTAACAGATGGTGAAATGTACATTCCGTTTTTTGACGTTTCAACACGTCAAGAAAGCAAAGTATGGGTCTTTGAAGATGATCCCACGCCGACAATGGTGAAAAAACAACGCGCACTGAAAAAAGTGATGTATGCCGTTTACTTCAGAAGTACGGGATGGGTCAAAGCCATCAAGCTGGAAGGACAGAAGACAGTAACAGCAAACTGGTATACCACTAAATGTCTTCCAGAAATTCTGCAAGAACTGAATGTTAGGGGACTAATGCTTCACCATGACAATGCATCTTCACATACAGCGGGATTAACAGTTGAGTTTCTTAAGCAAAAACAAATTAAAGTGATCGAACATCCGCCGTATTCACCTGATCTAGCTATGTGCGACTTTTGGTTATTCTTTAATCTAACAAAGAACTTACGTGGACGTCGTTTTCATTCAGAAGTAGAGATTGATGTGGCTATAAATGCATTTTTTCATCTATTCGAAGAAATGAATGGCTTGAAGCATTTAATCTGTGGAAAATTCGTCTACAAAAGTGCATTGATGCTGGAGGAGACTACTTTGAACTAAACACTGGGGGTTTCGCATTAGGCTGACCACTTAATCGGGACATATACTTCCCACCCCAGGGCATTATGGTGAAGGAAATAGAGATGGGCACTCTGTAGGCATTGTGCCACATGGGCTGTCATGCCACAGAGTTTAGTGTAGTTCTATAATATTGTGTTCTGTTCTTAGTAGTCCTTGCATTCAAAAAATGGCACTGAAGCAACAAACAAATCAAACCTATTTAATTGTTCACACATCAGGAGAAATGAGAATGATAATATGTAAAAAGATTAAGATTGATAACTTCATATTTACTTACTCAATTTAATAGAATATCATCCTTCGTTTTCCTTTATAGTTTCAGTTCGTCATAATCATGCAAAATTGCAATCGGTAGTTTTCTTGTAAATAATCTCAAAATATTTTGAAATTGTTTGAATGATAGTGCCAGAAAATAGGTCTCCCAGGAGGTTTGGCATAACCAGGTCCTCCTTGTTGATGACTACTCGCTTCCATCACGTATTGTGCATTGTTATTTCCTAGCATTCATCATGGACATTCGATTTGACTATGCATTCTGAAGATTCACGTCTATGGTATGACAATAAATGAAATAGAGAAAATATGAAAAAAATATGTTGTTGTTGTTAATTATGACACCTGGACAAGCCAAGTTCACTATGCCGTTAGCTATGCGAATTTAAGTGAATCGGGTAGCGTCTTTCGTTTAACCAGAACACCATGAAGGTGAAAGTATGACTTTGCCTTAAACTCCTTCGGTAGATGGCACCACCAAAGGATCCACTGAAAAATATTATAATACTTCTAAAACATATCTTAGACTAAAAGTGATGCAATTATTTTTGTATTTTAGTTCCTGTAAGAATATTTGTAACGTTCTTGATTTGTTTTGCAAAGTTCTGATTATACGATTTAGAAGTTTGAGAAAGGGCTGTCAGCTGTGGTTTGGCCTCACCAGTTAAGAAATAACGAGGTGGAGAGATCTGATGATGGAACATTGTGTTCCAAGAATTTATTATTATAAGAGCAATTAGAAAGATTCTCATGATTTGCTAAGTTTATTGATATTTTGCCTCTAACTCGAATTCAATCCAATCAATGCACAAATTAGTGCAGTCCAACTTGTGTAGGTACGAAGCACATTTTCGGTTGAAGACATTTTTCGCAAAGCATTAGACTTATGATTTAAAATTAAGAACATCCTTAGTATATATCATCATACTCATTAAATCATTATTAATAAGAGATTATAGAAAATTTTACATTCAATTTTTTAAAAAACATACCCAGATTTTAAGAAATTTCGTGCTTATATCTACGAGCGCAGTAACTTAGAGGCCTAAACAATCTTTCGCATTGTTGATTTGTTAATATGATATAATTTTGGACACCGATGCCGTATAATTAAAGATACCAAATTTTGAGTTTGGTGATTTTTTAGCGGATTTTCTGATGTACCTGTTTTTTATTACGCCATAGACCTAAAAGAATAGTGCTGAAAATTCTACTTTGGAAATCCTAGTATTTATGTCATTGCGCACGTCACAATACGTCATCTTGGCAACATTTCTTCATCACCAAACTATCCAGAATTTGGCATACAGGATTATACGGCATCTGTGCCTATATTTGTTGTAGGCAAAATAACTAAATATATTTAACATTAAATTAATGATATAACCAATGTATTCAATATTCAGTTATAATAGACGGCACTATAAAACACTGCATGGCGGCACAATTGTCAAGAAAGCCACTGTGATAACTATGGCCCCTTTAAGAAATGGCTTACCGCTTACAAATACACCCATACTAGACATAGCTTCTAAGTGTTTAGATATGACAAATATTGATTCCTGCAATGGTTCGCCACAAAATACTGAACTATAATCCGTGCATTTGATTTGTATATGCAATCTCAAATAATCTGCATAATAGGATATTGAATACAAGATTACTTTCAGTGAAAATCACATTGGACAGTTGTTATATATATTACACTTCACAAGAAAGCAGATCATGAAGTGATTATTGTTTTTCAATCACCAACTTCTTAACCTTTGAAATTTTTGGCGATAAAAGAATATAAAGTTAAGTCTCAGTAACTGTTTGAATCTCAGGTAAATTTCCTTTATATGCCTCTTCATTAGATTAAAGTATATTAAAATATGAATACTTATTAAATACGAATTTTTGAAATAATGTTATATTAACTTTTATAAATTTTATTTTAGAAATTATATATGTCCATTAAAATTTTCTATTTTAATTATGTAATAAGTTTTATTATTATTCAAATATTAAAGCACAGATGCCGTGTAATCCAGGATGCTAAATTCTGAGTTTTTTTGGCGTTGAAGAAATTACCATGATGACATATTGTGACATGCGCAATGAATTAAATACTAGAGTTACCAAAATATAGAACTTTCTTTATAATTTTTATAGGTCTCCATATACCTATGACGCAATTTAAACCAGGTTGACACATACATATGAAAATTCGCCAAAAATATTATCAAGCTCTTAATGTGGCATCCTAAATTATTCAGGACCTTTGCCAAATTTTAAAATCATTCTATAGAAAGTTTATTCCACAGATGCATTTTATATGTTGTAATTAATGTTATTATTTTACAAACAAAAAGACACTAAAATTTAAGGTGTTGGTGGCATTTATTCAAATGAAAAGATGTCTGTATACAATATAAAGTATATATGATGATATATTTAGATATGAAATCGAAGAAACGATAGTGAAAATCATGTTTTGCCATCTGACACGTGCTCTAATGAATGTTCTGGATCATGCATTTTCAAAATAAAGTTGGATTTCTTAGCTGAAGTCTTTTTTTTCCATCAACATCCTTGCTTGGAACAAACTGTGGCTGCTGCTTGAGGTAGAAGATCGTGTTTAACTCCATACATTTCATTTCAGCAAATCATAGATATGACCACAAATGTAGATGCTTGTAGCGGCTTAGGATTCATTTTAGTTTCCAGTTCCAACAGGATATTTTACGACAAATATGTGATCTTAGTGAGTCAAATCATGAAGTATGATAGAAGATTTCATGTATTATATTAGTATCTTGTGTGTGTGCTGCAATATAATAGTATTTGACATCTGTTGGAAAGATGAATGCTTGAGCAATGGTGACAAGATAACTTATCCTTACTGTAGTCATAGATGGTAAATATATTTTATTGGCGGATGTTGATTTATATGCCGACCAGGCCCATGAGCACCAATAAGATGTAAGCAATTTTCCATTGTCTTAACGTAGAATGATTGACTGCTACTATTTCGCATCCCAGTAAACTGGGGAAAGTCTATCAATATATGTTGTTGCTGTCCCAGATGGTCCAATTCCAATACTAGACCAAATCTACAAGTCCATAAATAGCCAGGAAATCCAAAAACATAAGGGGCTTCCAAGTCAAAAGCCTCTTCCAAGTCAAAATTCAAGCAACTCAAGATATGCTCAGGCAATGCCTATTCAGCTTGACATTATGTGCCCAGATTAAAAGTCTTTTCAACCTGCACATATTTGAGGCCCTTTAGGTGATCACTGGCGAAGCGTGAAACAAAAGTCTGTTGGCCTCTAGTTCCCTCAAAAAGCAAGGCAGCAAGGCGTTTTCTTGGATAGCAGTTATGAGTAGGTGAAACCCTCCAGACATCCACAAGCGTTTTTTTTCTTCTTCTCAGTAAAAACCTCATTAATGGTGGATGGCAAATCAGGTCATAATAAAGGGAAAGAGTTCCAGCTTCTGTAGACAGCAGAGACCTGGAGCACCATAGACAAGCTAATGGCAGAGGTCTGATTTTTCTCCGAGGAACGCCTGTTAGCTTTAGCTGGACATGATGGAATGTCCTTCATGGTTTGGGTGACCCTGCCAGGAGCTATGTTCCCTCCATAATCAAAATATGCGACAATAAAGTCGCCACAATCAGTTTGCAAAGATGTTAGCAGCAACAACAACATTTCCTGAAGAAACGTCTAATTCTATTCCTCAAATTTTGACGGCGGATGTTCCGATTTCGAAAAGGGGTTGAAACCGGAAAATCCACCTCAGATTCTGCCGAAAGGTTTTCATCTAAGGGGGAATAACAGGGGATGGTAGGACTTCGGGGTCTGGTGTGTACGTGCGTGAAAGGGAGATCTCGCCATCTGAGGATGAGTTTTCCCCTTGGGTCTGATACTCACCCCTTCCATGCACGTAATCCAAGCGCAAATTCTCCCAGGGGTCATTACTTATCTCACAGCTCCCCCTAAATCGGATTCTGCATCAAAATATTCAGAATCACTGTCGCTCAAACTTTCCTCACTAGATTCTATGTCTCTACCATCCTCAAGGGGCTGTATATCAAATAAGAAGATATTAAAATAATCGGACAGAGTCCGTAACGCTAAACTAACAAAGTTACCCATGGTAACAAGATAATTAATTCGAATGAATTAGACGTTATAAATCACACTCAAATAGAGCACAAAAATTCGCAGTTTCACACACAAAGGTTTAACTGGAAATGAAGAAAAATGTATTCTTGTAAATAAGTTTCAATTGTTACATTTTCGATATTGTTATGTGGCATTGTTGCAATTACAACTATGCTATTAATAACAAATCTACCTGATTCGTAACAATGTATTTGAAACTACAACAATGGCTTGTTATAACTTACATAATAATGTCTTTGAAACAGTATCCGTGTGTAATGCAGAAATTTTAAGCCTAATATAGCAGAAATACTAATTCCAAGAAACTCATTTCATAGTTTTGTATTAAATGTAAAGAGAGGATATTTGTCCAACCATAAGGATTTTATTAATGAAATCTTCGCAATGAAACGTTATTGTTCAAAAATATAATAAACCCTATGAAACATTTTAAAATTTTCTCAAGAAAATTCTCACTGAAAATTACAAAAAATTTAATTATTCACTAACCCAGAATTTTTCTGATAACTAACAGTTTCATATGAATTTTTTTAATTAAACATTGATTAATTCTGAAGCATGAAATAAGGGAATTTCAGTAATTTGAGCTGTTTTTTTTAAGACTTGAGTCTATATATATATATATATATATATATATATATATATATATATATATATATATATATATATATATATATATATATATATATATATATATATATATATATATATATATATATATATATATATATATATATATATATATATATATATATATATATATATATATATATATATATATATATATATATATATATATATATATATATATATATATATATATATATATATATATATATATATATATATATATATATATATATATATATATATATATATATATATATATATATATATATATATATATATATATATATACAGGGTGATCTTTTTAAAGTGACAGTGTTTGGAGCGCCCTGTAGCGCGATCTAATAGCCGGAATGGCACCAAACTTGGTATTCAGACTAATCAAGACATGGGGAAAATGATTCCATGAAAAAGATTTTAGTTTCAAAAATCGTTACTAGGTCATTTTGTGGCGCTTTACAATGTATAAAATGTGAGAAAAGAGAAATACTGACACATACAATCGTACAATTAAATTATTAATGTTCATTTATTAGATTAACGTCCCCGGTGAAGAATTAGACCACATTCCATGTGAGCTCTGTTCTCAGAAATAACACCGTGCATTCTGCGTACAGCGTTCCCCACAGCCGAACGTAACATGTCACGAGGAATATTCCGCACTGTCTTGTCCTTTAGAATAGACAAATTTGATACTCCACCAACATAAACACACGTTCCGGTAACGTGAGAGGCATGGCCACTGGAGCTCGTTTACTTACTTACTTATTTGTCGGATCTGTCTACTGCTTGCTTTCATAGCCCCTATTACTGGCACTGTTTGCATTTTGCTTTGACATCAATATTTGCATTTTGCTTTGATACCTGTCTTTTATGCTAATTACCATTATTGTAAGCTACAGCAGCGCCACAAATTGCCCTAGCGGTAACTTTTGAACTAAAAATTCTTTTTTTACGAAATTTTTTCCCCATGTCTTGATTAGTCTAAATACCAAGTTTAGTGTCATTTCGGCTATTAGATCGCGCTACAGGTTACTCCAAACACTGTCACTTTAAAAAAGATCACCCTGTATATATATATATATATATATATATATATATATATATATATATATATATATATATATATATATATAATATATATATATAATATATATATATACACAAATTTAGCTTCCGATGTAAAAGTAGATTGAAATATTAGTGTGTAAATTTAATATGCATTTTCAAAATCAAATTAAATTGCTTATATTTGCATTATTTTTGTGCTCTTAACAGGTGGCAACATGTGCATTTGTGAAAAAATTCTCAGAAAAAGGTATTTCCTAAAAATGCGGAATATATATATATATATATATATATATATATACAGAGAGAGAGAGAGAGTGTTGTTGTGTCTTTTGCCAGCAAGGCTGGCAATATGAGTGTGCTGCTCCACTTTTCTCTTTTCTAATTGAACCATATATTGGTAGATACATACCACATCATTTTTTTAAACAAGTTTCCATTTTGAAACAATAATTTTTGTATTTGACAAATTACTGAGAATTGTCAGGTTTATATCGAACATCGGAAAATAAACCGTAAAACAGTAACTCGAGATGTGAAAGATTACTATTTTACAATAAATTTTAGAGAAGTTTCGATAGTATGCTGAAATCATTTTGAAAATTATTTTCTTCGTGTTGAAAAACAGTACAAAAGGCATCGGAAGAAAGTACTTCTGAAATGGTATGACTAAAATATAAATAACCAAACAATAGATACTGAGAATATTTTAAGTGGATCCAAATCCTTCCGAATATCCTTAAAATAATTTAACATTCTCTTGCTGAAATTTTTATCAATTATTACAAATTTATATATCATTTTTCCTATGGTGTGATATACAGTAATTTTATAATTAACGTAAAAATACATAATTGCTTCACACTTGGGCTATTTAGAATAAAATTATTCACGTAACTACAATTAAGCGCATATTTGCAATAGACATTTTTGGTTGATATACATATATTCTCAGACAATTATTTAATTTATATATGCTTTTTTTAAATAGTGTTCATATATAACCATAATTAATTTACAAATTTCTGCCTCGGTTATGGAAAATATTCATTTCACTCTTTAAAGTTGGAGCGGAAATATTCACGTTATTTTAAATTAGTAAATATTCTTGGTAAATTACCAACACTGCATTCAATTTCCACAGAACATAAATTCAGTATCTCATATTTTAAGTATTACACAACCATAGTTTTTATTTCCGACTAGCCAAGTTCCAAATAGTTCCGTTATTCAAGCCATGTAAAAAAAAAAAAAATGCTACAAATATGCATTTTATAATTGCACCAAATAACAAGTTTTAATTTCCTGACGCCTCTTATTTTGTCGCTTGAAATTTCACTTTCATTTTGCAGCAGAGAGCAAACGATTATCAACTATCAGGCAGAACAATTAGCTCTTTTAGAATTTTAAATCCGTCGTAAAATTTTGATTACAGCTGTGTTGAAATGCTTATTTACTTTTTGAAATTTTATGAGCTCCTACTGTCGTTATCTACCAGGGGATTTCCCTGTAAATAACATCCTTTCACGTACTTCCAAGAACAGAAACTCTATATTTAAAAGGTTTTCTTATCGCGCGCGCATTTCCAGAGTTGTGTGCATTTTATGTCAAGCGACAGTTACAGGGAGTGATATATTCAGCTAAAAATAATCGATCTTCAGGAACAACAACTATGCTACTGATCATCATAGGTGTGTATAGAATTTCCTTTTAAGATAAGTAATATTATACTTTATAAAAAGGATTATCCGCTAAAATGTTCATTTTTATTTTTTTTATGCTATAACAACAGATTTGTTTTCTTTCCAGTTAAAATTGAACTGATCTGGAAAAAAAGATATGTTTTTCAAGTTAAGATTTTTTTAGTTCATATATTAATATTAAATGATAATTTTAAATATTAGCTATATAAATACTAAATAATATTAATGTAAATACTATATAATACTGAAAAATATATTTATTCTAAAAAGTAATTGATAAATAAATTTTAATAAACATGTTTAAGATTTGAAATGATTTTTTTCTGTTATTTTTTTTCCGATTCGACAACAATTGTAATTTTATCACTACATAAAAATATGTCTCTACCTTTAAAATTCATTGTTATGTCTTTTCTAAGAAAAAAACTTTTTTATAATTTAATTTTTTTAACTCGAATCGATAACTGCATAAACATTTAAGAACATTTATCTGCAATAATATGCTTGGACTTGACCTATTAAATAAAGAAATATTACAAATGGTGTTTATAAAAAAGTGCTAATAATCAAATTTTATACATACTCAATAATTTGCTTATCTCTGATAAAAGTGCATACGGAAGTTAAGAGAACCTGATAATATATATATATATATATATATATATATATATATATATATATATATATATATATATATATATATATATATATATATATATATATATATATATATATATATATATATATATATATATATATATATATATATATATATATATATATATATATATATATATATATATATATATATATATATATATATATATATATATATATATATATATATATATATATATATATATATATATATATATATATATATATATATATATATATATATATATATATATATATATATATATATGTATAATTATATATATATTATATATATATATACATACATATATATATATATATATATATATATATATATATATATATATATATATATATATATATATGTATAATTATATATATATTATATATATATATACATATATATATATATATATATATATATATATATATATATATATATATATATATATAAATATATGTATATATATAAGGTATTCTGAGGTGCAGCAAATATCCACATTATTGTGAGAATCGAATTCACGGATCTTTACGCGAACTGTTTGAGCGTGTGTGAGCATCCGAACTAAGTTTCGACCAGTTTATACTACATTCCGAGAAGAGGTTCATGGGCGTAATTTAAAAATAAGAATAAAAAAGTAAATAAATCGACCAGAGTTGGTCTCATTTTGAAGCTGCTGGGTGGGATATTTCTTAATTTAGAATTACAGATTAATCAGAAAACATTTCGATGCTTAGCTTGCTACTTTCAGAAGTTTCATTTCACTTGGAGGACAATGCGCCCACGATATATTTAACGTACCTTTAGACGAATTGTTTGAGTGAAAACCACAGTACTAGTCAATTGGCTACCATTTGGCAGGAGTTGTATATAAATCAGGAAGGGGGCATTGAGGAGACCGCGATCGACCGAGGGATAGTCAAAACATCTTAATGTGATCACCGATGTTAATTTTTCTTGTTCGTATACTTAAATATATATTTATTTGACACCTGATCGTCACTGAAGACAATAGGGAGGCAAATAAATAATTAAAAATATATAGTAGCTCGTGACCCAGTAAAATCTTGATATAGAGCATGGGTTCCCTAACTTTTTTTTCTCATGGACCACTTTCAAATTTTTACTATTTTCGGTAGACCCCCTGCTGCGAACAAAAAGGACCTAGATACTAACAAAAACTTCTTAAACAAAAAAGTACTGTTGAATTTTCTCTGGCTTTTTTTATTTTATTTATTTATTGATTTTTTTATAGAAGTTTAGAATAATCTCTAGTATTTATAATTTTTACTACATAACTACCTACAACACTCAAAGTAGTAAAACAAATATAATATGATTGATAAATTACAATATACAATAAAAATATGTATAACAAATAGATACTTATATTTTCCGGCTCTGCAAACATTGACATTGATTCACTCACAGTCACACTTTATGTTTAAAATCCTGGAAACAAATGAGTAACGTTTTGTTCTTGGAGTGGCATTTCATCCCTTTGCAGGTCTAAACAAGCATCCCGGACGAGCGGGCGCACGGGCGGCACTTTGCAAGTCTCGACATGTGGTGTACACTCTTGTACTATTATCTGTTGTTCTATTCAATTCTGTGTTTGAACTGAGTTTCGAATATTTTTGAGTACCTACCTAGTGAATGATACTACCTGCGTACGTTGATAGGTAAATCCAAGCCAAAACTTTTGTTCTTTATTCTGAAAAGCAGAAAAATTTTCGTGGACCCCCACTTACAACTTGTGAACCCCTGTTTTCTTTTCACGTCTACGTGGACCCCCGTGTGGTCTCCTATAGACCCCCGGGGGTCCACCTGAACCACTTTGGGAACCTATGATATAGAGGGATAGACGATATAGATATAGAAGTTATATCCCTTGATATAAAGGGATACTTGCTTAGTTGATTTGTCGCTCTACAGTTACTTTTTATACACGAGGGCTAATTCTTTTTTGAAACTGCACAATCTGACAAATATTGGCACAGATGTCATATAATACAGCATGCCATAAATTCTGAATTTTTTTGACGACGAAGAAATGTTGCAAATATGACGTATTGTGGCGTCTCACGATGAAGTAAATACTAAAGTTGGAAAATAGAATTTTCTATATAATTCTTAAAGGTTTCCACTTCTAAGACAATAAGAAACCAGGTTGCCAGATAAACAAGAAAATCCGCCAAAAAAATCTCCAAACTCAGAATTTGGCATGCTGGATTATACGGCATTTGTGCCCTAATATATGAGAAGATGAAAAAATAATTTGTTTCAAAAATTATGGAATTAAAAATTTATACTTTTATAATAAATGACTTTCAAGAGAGCATTTTCTGATAGTCATTACATCTGGCGGAATATTAATTAGAAAATTAGAAAGAATTCATCCGTAATACAAATCTTTCGTTTTAAAGTTCAATAATCAATGAATTTTATCCTGTAAATTCATTCTTAAATAAATCTCTAAAATTTCCAATTCATTTAAATGATTTTTAATCTATCTACACAAAAATCATAAGAAATTAAACATTACGAATAAATATAGATTTGATTTGCATTAACATATACACTGCATATATTAATATGCATTCATTTTGTATTGAAATTCATAATACTTCTTTTGATCAGTCCTTGATATTTAATTGTTTAATGAAAATTAAAAGCATGAACTATTAAAAATATTCCTACTTCTAGCCTTATTTAACTTCTGACTAATTTTAATATTATTTAATAAAAATGTCTTTGTTATATATTTATTTTATTAAAAATCTAAAGTAAATCATTAATGTGAATAATGTTGAAAATATTTTGTAGGAATAATTGATATAATGTAAATAGTTTATTTTTTATGATTACTCTTAAATTCAATTGATGTAATTTCCTAAAATTTTAGAATTCTAAATATTTATATGAAACTTTTATGATAGCAAATCTTAAAAAACATTTTGAAATACTTTTACTATGTGCTTATTCCTAGTTAGTATTCATTCAAAAAGCTTATCTCGAAAAAATTTCTAATTCCAAAAATAAAGTAAAATGTAAAATTGATTTATAGCTAATTAACGAAATAAGATTTTTTCGTTTATTAACAAAATTAAAAAAGTTTATAAATGTAACAAAGTAAAAATATTTCAAAAGTTTCCAGCGAAGAGAAGTTTTAATGATTCGGTAAACTTAAAAAACATTTAAAAATCAGAAAAAAATTAGAATATGTAAAATAAGTATAATAAAGTGCAAATAATTTACTTTAATAAAATATATATTTATATATGCCAATAAACTTTCCAATTTCTAATTAATAAATAATAATATAACATTATTCATTACAGTTATAATAATTTATAGAACAAATCTTTAAAAAGTTAGAATCTTTAAAAAGAAATTTGTATATATTAGTTGAATGTATAAATATACTTTTTCACGTTTAGAAAGTATTAAAATAATTTGCATGAAAATAAACTGTTTGGGAAATATATAGTGATATTTCGAATGTTTGCACGTGTAATAAATATATATGAAATTAAAATATGAAAACTTTTAAGAACATATTTTCATACATTTAATTTCATATAAAAGAATACACATATGAAAATTTTTTAGAGTTGTCTTAAATAAAATAAATTCAGTTTAAAAACTAAATGAATGTCTTCATATGAATAATATGATGAAAACATCGTTTATTTTATGAAAACTGACAAACATGTAAAAATTAAAATAAAAATTACGAAATAATTAGAAATTTTACATGATGAAAATAATTAATTTTTTAAAATGCGAATGCTGCATGTAATTCACTTGGTGGGTGTAACTTTTTTGCATTTTGAAATAAAATATTTTAATTATTTTAAAAAGCAGCTTTTTATTTACTTTAATTTGAATAAAGTTATTCTTTCTAGTTCGAATAATAATTTATTTTAAATAGAACAAAAAATATATTTGTCTAAAGATTATACATTGTTAATTCTTCCTCAAATTTTAAGCTTGATTCCGAATTATACGTTGTTGAATGTTGCTTTATTATCCAAAATATACATTTAAACCTTAAAATATGGCCTGAATAAGTTAAGGATCAACTGGTTTTTTGCACCTAATTTGCAAATGAATGAATGTAGAAGCACCAAATTTGGTTGGCATGTGCCCAAAGCAGGTATGTATTCATTGCAATATAGAAATTTACATAAAAATGCATGAATGGTTTACAACAAACTAAATATTCTCGCAGGAAAATAGCATTCTCGGACAGTGGGAATTTAAGGATCGTCTTACAACAATTTCAGCTTGTTAGAGTGTCCACTACAAGGGGCCAACGCATCCATCAATCGTTATTCAACAGTATCAGGAATCGAACACGGAACCTTCCACTCTGGGAATTGGTGTTCTGCCATAGGCCATTGCATACTCACACTGCCTAGTGGATAAAATAACGAAATAAGGCAGCTGTAAGGTATTTTAATCTCTACCATATGAATAGCATCATGGAAGGCCTTTTCATAGTATTCACTTGTTTCAAGGGAGAAAACCAGAAAAATTTGCAAGCATTCACCCCGTTAGACGTGGATGCTAAAAGCAGAAGTGACACATTCATTGCAATTTGTTCAGCATTTCAAGGAGATTGCGAATCTTAGATATTTTTTTCTAAAGAGCAGGGCCTACCACTAAGCCACCGTGGCAATTTGTTCTTGTTGTTACTTATGACACTTGGACAAGCCAAGCTCGCTATGTCTTTGCCTATGCGAATTTAAGTCAGTAGAGTGTAACTTTCGTTTAACCAGAGCACCACAAAGGTGAAAGTACGACTTTGCTCTGAGACTCCTCCGATAGATAGCACCACCAGTGGATCCACTCCCTCAATTTTGACATTGATCAGGGCGAGAGGAAATTTACTCCAGACCATTACACCCATGTTAACTGCTTAACGATCGACCACTGAACTTTCGATTGCACAAATTTAACGAACACGTATATCGCATGTACTCGGTGGGTCTTTGGCGGCATTGGGAATCGAACCCTGCCCTTCCGACGGAAGGCCGACTACTTGACCACTAGGCTACTAGTCGTTTATTAGTAAGAAAAATTAAAAAAGGTAGTTATTGTAAGGTAAGAAAATTGGTAGGGAAAGGCATTGCTATTGAGCTTGGAAGGTTGTTGGTTCAATATCTTAATTAACTCGTCGTTATCTCAGTCAAAGGTTTTGTTAGGTTCATCTGAAGTTGAGATCCGAAATTTAAGGGGGAATTTCTGCTAAGGGGATTTGGAATTCTTGTTGGGAAGAGGTTTTCATATCAGATGTCATCATTCGTTTTTAGTTCCGAATTGAGATGGGATATTCATCAATTTTAGGTCTGCAGGAATACGCGGCTCGAAACTTTAATATTTGCTAGTTTCGAGTGTGTGATTTTCAGCGGCAATTTTCTTCTGAGAAAAATGCATGTGCAAATTATCTGAAAAATTGTTTTATGCAAAAATAATTTCGCTTATAATAAATTCGGAGAAAATATTAGTCAAATTTAATTTAAATACCGTTATCAGAAATTAATTTTTCATCTGTATAAATGAAATCGTTATTCTATTTACCCGATGAATTTTTAATTAAACTGTAGTTGAGAAAGGATGCGGGAAAGGAAATGTGAGATTTACATCACACTGTTGGTTTTTAGCTGACTTAAAATAAAGCTGTTTCGCTTGAAATTTTGTCGATAGCTTTTGTAATTGCTTTAAAATTACATTAATGGTTATTTGCACTATTTGTAAAGTTATTTTTGCTGAAACGTATAATCAATTTAAATAACACAACATTCCGCTCAGAAACTTCTCTTGCTTCAAAAAATGTGATCCTTTCTCCTTTTTTCAAAATTGTTATTTATGTGTAATCTGTGAGAGTAGAGAAAAAAAATGTAATCATAATGTCAAAGGATTCTCCTTCATTTAAAATCCTCCAATATGATTTAAAAATCATTACTATCATTAAGATTTTTACGTTTTGATTTTTATTCTGTGGATGCGATTTTTATTATCGTTACTAAGTGTTATGTAATTAAATGAACAATACTGTAAAAGAAAGAATTTTTTTAGGATATTATTTTTGATCATTTTTTTATGTTATTCATATTTTTTGATAATTACGTTACATAAATATTATTTTTTCAAATTAAAAAAAATGCTTTTTTTCAATGCACCATATGTGTTTACGCTTTTCATAATGCGTCGCTGATAGGATACACATTGGAATGGGGAATGAAAATATAAGGATGATCAAATGTGAAAAGGTACGAAACGACGTAAAGACGTAAAAGTTAAATATTTGCATATTGCGCCATAAGAGAACGTATCTAGGGATGTGATTGGAGTCTCTGACTGGGATTGGAGCATGCGCATCAAGGTAGAAAGTACGAATTACAGTTTCTTCTCCAAAAGAAAAAGACCCATGAACTTTTCGCCAAGATAAGGCACAAAAAACATTCAACCTCAGATCCCAAAAAATAATTTTTTTTTGTTCACTTGTCCTTATTTCTGCTACTAGCGCATGAGCGCAACAACAAACAGTTGAGTTGCTTTTTTATGTATTAATTGGGGTTATAAATTTTAAGAAATAAGTACTACAAATTATTAAAACCCCAATATTATCCAGAATTACCCTCTATTTTACGAGACTTAAAAAACAAAAAGTTTATAGACCTGGATTACAGTTGAAATACGGACTCCAAATCGTAAATAAATAATGGGAGACAGATGTCGCTGTTCTACTTTTTGCATTATCAGTGTTGCGCTCGATGGTAGGGAATTTCTTGGATTTTCTTCCTTACCACGCTTAATGTGGCTTAATATTTATGGTAAAGTCTTTCTAGAAGATGATCTGATATGGATGTATTTTACATGATGTGATGGACCGCCCAGCAGTTGAAGACTGGAGCAATATTTGTTGACATCCACCACACTTAAGTGCGTCCTGAGAGGATTTTTCATAAATAGTGAACTGTGTATTCTTGAGTGTTTCAAGGGAGAAAACTTGGAAAACTTCAGAGAATTCCCCCAGGTAAATGTACAATGAAGAAATTAGAAATGCGAAAACATATTCCTGTATTTTTCATCTTAGTATATAGAATGGAGAATGGAAACTTTGATTCCATCACATTACATGGAATTGAACCCATGATATTATGGAAAAAAATATTTTAATTTTATTACAATAAGAAATCAAACCCATAATATGATGGAAAGTAGAAATTTTTATTCCATCACTAATAGATGAAATCGGAACTATAATATGATGGAAAGAAGATACTTTAATTCGATAATAATATATGGAATTAAACCCATAATCTGATGGGAAGTAGAAATTTTAATTCCATCATTGATAAATGGAATCGAATCCATAATATGATGGAAAGATGATACTTTAATTCGATCACAATATATGGAATCAAATCCATAATACGATGGAAAGTAGAAATTTTTATTCCATCATTGATAAATGGAATCGAATCCATAATATGATGGAAAGATGATACTTTAATTCGATCACAATAAATGGAATTGAACCCATAATATGATGGGAAGTAGAAATTTTAATTCCATCATTAATAAATGGAATCGAATCCCTAATAGGATGGAAAGATGATACTTTAATTCGATCACAATATATGGAATCAAACCCATAATATGATGGAAAGTAGAAATTTTTATTCCATCATTGATAAATGGAATCGAATCCATAATATGATGGAAAGATGACACTTTAATTCGATCACAATATATGGAATTGAACCCATAATATGATGGGAAGTAGAAATTTTAATTCCATCATTAATAAATGGAATCGAATCCCTAATAGGATGGAAAGATGATACTTTAATTCGATCACAATATATGGAATCGAATCCATAATATGATGGAAAGATGACACTTTAATTCGATCACAATATATGGAATTGAACCCATAATATGATGGGAAGTAGAAATTTTAATTCCATCATTAATAAATGGAATCGAATCCCTAATAGGATGGAAAGATGATACTTTAATTCGATCACAATATATGGAATCAAACCCATAATATGATGGGAAGTAGAAATTTTAATTCCATCATTAATAGATGGAATCGAATCTATAATATGATGGAAAGAAGATACTTTAATTCTATCACAATATATGGAATCGAATCCATAATATGATGGAAAGATGACACTTTAATTCGATCACAATATATGGAATTGAACCCATAATATGATGGGAAATGGAAATTTTAATTCCATTATTAATAGATGATGAAATAGCTAAAATAAGAATTAAACAATTTTAAATTTTACAGCAGCTTTGAGCTACTTGGCATAACTCTTATAATGTATACACACACACATAAAAAAAAACGCTTTCCTCCCCCGCAGCTTCTTACATTTGAGTCAAGTTACCTGTAGCATTTGATAATAAAAAATTTATTGTTTTTTAATTTAATTAAAATTAGCATTATAGAACTTTTAAATTACATACTTTAAGTTATTAAAAAAGAAAAAATTATCTACTCTTGATGCTTAATATTTTTTAAGCTTACTTTCAACATATGTTCAAAGAGTTATATGCTATTTCCATTTAAAATGATAAAAGCAGTTATTTCTAAAAATAATTTTTTATACTTGTGACCCAATTAAAAAAAATTCTCATTTAAATAAAGCATTTTTGTGAAAACAACTGATAATCCTAAATGTATATCTTTCTGTTTTTGATCTTGCGGTTACGAACTATGACGCAGGAAATCGTGACCTGTTCTTTCGAGCGCACCACTTTCTGATGCTTTCACTTGGGGATGAGCAGAGCCTTGGCTGGGGCGTGTCTTTATAGAGCGGGGGGTAGAGGGATGGTAGAGCCCTAATGGATTTCGTGACATTAAACGTAAGCAGTAAAGGGTGAAGGTCTGCCGGGCAGCGACCTCTGTCGGTCACGGGCACCGTTGGTTGATGACCAAGGTCTCTCCCCGCACAATGATGTTTCACCGTTGCCATAAGCGGTGAAAAAATGCAACTATTTAACAATGGATTCCCTTTTCGGTGATATTCACCGAATTCTAATTTCACAATGAGTAAATTACTGCATAAAATGGTGAATTTTAAAGCTATTATTTACGATACATTAATAATAATTTAAATTATTTAATAATTTGGAAGTGTAACAGAGTAAATTAGTATATCAATGTACTCACCAATATTAAAATTTATATAAATTACCAATATTAAAATTTATAAATAAAAAATTAATCTCAAATAAATATTTAAAGTAATTTCCTTATTTTCTCTTGAAAACTACGCCGGTAGTTGGCTATGGCTATGGCGAGCCATAAACCACTCTACTAATATTAAATAGGATAAAACACAGTAGGGAATACTTAAAATGATTTGATTTATGTAACAATAATTTGCAGTTAGGGAGCGAAAGCCGGCCAAGAATAATGGTCTTATTATAAATTAATTCTGTAGCATTTAATATACTTATTGATGCGAAAATAAACAAAATAAAATATAGCAATTTCTAACATAAATAAAAAAATTTAACATTGAAACGTATTGTGTTAATATTGGACAATATTTGTAAAAAGAAAAAGTGAGCAACGTAAAGCATGATATCAACATAAGAGAGACAACAATAATATAATTAAATAAATCATTAAAATTTTAATATGAACCTTGCTTCTGTATTGCAATATTTAATATTTTAGTGTTAAATAGAACGGTACATAGAGTGATGCAGATTTCCACTGAAAATATTATCTTGTGCCAAATCTGGCACGCGAGGTATAGATTGTATAGACGCTTGTACTATACGTCATACTAATTTAACCTTTTCATTGAATTTCGAGGGTATATATGCGTAAGAGTAGGACTATTTATTGCCCCCTGCATTGTGCAGCATTAAATATTGCAATATTAAATAGAACTGTGCATAGAGTGATGCAAAATGCCACTAGAAAAAATTTTACCATGTGCCAAATCAGGCACGCGTGCCATATTTGCTGTGACGCCTGATCTACATGCGTAAACTTATGTCAATTTACACTCTTTGCGGATCTCGGTTAGAATCTACATGTTTTTTTTTCTCTCTCTCATATCTACATTCGAAGGAATATTTTTATTGGCATTTTGTTGAATATTTTTTTAACTATAAGTAACTATAGACATGGATTCAAGGATATCTTTTATTTCTAGAGATACGATGCTCTTCGCCAAGACTCTTAGATTTACGTTGCTGCAAAATATGGCACAGGTGCTGTATAATCCATGATTCCAAATTCTGAATTTTTTGGCTATGAAGAAATGTTGCGAAGATGACGTATCGTGACGCGTACAATGACGTAAATACTAGGGTTACCGAAATAGAATTTTCTGCATAATTCTTATTAGGTCTTCATATGTATGACGTAATAAAAATGAGGTTGCCAGATACATAAGAAAATCCACCAAAAAACCGCCAATCTCAGAATTTGGCATTATGGATTATACGGCACCAGTGTCCAAAATTTAATAACTTACTAAGAGAACTATATTACGTACACTTCAGTATTGATGATAAGTTATAAGTTAAGCTGTGTATTTTCGAAGAAGAAAATCTTAATAACTAGTGAACAGATTGTTTTTGGCCCTCTAAGGAATCTAGTTTATCTTGTCTTGGCTGACTTGTGGGGCTCCCTTACACCTTCTTTCTGAAACTTCACATCAAACATACGATGACTTGCTTTGAGCTCCAGTGGTTCAGTAGCTTCACGCCGCTATGGTCGGCAAAGTGAAGCATCATTTGCCGCGGGCAGTGATTGAGAGGGTGACCACTTACGCTCCCTCACTGGGTTGCTGGAGCTCCGTGGGTTGAGGATGTGTCCACATTAATATGTGACTCCCAAAGTCTTTCCGCTAGTGTGGTGTGGATGTGGAGAGGAGGGTGCCAGCTCTGTCACCGGCCCGTGGTTCGAACATACGAGGTACTTGGTGATGGGCGAGTATTCCAAACCCGTTAACCTTAAGGTGCAGTCTGGGGATCACCTGCACCGCTATGTATATATGTAAATTGCTTTTCAGTTCATTGTCCAGTTATTTGAAATTTTAAACAGGTGTTTAAACAGCCATTCATACCGTTGTTGAGTAAGCATCCTTCGTTGGGAAACTTTCATCTTGAATATGGTTGACAACTTTACTTGTAACATTTAAACTCAATTTCCATTACAAATACTCAGTTCTTTGAAAAAAATCTCCACTTTTATCCACTTTAACTCAAGTTTTTTTTATCATATTCATTGTAATGTTATTTGTTAAAGAATAAACTAAACAATATATTTTCTAATTGCATTTTGTCCATTTTTCTGGTTAAATTTGTCATTTTTCCATGGAAAGAGCGCCCTTATCAAACATTTGAATTTTAATTTCCTTGTGTGTATCTTGTGTATGATCTGCGTATCAAATTTGTTCATCGGTATGCCTTTATTTAATGATTAGCTCTCTTGTCTTAATTTTAACAATTCATGGATACGATTCTCACTTCGAGTGTGAATATTTTCCTTACCTCAGAATCCATTTTAAATCGTAAATACCGGGGATCACCAAGATCTAGTGATGGGACAGCGGTCTTCGGAGAATAAGGTCCAGGGTTCGATTCCAGCTGCTGTTGAAGAATGAAAGAGGATGCTACATTTCTGCCTTAGGCATGCATATCGGTAGTATAGCTTACTTGGGAGAATCTGTTTTAATCACGTTTTAATAAAAGTTTGTTCGAAATTTCGAATATGTTTTCCTTGTTGTTCATAAGCAAATTGAAGCATAAACTAAACTAAATTCTGTGGCACGACAGCCCATGTAGGCCATGGCCTACAATGCCCATCTCTCTTTTCCTGGTGTGACCGATAGGCCCTGGTGTGCGAAGCATATGTCCCGATTAGGTGGTCAGCCTAACGCGGAACCCCCAGTGTTTAGTTCCCAAGCATGCTTGATACTCAGTTTATCGAAGGGATGAAAGGCTGAATAGAGACCTTGCCCAGCCCGAGGATCGATACTCGGGCCTGTGCAATTTGAAGTCTTTTCTTGCAAAGAACGTTTGTTATTGTAAACATTTCTTATTTACGTCCTTATGTTATTTATATGTTTTAAGTTTAAAGAAGAAAGATATGTTTTATAAATTTCTGAAATCTCCTAAGTCTTTTCTAAAAAATACAAAATTGAACTCTAGAAATACTTTTCATATATTTTAGAAGAGAATGAGATTAATTTGTTCCTAAGTTCCACATCCGAGCTAGAAGACTAACATATGAACCGTAGCTATTAATTTGTCTAACAATAATTACACCATGGCAGTGTTTCCTACTATATTTTACCGATCGAAGCCATTGAACAAACCCAAACTTCTCGTAATTATGAATTATTTTCAAGTGACCAGTTCAACACCTGAGCTGCTGTTCTCCCTTCCATGCCTCTTAATATCACAGTGTATTCTACAGAACTTTTATCATGCAAATGCCTCCACAGCACGACGGTCTTCGGCTGTCTCAGGTACAGAACTCGCAACTTAGTCGTCACAAGAATGTTTGCTTTCAGAAGGCCACAATAAAAACGATATTCTCCACCAGGTCATCCAGGCATTTGGACTGTTAAGAGTTAATTGGGAAATGTTTTGTGAGAAAGTACTATATTTCGGAAAATATAAAAATTCCCCTTTCAAATTACGCGCGCGCGAGAGGAATTTTTAATTTCTCTTCAACTGTTACAAAACTAAATTTTGCAATAACAAATTCACGGTAAATGTTTTGTCAAGCCACGACTTAATTATATATATATACATATAATACATACATACATACATACATATATATATATATATATATATATATATATATATATATATATATATATATATATATATATATATATATATATATATATATATATATATATATATATACAAGGTGACCCAGCCACGCGTTGCAGTGGCTGAGTTTTTAAAATACATTGAATCAATTTTTTACTAATTCTTTGGTTCAATCAAATTAATATTTTCTAAAAAAATTTAGAATAGGTTCATTCATAGGAGATTAAAAATAAAACGTTTCACCAAAATTTAATAGTAATAGGTAAAGTATCGAAATTTTGAAATTAAGCACAAATCAACATATACTTTCTGAATTTACATTTTATTCATCTTATATTAAATTATAGTTTGTAATCAGTGACTTACTTATAAAATATACTATATAAATTAAAGACATCTAAAAATAAATTGTTATAAATGAGGTAGATAACATTGACATCGAACTATCATTGTTTTAATTTTAAATTATATTAAAACTAAAAATTTTTTCCGCGGCATTATACTGAAATTAAAAAAAATTAAAAGAATTTATCATTTGAATAAATAAATTAGATCAAAATGTTCTACTGAATAAATTAATAATTATCAAATTATAAAATAAAAATAAAAAATAATAAAAGGCTATCAAGAAATACTTACATATTTTCGAGGTGGTATGAAAATTAGTAGAGAAAAACAGTAATAAATAAAATTTTATTTTACTATTTATAATATTAAAAATATTCAAACTGAATACTGCACAATAATAACACAATACAAAGTATAATTATGAAAATGATTCACGAAAAATTGTTATAGTATCATTATACATCATGAAAATATATGTAAATTCTATATTTAACCACGCGCTTGCGCGCGCACGATAATTTTCTCGAAGATGGTATAATCTAGAAAATTAAACACGTCGCCATCTGCCGAATACCTGTGCAACTTAGATGCTAAACCGCCATCTATTAAGAACTTACAGAACTAACCAAAAAAAATAAATTTAGGGTTGTACTACCCTAACATTTAGGGGATGAAAAATAGATGTTGGCCGATTCTCATAGATACCGGATAAGCACAAAAAATTTCATCAAAATCGGTCAAGCCGTTTCGGAGGAGTATGGCAACGAAAACTGTGACACGAGAATTTTATATATTAGATATATATATATATACATATATATAATATATACATAATATATATAATATATATATATATATATATATATATATATAATATATATATATATATATATATATAGGAAGGAATATGCTTGTTCACCATTTTTTTTACATAATTATATATACCCAACAGTTAGGAATAGAGGAAAATGCTTACGACTATATTGAATTTGCCTTTCCTTCTACCTTCTCACAGTGTATTTTTCAAATATAAAAATATTTATTTTTAGAATTTTCAAAGAGTATTGTTTTAGCAGATTTCATGAAGTGCGTTTACAGCTTTCTTAATATACCGCCGATCGGAAAAGCAGTGCAACACAAATTAAAGGAGTTCCGCGACTACAGTGTTTAATTATTTCGTAACTAAAAGGAATTTTCAAGTGTTCCGTTAACTCTCAATTGATCTATTGAACTATATATTCTCCTGACAATTTATGTATAGATTTTATATAGTAACCGTTTTTAAATCATGTTCAGAAGACGTTTAATATGATTACATGAATTAGCAATTTTTGATTGCCCCACTACGGTCACTTTTTACTCACTCAAGATGAATGAATCTTTAATATCCAATCACTACAAGCACTCATTTCCGATGCGGGAATCAAACTTATGAACTATTTAAATAAAAATATTTTCTAAGATTGCTAACGTTATGGAATGGAATGTAGATTAATTTCAATGATTTAAAATAAAAGTTTGTTGAAGACTCCGTTTATTATACTTAGTGAATAAATATTAAAAATACAGAATTAATATAGTTAGTAACTGAATTGCATTTGAGAAGAACTGAAATGAAGAGAAAAACACTCAGGTGGCGAGATTTTTTAGTACTTATGAATTATCTCGTCAACCATGTTAGTGATAGGAATGTTACTAAGTGCTGGAATTCAGTGGTACCACTGCCTGCGCTATTTCGTAATATTACTTTACATATCTATTTTTAGCTCATACAAGTTTTAAATTTATGATTACGTTTTCTGAAATTATGCCAATATAGAAATTAGAAAATGGATTAAAAATAAAGTTTTATTTATTTGTTTCAATGAGAAGACATAAATCTTTCTTTTAACCTGGGTTTAAACGAAACACAAATTTTCATTTCTCATATATATATATATATATATATATATATATATATATATATATATATATATATTATATATATATATATATATATATATATATATATATATATATATATTATTTATATTGTAGTTTTCTATTGTTGGCGAAAAATGTGTTGTTTGGCACAATTTTTTTCTAGTCAGTGGAATTCTACATGTGAACACTCGTTTCTAATTAGATTCTAATAGAAGTCAATTTGTAGAAGACCTACTGGCTCACACTTTGTGAATTAATCGACTCCGTGTGTATTAAATTGAGTTATCCGCCAATAACACAATAAAAATTGTTGCTTGAAAATATTGATCTCTATTAGAAAGGCTATATATGTATATATAGTATATATATATATATAGAGGCGATCATATAGGTATTTTCTATTACATTGTATAATTTATCACATAAGCTCTTTATATTTTTAAAAAATATGTTATTGTTAACAATAATTTTTCATGAAACAACATTATCATCAATTTTTAATTGAGTTAAATCCCTTAAAAAATCTTTATTTCAGTGTTAAAATTATCCTTATTTCATCCTTATTTCAGTGTTCTTTATTAAAATGTTAAGAGTGAAAAATAACTCGCATTTACAATTCATAGTCATTTATTGGAATCATTTCATCATCGAGATTAAATTCTCTTATAAATAACATATTGTTTTTTTTAACAACGTCACATTTTTTATTTTTAGAAATTATTTTCTTTTTCGTCATTGATCTATATATACTGTCCTACTCTTTTCGCTTCACACAGTTTTGTAGGTACCGCGATCTTTGGATTCCAATATATTTTTAATAATACGAATAATTCATGAGAATTACTGCTTCATAAAAAAATAATTTTTTGAAATGTATATGTAGTCTATTGGGATTTTTTTAAACGGTTGTTAATTTTATATGTATTAGTAATTAGACAGCTTTATTTTTAAAATTATAATAGCCGAACAATTTATCGGAAAAATCCCACCAATAAAAGTTTATTTAAAAAAGAATTACGCATAAGAGTTAATCGTGCTTTTGACTGTGTGTGTGTACTACTTTTTTAAATATTTGTAACTGGATTCATTTCTTTAACTATAATAGGGTTTTTGTATCAATTTTTTTATCAGATATTAATATTTATTTGATAATATAATAATGTTAATAATAAGTATAGTATGATGTTGAAGCACCATTTTTATTTCAGTACCGTTTCGATAACATACGAACGACATTAAGGACATTTTTGCTACATTATTTACACTTTCACCCGCGATGCTTTTTCATCGATATTGATAATTGGATACGATAGTTATTTCTATCAAAACATCGTTGACGAAAGCATTACGTCATTATTGCCCTGTCGGGAAAATTCCTGCGATACGAGACGGCAGAAAACAAGCCAATGGAGAATTATTACGTAAGTTGTTATGTGAAAGTTTCGGATCGCGATCCAAAAAACCGGTTGCTACATCTACCCCTTTTTTTTCCATTCGAGCTCACATTTTTCGGAGTTAATTGTTCTAAACGCGCAACGCTAAATGTTTGATAGCAGAGATAAAAAAACAAGCATGTTTTTGATCTTTAATATTCTTTGTATCGTCTCAACAAAAAAAAGTTAAATAAAAAGTAAAATAAACTTTGTTTTGTCTTTGATGCATCGAGT